>LPNX011113523.1:155275-184530 GCA_001517045.1 Pseudotsuga menziesii
CCGTTCCCCATAGTGTTGTAGCCAACGTCGATGTGGCTACATCCTCCGCTATACCATCCACCCTAGCATCAGAGCAGGTTTTACGGCCCACTACTCCACCAGCCACCCCTGAGGGCCAGCTGATTGCTCCACCTACCATTCCCTAGGACTAACCTGTTGTGTTCACGGTGAGATTGATTAGTTTATGAAAATCTCATGCAATATTAATGAAAATTAACAAAGTAGTAAATTGTATGAGTTATCTTACTGTTTAAATGTCGCAGGGTGGAATTGCTGAGAGACTTGGATCACGAAGGAGAGTATCCCGCTCACCACTTACGGTCTCGTCTCAGGTGAGCTATTTAAAATTTGAAAAAGTAATTTTGATATTTAAATTGTGTTTTGTACATGTATAATTGCCTATAGGAGTTGACATTTGTTTGTTGTCATTTCAGAGCCCAAGGAGAGGTGGTCGAAGCGGCCAGAAGAACCGAGCTTCCTCTAGCTCGAAGAAGAGGAGGATTGATTTTGGAGTTGCACCTGGGAGCTCCAAGGTTGGGCAGGAGGATTGAGAGACCCTCCTATGTACACTAGCCATGATGTGGAATTTTGGCACGAGTTGCCATATTTTGTATATGATTGGAAATTTGTGTATATTAATATATCATTTTGTACTTTTTTTATATTAATTTGCCTTTTATGAAAGATTTGCATACATTATGTCAAATGCAGTAATAGTTTACAGTTGATGCACTTGCAATACTTATTGTTGACGAAGCAATAAAGTCCGTATGTTTACAATAAAATGCATAAAAAATTTAACACTGTAGGTTAGTTAACAAAAAAATACACAAATGCATAAACGTGTACAATAACAATGATAATTGAACTCTAACTCCTATAGAACCCTAACTCATATTGAACCAACATACTAACACCTACAATCTTATTCCTTGTCCAAATTGCAATAGAAAGCACTTGTTTTCCTTTGGTATTTACATAGTAATTCTAACCTTTGGCCTTCTACTCCATTCTCTAACCTTGACTAACCTTAGGACTATCTATCAAACTAGACTATAATACTACCTATTAGGAAGCCATAAGACACACCTAAATCATTATATTCTAGCCTAACCCTTTCTAAAACCCTTTCCCTAGAATCCTACATTTTCCTCTCTCTAAAGCAAGGCTTATTCCTTTCATTTCCACACTACTTATACCCCCACGAATCTCCCTATATCTATGAATGTAATATCCATTTTGGACATCCCTAGAACACCACTAACTCATCCTAAGATTCCCTAACTTCTTCACTATAATATCCTATTTAGGGCAGACCTAATAGCCTTCTTACCCACCTATCATATCCTAAGGTCACTTTCTTGCCTTCCTATCTTACCCACTCACTAACGCCTCACCTCAAATTTGTCCATAACCCAATTTAAAGTGGCACAATGAAACCCTAAAGGGACTGTATATAAACAATCATTCCCATGCACACTTAAACAAATTTGACAGTGGTATAAACATCCATAACTTGTCAAAATACTAGAAAAGGCCTTGAATTGCTTGTAAGTCATTGTGTCATCAAAAGCCAAGTGAATATACTTCTTATCATTCCTACTTGACTGGAAATTACATCTTGGACTGTCATAAGACATTTTACTTGACTGGAAATTTGATTTGGTTTAACAGTCCCATTGGCTTGGAAACTTGTCACTTATAAAATTGTTTATCACTAGTGTTTACTTAAAAAGATTGTACCTTTTTCTTGACAAGCTAAAAAGTGAAATATAGGACTGTCATAACGCTAAATGCGTGGATGGAAATACTTTTATGTCGATTGTAAAAGAGGTTGAATTTTTACGATATGATGATAATGTCCCATCAACACCACTAACATGCTTTAACCACATGCATAATTGAAATGAAAACATCCCATAATGACAATGTCCCATAAAAATTGTTCTTCCTTGACAAATAAAAAATGAAACAAGTTCATGAATATGTGTCTTCTATAACGATCTATTGAGCACTTGCAATTTTAACGATCTATTATACTTGTTGCAATTTTAATGATCTAAGGGTTAGCATGCATAACCTAGGGTTTAGAATCAACGAGGAAACCCTAACCCTAACTGAAGTTTAAAGGTTAGCATGCACAACCTAGGCTTTATAATCAATGAGGAAACCCTGACAGGTAATATCCTATTTAGGGCAGCCCTAATAGCCTTCTTACCCACCTATCATAGCTTAAGGTCACTTCCTTGCCTTCCTATGTTACCCATTCACTTCCTATCTTAATCATCCCTATTGATCCTTCCTTTGGTAGTGACATGTTCTCTTTGGGTGTACAATCACGGTTTGAAGGGTCATTTTGGCTAGCAAGTTCCTTTTATTTTAGAGGATTTTCCTTAGTCATCATCTTGATGGCCTACATAAGTGCATGATGACCTATCCAAAGGTCTACACTTAGGATATCTAATGAAATAAACACCATTATAGTTTACTTCACAAATTCAACCCAAAATTATCTCAAATTAGCATGCATAACCAATACTAGAATCTACCCAATCATAAAGATAATATAAGTTAAAATTCAAATCTCCACACTATAATTGTTTTCCTCGTTAGGGTTTATAAACCCTATTCATCTTTCATCATAGAAGAACATGGAATTTCAAGCAAGTCTAGCTAGGGTTATCATTTTAGGCAAGTCTAGCATGTAACTATTCATCAATTAAAATAGTGTTAGCTATGGTTTAGGATAACAAAGAAATTCAATTCATAACCTAGGGTTTATAATTCAATTGTAACAATTTGATAATTTGAGTATTGTTGATTCACCTCCTAAACTTCTCTAAAAGTCATCCTAGCATTGGTATTTGCATTTGTGAACATATGAAATAGTAAGTAGTTCATATTAATCCCAATAAAATCATTTCATGTATGTGCATAGCCTAGGTATAGTTCCTTTTGGTTTCTACTTAAATTATACTAACCAATCTAACGATATATACATAAAGAGGTCATAAAACCCTAGTTCCATCTCATAACTTGTGAACCCTAGTTATAATATGCAGTTTGTAGTTCATGAAACCCTAGTTGGTTTTGAATTTGTAAGTGTATCCTAGGGCTATATGGCCTTTTGGTTTCTACTTAAATGATACTAACCAATCTAATTTGATCTTCAAACCTAAAGAGTTCATAAAACCCTAGTTTGTAGTTCCATGTCTCAATTTGTGAACCCTAGGTTTATTATGCAAATTGTTGGCTTATATTTTAGTACACAAATAATATAACTTGTGATCTCTAGACACATAGTGTAATGTTGCAACATGTGTTTTCTTAGTGATCTCTAGACACATTGGGCCATGAAAACATGAGGGAGAGGGCCATTTTCAACCCAAGTTATAGGATGCGATTGTAGTTCATGAAACCCTAGTTGGTTTAGGATTTGTACATGTACATGTGTTTCTAATTACATCTCATAACCCGTAAAGAGTTCACGAAACCCTACCAACTACTATAACATACCATAACATACTAACATCATACCATACCATACTAGCATACCATAACATACCCTACAATACTAACATCATAGTACATACCCTATGATACTAACATCACACCATGTACTAACATACCATACCATACCATACTAACATATAACATACCATACCATTCTAGTTCCATCTCATAACTTGTAAAGAGGTCATAAAACCCTACTTCCATCTCATAACTTCTCAACCCTAGTTATAGCATGCAATTGTAAATCATGAAACTATAGCATGCAGTTGTAGTTCATGAAACCCTAGTATGCAATTGTAGTTCATGAAACCCTAACATGCAATGGTAGTTCATGAAACCGTAGGTGTGTTTCTCTTTTCCATCTCATAACTTGTAAAGAGCTCATAAATCCATATTTCCATCTCATAACTTATCAACCCTAGTTATAGCATGCAATTTGTAGTTCATGAAACCCTAGTTGGTTTAGGATTTGTACAAGTACATGTGTTTCTACTTCCATCTCATAGCTTTTAAAGAGGCCACAAAACCCTAGTTCCATCTCATAACTTCTCATCAATAGTTATAACATGCAAGTGTAGTTCACAAAACCTTAGTTGGTTTTCAATTTGTACATGTACATGTGTTTCTACTTCCATCTCATAGCTTTTAAAGAGGTCACAAAACCCTAGTTCCATCTCATAACTTCTCAACCCTAGTTATAGCATGCAATTGTAGTTCACAAAACCCTAGTTGGTTTTCAATTTGTACATGTACATGTGTTTTAACTTCCATCTCATAACTTGTAAAGAGTTCATAAATCCCTATTTCCATCTCATAACTTCTCAACCCAAGTTATAGCATGCAATTGTAGTTCATGAAACCCTACTAACATACTATAACATACCATAACATAACATACCATAACATACTAACATCATACCATTCTAACATACCATACCATACTAGCATACAATACCATACCATACAATACTAACATCATAGTACATGCCCTACAATACCCTATGATACTAACATCATACCATGTACTGATATACCATACCATACCATACTGACATATAACATACCATACCATTCTAGTTCCATCTCATAACTTGTAAAGAGGTCATAAAACCCTACTTCCATCTCATAAGTTCTCAACCCTAGTTATAGCATGTAATTGTAGTTCATGAAACCATAGTATGCAAGTCTCAATGACATTTTAGTTCATGAAACCCTAGTATGCATTAAAGTATCCACACTATAATTGTTTTCCTCGTTATGGTTTATAAACCCTAATAATCTTTCATCATAGAAGCACATTGCATTTTAGACAAGTCTAGCACCAGTTTCGACGTCAATATGTCTATCCTGGGATGATTCCTAAAACCCTAGATCTTGTCTATTGCATCAACAAAAGCACCAAGGCCTCCATGGAAAATCAACTAAACCTAAAAAAATATTCTTCTAAGCAAGGAATCAAAACAAGCTCGAGACTTATCAAGTTAAGTTTTCCATGGTCTTTTCCTAACCTCCATGTATCACATAAGAACAAGAATGCAATATCACCAAAGACATTAGCTCTTTTATTTGTATCTTCTACAGGGTTGGAACCCTAATTCTACCTCCTTTCCCTTCACAACAAGAGCTATAGATTCTGCAAGACAACCATCAATTCCTATAGTATTATATCTCCCTCTCCAAGGTTTACTTACATATATAAACCCTAGATTCCTCATGCATATCCAAGTTTCATCATGTAATGCATTCCTCCTCTAGTTTTGTATCACATATTCTTGTTCCCAATGCTTCTCGACATATGTGTCAGAGGTGGTTACAATGCTCCAATGATTATCCTCAATATGTGTGCCAAGGTGGTTACTATGCCCATTTGTTCTCCTCAGCATGTGTGTGAAGGTGGTCACTATGGTCCAATATTTCACTTATCTTCATCCAAATATCACAAGGCAACCCAAAAAAATAAACCCTAGTCCAAGTGTACATTAACACCATGAAGATACATCCCTTTAGGGCACTCTTTCCAAGCATACAACATATCTAGAACCTCTTATTACAACAAATTACAACATCAATAAATATACTAAACAAAACCCCAGTTTATGAAATCGATGCACAATGGAGTCATTGGGCCATGAAAAGGTGGTGGAGAGGGCCCAATAGAGGTAATGGCATGCCAGGAGACCAACGGAGTCGATGGCTCATCGATTCGACCTCCGGTTGTCGAGTTATGTCAAGTTGCAAGTCGCATGAAAATGTCGTTCAGGGACACTTGGTCACTCTCGGTTCGGGAGAGAAAAATGAAACGGAGTAGCAAGATTGCATGTCATTGGCTCTGACAGGTGTGTATGGACAATGCTGAAATGGGAACACCACCAAGTCTGGCATGGTGGAGGGTTTTGCAGATTTGACCCACCAATGTGAGAGTTGCATTGAAGGAAACTGAGAAAAACCCTAGTTTACGAAACTGATGCACAATGGAGTCACTGGGCCATGCAAATGTGGTGGAGAGGGGCCTCTAGAGGTAATGGCATGCTAGGAGATCAATGGAGTTGATGTCTTGTCGATCCAACCTCTGATTGTCGAGTTATGTCAAGTTGCAATTTGCATGAAAATGTCATTCAGGGACACTTGGTCACTCTCGGTCTAGGAGAAAAAAAACAAATAGATCATCAATATTGCATGTCATTGGCTCCGACAGGTGTGTATGGCCAGTGCCAACATGGGATCACCACCAAGATTGGCATGGAGGAGGATTTTGCAGAGTTGACCCACCAATGTTAGAGTTGTGTTGAAGGAAACCGAGCAAAACCTTAGTTTATGAAACCAATGCACAATGGAGTCACTGGGCCATGAAAACATGATGAAGAGGGACCTCTAGAGGTAATGTCATGCCAGGATATCAACAGAGTTGATGTATCATTGATCCGACCTATGGTTTTCGAGTTATGTCGAATTGCAAGTCGCATGAAAATGTTGTTCACGGACACTTGGTCACTCTCAGTCCGGAAGCAAAAAACGAAATGGAGCAGAAAGATTTCATGTCGTTGGCTCTGATAGATGTGTATGGAAACCAAGACTGGCATAGAGGAGGGTTTTACAAAGTTGACCCACTAATGCGAGAGTTGCATTGAAGCAAACTAAGCAAAACCCTAGTTTACAAAATCGATGCACAATGGAGTCACTAAGCCATGAAAACACAGTGGAGAGGGACATGTTGAGGTAATGGCATGCTAGGAGACGAACGGAGGCGACGAATCATCGATCCTACCTCTGTTTTTTTTGTTATGTCGAGTTGCAAGTTGCATGAAAATGTCGTTAAGGGACACTTAGTCACTCTCGGTCAAGGAGCGAAAAACCAAACAGAGTAGTAAGATTGCATGTTGTTGGCTCTGATAGGTGTGTATGGCCATTGAGGACATGGGAACACCACCAAGACTAGAACGGTGGAGGGTTTTGCAGAGTTGACCCACCAATGCGAGAGTTGCATTGAAGGAAATTGAGCAAAACCCTAGTTTACGAAATCGATGCACAATGGAGTCACTGGGCCATGAAAATGCACTGGAGAGGGCCCTCTAGAAGTAATGGCATGCCAGGATACCAACGGAGTCAACAGATCGTCGATTCGACCTCCGGTTGTCCAGTTATGTCGAGCTGCAAGTCGCATGAAAATGTCATTCAGGGACACTTGGTCACTCTCGGTCAGGGATGACATGCTAATTGTTGGGCATGGTAAGAGAATTATTAAAAGGTTGAATAAGGACTTGGGAAGTCAATTTTCAATGAAGGATTTTGGTCCAACACAACAAATATTGGGCATGAACTAAATGTTACTTGGAAAGACATAATTGAGTTGTCCCAGAAGACTTAAGATGGGTGCATTTAGCTATGGTATATGATAGAAACTGTATCTCTTAAAAATGAACAACTCTTTGACCTTTCTATGTGTTATACCTTCTTCTTTCACATTCAATTCTAATTATTGACTCAAATAGAAGAAGGATAAAAACATACTAGAATAACAATTAAATATTAGAGATGAAAGCATAATGCACAAGTCAAATACCATTTAACAATATTAGAGCAATTAGTTTTTGATTAGTATCCCGATGCAACACAAATTGGAGAGAAATTTGCAAAGATAGTGGTTTACCAGGAAGGACATGTAGAAAACAATATAAAGTGCGGAGTTAGCAAACCTATGAAGGACATGATGTTGGTTTCTTAACAATATTTCCTCCCTCCAATTTTGGAAAAACTTTAAACCTGAAAAAGATGCAATACAATCCTAATGGAAGACCACAAAAATAAGCATGTTTCAGTTAGCTACAATAATATGTCACTTTTGACCAACATTTTTATTACTCACATGCTTAAGCCTCTTGCACCACATTAGAAGTTTTTTCCAATATTAAATGGAAACCCAAAAACCTACTATGGATTGATCTTGTATTGTTTATCATAGCAATGATGCTAGGCATATATTTTAAACTTATGTAGCAAAGGTAAGAGAAACATGGGTGAAAGATTAAACCAGTGAAGGGTGTCTATTGAAGACAAATGCATCAAACATTTTCACTTGAAAGTTACATTCAAATAATTCAATCTCTCATTAAAAAGAACAGAAGGAATTGAGAATCCAAATGATGAAAATTTGTATTCTTGCATAGCTTTCGTGGCTAACAAGAAGTATTGTGAAAGGGATGGCGAAAATAATCAATTGTCTCTAGTCAAAATAGTCAATTGTAGAGAATCATGTGCTTATGCAGGCTAACATGTCAAAATAAAGATGCCAGTTCCATGAGTGATTGAAATTGACAGCTACTATTAAAATACAAGACGATCATGATAACTTACTTCGCTTTCTATTTGAACTCTGCAAAAGCATTTCCCTTTCCATCTATATTGATGTCATGTTTGAATATATAGCATGTATAAATACCCAATACAAAGATGGTGCATAAAATAGATCATACTTGTTAATAACTATTTATACATGCTATATATTCAGACATGACATCGATATAGATGGAAAGGGAAAGGATTTTGTAGAGTTCACATAGAAAGTGGAGTAAGTTATCATGATCATGTTGTCTTTTAATAGTAGCTGTCAATTTCAATCACTCATGGAACTGGAATCCAAGTGGATTGTAAGCGCAATTACCCAATCTCATTCAATATAGCGAGCTAGATACTCTTTGTTTCTAATTTCCTCCATCAATATCTCGTGCTCTGAATGAGGCAAGAAGTAACATACATTGGTTGAGTTTTTCATTAGCATTGTTTATAGATGGATGTTTGTGCCAACAATCAAGTTTGTGAAGTGATATAACACAGAACCTGGTTTGTAATCCATGAATATATTCCCACTAGTTCTTCTTGATTTCCCATCTAGTGTAAGATATTCACCCTAAACCACCATTGATCCAATAGGAAATTCATTTCCTTCATCATCAATCAATGATCTATTCAGGATTTTCTTACCTCGAATGCATTGTGCCAACTAATAATTTGTTCCCCATTCATTGTCTTTCAGGGAAACAACTGCATATATGTGTCCTGGTTGTATGAGATCTGAGATATGGTCGTAGTCTATTGAAATCAATGACTAACCCTCCTCTAACTGGGTTGTTTCATCGACTACATGTGTGTCTATTGCAAGTTACACATGATCCCAATAATTAACCCAATCCATGCATTCGCATTCATCCCATTCACCACTACTACAAGGGATACAAAAGAAAGAAAGTTTCCACGTCCATATTTCAAATAGGGGGTTGTTTGAGCTTCGAAAGGAATGAAATCCACGTGTTCCTTGTACTATGCTGCAACTATAGGAACGTGATTGATCTATGTCAATCACATGCCAAAAAATTCCTGACTGGCCTTCCTACCACTTTAGTTCAGCTTGGCATTGTTGCAGAGCACAATTGAACTATAGATTATGTATCTTTGATATGGGGGCTTTTGGCAAACCTCATATCCTCCCTTCGTAGTGTGGTCTTAATGCATGCACCAACCCCGTCATGCTCACCTTTGCCATGCCTGGTCTCAAAGTAGTTCCATATATGTGCCACATTATAAGTCTTATGTAACATACTCATCCATTGGAAGACTCGGGAATTTTTGAACTAGCCCGCACAACCATCTGACGATATGCAATGCTGATCCATCTATATATCTCCCTCCTTTAGCTGATCATAGAAAATCCAAAAATAGTGTTGCACATAATGCAGATCATGGCATCTGTCATCACTTATGTAAAAGTTTGTCTCCTTATGTATTATCTTATTGTTAATGCTTCTCTCAGGGCCATGCCTATACGTAATATGTATCATGATACTTATTTGGTAGGAATGGTAGTATTGAATATGAATTTCATTTTGTGGCTGAAGGGTGTAGTTTTATGCAAAATCCATAATTGACAATATGGTCCCAATGGGAAAGATGTCCCTTCATTTTCTGTACTGCTCATCCTGCCATCGCGCTACATGCACATGTTGAACATACTACTCAGTTTTCTTTTAGAACTCCAGTAAAAACTCGCATAATAGTACCTGTTGCCATGTAAACAAGGGTCATATTAGAATGTGACCTTTAAAGAATGTATATGTAAGAATTTGAACATGTAAGACGAAAAACATGCAATAATCATTTGCACCTATGACTTCACCAATGAAATATTTTTACTTTCCATTCGGACTATCTGATTGATAGGTTACGCACTTGAAGCTCTACATCTCCATGCTCATATTGCCAAATTGATGCTCATCGTTTCCATGAATGCAATGGTTCAAAAGAGCAAACCCACTGCACCTGGAACAATTCCCATATAGAAATGATTTTCCATAGTATTTTTGTCCTTCATGCCTTCGACACATAATGTTGATGATAAAATATCTCGATGCATTTGGTGATATTATGGATTCATTGCAGCCCTACTCAAGGTTAGTATACAAATCATGTGACAAATCACAAAATGTATGTTTATATGTGTCATAAAAATATTCATATTCTACATGGTATCTACAATAGCATGTGTTTCAATCAATTCATATATGAACGTACCATGGTTTACATTTCTCAAAGGACCTTTGGCCCAGGTTCAATTGTTTGTTCTCATTCGTGAATCTCTCATAGAGTTTAGTCTGCGTTGTGTCAAGGAAGTGTTTGACGAGGGGTTCAGGTTCAGTAGAACCTTTTCTTAGCTTTAGCACATCTCTTTGATTAGATGAAGGTCTGGTATGATCATGCCAGAACATTTGTACTAATTCCTAAACAGCATCAATTAGCTTCATATCTTGACGAGGCAACCTACCGACAAAATCCCAACGATCGTTTCCACCTAGAGTCTGCAGATTTTCTCTTATAACAGAGTACTTTTGAACAGTTTTTCTATTTAATTTAAGTATCTGAGAAGTGTGTGAAAGGAGGCGATGTTTCCATGTGGAATTTCTTACAATTGATTCTGATAACACACGACAAGCCACACAAATATCTTTAGTACGAGACGTCTTCCCAATCGCATTAAAAGCAGATTGGATATTTCTGACAATATGATTGTTAGCTTCTAAACTTCTAACCATCTTTATGCCCAAAATTATCCTAACAACAAGTAAACAATTTGACTTTAACAAACATAGTAATAATTGACATTTACTTGCATCACCTTTGGATTCAAAACATTCCTTCATTAATTTGTTACATTACCAATCGATAGTGCATTTGGGAAACTTACCTTCAAGGCCAAACAGACAACTTTCATCCACATGGATACATCTAGGAGTCCTTTTTCTTGCAGTATACATTCGAGGTAGGGAAGGTGGACGTGAGCTATGCATCCCAGGGCTTCTTTGTTGTGGTGCTTCATTCACATGTTGGTCCATATTGGGAGTGTGCTTGACACGTTTGTGGTCTTCTTGGAGAGATCGCAAATTAATCATTACTCCTAGGTCCAACGCTTCATACTCAGCGTCTCTCAATACACCTATGTCTTCAAGAGCTTCAATATGGCTCATTGATGGATTGTTGGTTGGAGACTGTGTTGATGTTGGAACTTGACTTGGGTTCATTGGACGCAACCGCTTCACCCGTGGTTCTGAAGTAGAGGTTGTTATGTCATCAACTCTATTAGGATCGATTGCGGTATCAATGGAAATTTCCAGACCATGTCTCACTCTCTCCATTGCTAACTTGGCCTTTTCTCTTACCTCATTTTCCTTTTCAATGGGCATATTCCTTTTAGTTTTTCTTGTTCTGTTACGTGAGTTGCCCATATCCAAAAGTTTCTTTATCAAAACTATGAGGTCTACCCCTGCATAAGAAGAAACAAATAAGGTATTAGTTCCATTATACAAGATACATGACGCGTTCCAACATAATTACCTAAATTACAGATATGTTAGTATGCTAATTATTGGAATTGATACATAAACATTGATTAAAGGTTTCTCTTTATGTTTGAACCAAATTTTCATTTCTATACTCTATTTGAGTCAAGTGAAGATAGTCAAGTTTGTAGGTATTACAGCTATAGGATTATGACTTCCTTTGTGTTCAAAAAGTATTGGAAGTCAAAAGAAGATGAGTGAAATGAGGAGGTTGCAAATCCCTTGAAAAAGGAGAAATCATTGAGGTAGAAGCATCCCTGTCAATCTCAAAGGCATGTTATGATAAATCTAGCATGAAGAGGAGAGCATGGACAAATTGGTGAACTGTTCAATATGGACCCTCTCCCATAATTGCTTCCAAGGTTTTTATACAAATTGAAGAGTCTCAATAGAGAACCTCATCTATACCATCCTTGTGGGAAATCAAAATATATTCATGTGCAAATGATTATTGGACTACATTGCATACTTCATCTTCTATAGAGAATATGGAAAACTTGGTGAACTATTCAATATGGACCCTCTCCCATGATTACTTCAAAGGTTTTTTTTAAATTGAAGAGTCTCAAGAGATAACTTCATCTATGCCATCATTATGTGAAATAAAAATATATTCATGTGCAAATGTAAATTAGTTAACATTGCATACTTGATCTTGTATGGAGAATATGAGACTTGTTTAGATGTGAAGTTGGGATTTATTCTTGTGAAATTAAATGTTGTCTATGAGAGGGATATTTTTGTAGGCATATCATAAAACATAAATCAATGAAATGATCTGAAAGCTTGTGAATTAAAACAATTATTTACAATTCACAATACCTATTCAAAATGATATTTTCTTGCAATGAAAATTTGTAGTGTGAATATTTCCACTAACTTCCAATACCATTGAATATGTTTGTTATATTCCAAGAGTGAGTTTATATCCATTATATCAAAGAGTGGTGATGGATTGTGAGCCAAATTGCATAGTTCAGGAGCACAAAACGTGGGAACAAAAAAAGCAAACCCGTGAAAATTAGTATCAATCCTGGGAATCCAGATCTCTATTTTTTTTACCAACTAACAGGTGTGCTCACACGTATTTAAGCACACACATGCGTGTATAAGACTGCGCACATGCATTGGCGTGCACACGCCCCTGCCTGACATTTAGAGAATTTACTCACTAATGTTTATTTCATTTAATGACTAACGTTATTCAACAACGACTTCATATTCATGATTACTTTGATTATTTTAACAATATAGTCTTCACCGCTACTTTCTTCTTAGTCCCATGGGTGCCATTATGAGGTCTTAGGCTCCTTGCCTATGGCTAGTCGAGGGTAAGGGAGGCCTCCAACACTGAACCTATCATCATCATCATCATCATTGTTCCTCAACATCATCATAATAATCATCATTGTAATCGTCATCATCCTCATCCTCATGATCATCATCAATGTTCATCATCATCGTCACGATCATCATCATCATTCCTTTGAAAATTATTGAAAACAAAATCAAAACAAAGTATCAACTAAACCTATCATCATCATCGTCATCGTCATCCTCCTCCTCCTCCTCCTCATTATCATAATCATCATCACCACCATTGTTCATCATCATCATCATCATCATCATCATAGTCATCATCCTCATCATCATCATCACCAACATTGTTCATCATTGTCATTATCATCATCATCATCATCACCATCATTGTTCATCATCATCATCATCATCGTCGTCATTACCATCATCATCATCATCATCATCATCCTCATCATCATAGTCATCATCCTCATCATCATCATTGTCCTCATCCTCCTCCTCCTCCTCATCATTGTTCATCCTCATCATTCCATTGCAAATGCTTGAAAATAAAATAAAAGCAAAGTTTCAACTAAACCTAACATCATTGTCATCATTTTTCCTTGTCATCATCATCGTCATCATCATCCTCGTCCTCATCATCATCATCATCATCATCATCATCCTCGTCCTCCTCATCATCATCATCATCACCATCATTGTTCATCATCATTATCATCATCGTCATCATCCTCATCCTCATCATCTAAATAGTCATCATCTTCATCATCATCATTGTCATCATCCTCATCATCATCATCACCAACATTGTTCATCATCAACATCATCATCATCATCCTCATCCTCATCCTCATCACCGTCATCACCATCATTTTTCATCATCCTCATAACCATCATCATCATCACCATCATCATTATCCTCCTCATCATCATTATCATAGTCATCATCGTCATCATCATCATTGTCATCCTCCTCCTCATCATCATCATCATTCCATTGCAAATGATTGAAAATAAAATCAAAGCAAAGTTTCAAATAAACCTATCATCATCATCATCATTGTTCCTCATCATTGTTGTCATCATCATCATCCTTGTCCTCATCATCATCATCATCATCTTCATCCTCATCCTCATCCTCATCCTCATCATAGTCATCATCCTCATCATCATCATAGTCATCATCCTCATCATCATCATCACCAACATTGTTCATCATCGTCATCGCCATCATCATCATCCTCATCATCGTCATCATCATCATCGTCATTTTTCATTATCATTATCGTCATCCTCCTCATCGTCATCATAGTCATCATCCTCCTCCTCATAATCATTATTTTTCATCGTCATCATTCCATTACAAATGCTTGAAAATAAAAATGAAAGAAAAGTTTCAACTAAACTTATCATCATCATCGTCGTCGTCGTCGTCATCATCATCATCATCCTTATTCTCATCATCATCATAGTAATCATCCTCATCATGATCCTCATGATCATCATTGTCATCCTCCTCCTCCTCATCATCATCCGATTGTTCACCATCATCATTCCATTGCAAATGCTTGAAAATAAAATCAAAGAAAAGTTTCAACTAAACCTATTCGATCATCATCATCATTGTCCCTCATCATCATCGTCATCATCATCATCCTCATCCTCATCATCATCATCATCACCATCATTGTTCATCATCATTGTCATCGTCATCATCATCATTATAGTCATCATCCTCATCATCGTCATTGAAATCATCCTTATGATCATCATCACAATCATCATCATCATCATCATCATTGTTCCTCATCATCAGCAGCATCATCATCATCCTCATAATCATCTTCATCATCATCACCATCATTGTTCATCATCATAGTCATCATCATAGTCTTCATCATCCTCATCCTCATCATCATCTTCGTCATCAACATCATCATCCTCATCCTCATCATCATCATCATCATAATCACCGTCATCATAGTAATAGTCATCGTGATCATCATCCTCGTCATCATCTTCATCATCCTCATCATCATCATCACCATCATTGTTCATCATCATAGTCATTATCATCCTCCTCCTCATCATCATTGTCGTCATCAACATCATCATCCTCATCATCGTAATCATCATCATCATCATAATCATCGTCATCGTAATCATCATCATCATACTCATAATCATTGTGATCCTCATGCTTATCATCATCATCATCACCATCATTGTTCATCATCATCATCATCACCATCATCATAATCGTCATCATTGGCATCATCCTCCTCCTCCTCATCATAGTCATCCTCTTCCTCATCATTATTGTCATCATCCTCCTCCTCATCATCATAGTCATCATCCTCATTTGATCATCATTTTCATCCTCCTCCTCCTCCTCCTCATCATTGTTCATCATCATCATTCCATTGCAAATGCTTGAAAATAAAATCAAAACAAAGTGTTTACTTAACAAATGCATGCATGCGTCTTTAATGCGTGCGCACAAAGTAGCATGATCGTGCTTTTAGTGCGTGCATACAAAGTAGAGTGATTAGGCTTTTAGTGCGTGCACACAAAGTAGCGTGATCACACTTCTAGTGCGTGCGCATTGTGTTTTAAACTACGCACATGCATGATTTAAATTTAGAATTTTGGTTGCACCTTTTTTCCAACCAACGTGATGGATGACTTGGATGCTTTGGTTTTAGGTTCGGGTTTCCCAACCAAGTGGTTTGGACTATCTTATGACATAAAAATTTGTTTTGTACCACTTCTCCTATTTCATGCATGGTTTTCTATATGCCACGCTTTTCCACTGTTAATGAAAATTCACACACTTGTGTAACTCTATATGTAGATTCTGAATATGTAATTTTTATTAAAATCTATTATCTTTTTCTATTTTTTATTTAATTTTAATGGACTAATGTCAATCTAACACAAAAGGTAAGCTATTTTCTTCAGCTATAACTTTTGATTGGCTCACCTATTTAGGAAATGGAAAAGAACCCGCACAAGAAGACACAAAGACCTACATCCTCAAAAAAAAAAATCGTTCATTGACTATGTTAAGACCAAGATGTGGTGGACCAATGCTCGACCTTGCATTTTAGGGCGTCACTGACTTCCTTAATTTGAAAAATACAAAATATAACATAAATAAATATGGAAAAATAACTCTGCACTAGACACACCTCTAATCTACAACTCTATATAAATTTTTTAACAAAATTCCACTATTTGCATACCAAACAAGTGGACCAACACAAACATATTCAATATTTTTTGGGAAAAATATAACATACCAACCTTAGAAGAACCTCATTTTTGGGGATTTATGCTTAGTTTCCATAAATAAAAGTTATATATTTCGGAAGGTAATTCGATTTTCCACATTTCATATACTTGCACCATATTCCAAAAATTTGTGTAGGTAACTCTAATATTGCTTTTTGACGTTCAAATTTCTATTTTTCCAGAACTCCATTGCAACGAACGTGTCATAAGTGACCAGCATTAGCTTGCACGGGCCTAGTTGTTTATTATGAAAATAATTTAATATGATAGTGGGAATATATTATTTGTTATGAATCTTGGAAGGTTACTTTAAATGGTCAGTTTATCATTTTGTCATTCGTAAGAAAAATCAATAATTAGATGATTTAATAATTAGAGCTAACCTTGATCATGATGGGAGACATTGGATGGTTGAGGCTTTGTTGCTAGCCATATAACTATACAAGATATGTATTCTATGAAAGAATTACACCATGTGATAAAATGGACTTAACTCAATGATAGATATATACTCACCCCAATGGCTATAGAATGTTCAATCTTAACAAGATCCACATAGATGATCTGTTTCATCAATAGAGAATAAGTTATATAAGAAAACAAAAGAAAACAATTTGTAACAATTTCACAGTAATAATTATATATTTGCATATAGGTAATTTTAATTAAGACCACTCTCACAATATTAATTATATTTGTATATAGGTAATTTTAATTAAGACCAAGCAATTCCTTCTTTCTTTCATCTCAAATCAAAGATTGATGCTTTAGACAAAGTCAGTTAATCCAATTCACTGATCGATAAAGTTTTGAGTCAGAGAATGAAAGAATGTAAGTAACACAGTACCTCGGTCCACTAGATGAAACACGGTGAATGATTTTAAACATAACCATTTTTGGCATTAAGCTTACGACTATTATCCATGATACTATTTTAAATCGAGACTATTATCCATAAATGCATTTAGAATAGGTTTAGTATCATAAATGTATTTAGAATAGGTATAGTATCTATGTCTGTGTCCATTCTCTATTGTTTTTTGTGTTTACCTTGTAATACTTTGATCTAGGGTATGACGAAAGAACTTGTATAGGAAAAGATTCACTTGACACCTATCATTGTGCTAAAAATGAAATCTTTTTACGAAAGAGATTTCATCAAATTAATTTCCTTGAAGAAGCCAAACAAAGAATTTTACACACTTCACATTGCAAAATTGGATGCTGGCACAAAGAGCCGTGGAATAAATATAAAATTCACATCATTTGTAATTAAAATCACAATCAAATAACATATACTATATAGAATTAATAGATAAACGTAGTCTATGCATACAATATTATAATATAATTGAATGCATGATATTTATTATGCAATATGACATTTCTGGTCTTTAATAGATCAAATCTTGTTGAGCGTGAAAACAAGGCAAATGAAAGACTCAATGTACTAACTTCCAATCAGATTCATTGGACAAGAGTTGTGTAGTCATCTATATTTATGCGGATAGGTGTATATATCTTAGAATTTTGGGGTCAACTATCTTTTATGTTTTTCATCTACAGATGAAAATGAGACAATGGGCATTATCCAAGATTAAACGAGAATGAGACAAGTGTACTATGAGCTTGACTCGATCGATTATTAGACACAACTATTGGATTAACTCCAATGATTCTAGAACTATTAGCTTAAATTCAACTCTAATCACAGTTATATTGGATAACTATTAGCTTAACTATTAACTCCAATGATTCTACAACTATTAGCCTAACTTTAACTCTAATCATTTAAGGCTTAGTCCAATTGCATTTGGCATCTAGGAGTCCAACTAATATGCACTCATGTAAGAGTCGAACTCCTAATAAAATCGTTCGAACCCCTAATAAACTCCTCCAAACTCCTAATAAACTCGTGCATCCTATTACATCGATAGGCGTATATATCTAAGAATTTTGGGGTGGACTACCATTTATGCCTTTTCATCTACTGATGATAATGAGACAAGTGTACTATCTATATTAATTCTATCGGTGTCGTCCAAAATTCATAATTAATAATTAAAAAAACAAAAATAACTCAGTTAACATCAGATAAGTACAGTTCGTAATAGTTGGAAAAATTAAACTTCAATTTCAACAATTAGATTATCAGGAACAACTATTCAATTAATAGATACAACTATGAGCTTAACTTCATTGATGATACAACTATTATCTTAACTTCAACTTCTGAATCATAACTTTTACTTGAATTGTAATTGATGATATATTAACTTTTAAATTAACTAATAGATACAACCATTAGCTTAACTCCAATGATTCTAAAACTTTTATCTTAGCTTCAACTCTAGCCACGGTTATATTGGATAACTATTAAATACAACTATTAGCTTAAATCCAATGATTCTACAACTATTAGCGTAACTTCAACTCTAATCGCTTAAGGCTTAGTCGAAGTACATTTGGCATCTAGGAATCTAGCTAATGTGCAGTTGTGTAATAGTCAAACCACTAATAAACTCCTCTGTCTAGCAGTTGGGCATCTAGCTAATTACATTGATAGACGTTTATATATTTACTCTAATAGGCATATATATCTTTACGCCGATATGCATATATATCTTAGAATTTTGGGGTGGAATATCATTTATGGTTTTTCATATACGGACGATAATGAGACAAGTGTAGTATCCATATTGATTTTATGGGTGTCATCCAAAATTCATAACTAATAATTTAAAAAATAAAAAAAATATCTTAGTTAATATATGATAAGTACAGTTCGTGATAGTTGGAAAAATTAAACTTCAACTTCAACTATTCAATTATTACATACAACTATTCGATCAATATATACAACTATGAGCTTAACTCCATTCATGATACAACTATTAGGTTATTGTCAACTCCAATCATCACTTTTACTTGAACTACAATTGCTGATAAATTAACTTTTAAATTAATTGTTAGATATAAATATTAGTTGGAAAAATTAAACTTCAACTTCAACTATTCAATTATTAGATACAACTATTAGCTATTAGATACAATAGATACAAATATTAGTTTCACTCCAATGATTCTGCAACTATTAGCTTAACTTCAACTCTAATCGCTTAAGTCTTAGTCGAAGTACATTTAGCATCTAGGATTCTAGCTAATGTGCACTTGTGTAACAATCAAACTCCTAATAAAATCATTCTAACTCATAATAAATTTCTCCATTTGGAAGTTGGGCATCTAACTAATTACGCTGATAGGCGTATATATGTTAGAATTTTGGGGTGGACTACCATCTATGCTTTTTCATCTACCGACGAGAATGAGACAAGTGTATTGTCTAGATTGATTCTATGCGTGTCATCCAAAATTCCTAATTAATAATTTCAAAAAAATCAAAATAGCTTAGTTAATATCTTATATGTATAGTTCGTGATAGTTAGAAAAATTAAACTTCAAATTCAACTATTTGATTATTAGATACAACTATGAGCTTAACTCCATTGATGATACAACTATCAGTTTAATGTCAACTCCAATCATGAATTTTGCTTGAACTACAATTGGTGGTATATTAACTTTTAAATTAACTATTAGATACATTGTATTAGTTGGGAAAATTAACTTCAACTTCAACTATTCGATTATTAGATACAACAATTCGATTAATAGGTACAACTATTAGCTTAAATTCAACTTCAATCATGACTTTTAATTGAAGTGTAATTGTTGATATATTCACTTTTAAATTAGCTATTAGATACAACTATTAACTTAACTCTAATGAATCTACAACTATTAGCTTAACTTCAACTCTAATCATGGTTATATTAGATAACTATTAGCTCAACTATTAGATACAAATATTAGCTTAACTCCAATGATTCTAGAACTGTTAGCTTAACTTCAACTCTATTCACTTCAGACTTAGTGGAAGTGCATTTGACATCTAGGAGTCTAGCTAATGTGCACTTGTGTAACAACTAAACTCCTAATAAACTCCTCCATCTTAGAGTTGGGCATCTAGCTAATTGCACTGATATGCATTTATATCTTAGAATTTTGGGGTGGACTACCATTAATGATTTTTCATCTATGGTCGAGAATCATGACAAGCGTACTATCCATATTTATTTTATGGGTGTTGTTCATAATTCATAACTAACAATTTCAAAAATTCTAGCAACAACCATATTACTAAGATTAATATGTTTGAAATACGCCAAGAGGTATATATTTGACATTTCGACAATGTTTTTTTACTAAAGAATGTGTCAATTACTTGTATCGAAGAGTTAAGCTAATATAAAAACCACTTAATTTATGGTTGTTAAGCTCATAGTTGAAGTTAGGTTCATAGTTGTATCATCATTGAAGTTAAGCTAATAGTTGTATCTAATAGTTAATTTAAAAGTTAATCTAAATCTTAGACTAAGCCTTATGCACATTAATTCGAATCCCAACTGCAAGATGGAGTTCAACTGTCACATAAGCTGGACATTACCTAAATAGTTGTTCTTGGTGACATTGGTTTCACTGGAATCAAGGTCAACCTCTCATGCTAAGAGATGGAGTTCATCTAATTTTAATTTAATAGTTGTATCACTATTGGAACAATCTAATAGTTATCCAATATAATCGCGATTAGAGATGAAGTTAATCTAATAGTTGTAGAATCATTGGAGTTAATTTAATATTTACCCAATATAACCGTGATTAGAGTTGAAGTTAAACAAATAATTGTAGAATCATTGGAGTTAAGCTAATATTTGTATCTAATAGTTAATATATTGACAATTGCAATTCAAGTAAAAGTCATGATTGGAGTTGAAGTTAAGCTAATTGTTGTATCATCAATGTATTTAATCTAATAATTCTATAGTTGTATCTAATAATCCAATAGTTGAAGCTGGCGTTTTATTTTTCCAACTATCATGAATTGTACTTATCGGATGTTAACTAAGATTTTTTTTTTAAATTGTTAATTATGATTTATGCTAACCTCCTTTAAAAAGAATCTAAAACCTAATTATATCTATATGGAAAACCTAAACATGTAATACGGACTGTATATTAGCTAGATTCCCAACTACGAGATGCAAGAATTCATTAGGAGTTTGGAGGAGTTTATTAGGAGTTTGACCTCTTACATGACTACACACTAGCTATACTCCTAGATGCCCAATGCAGTTGGACTAAGCCTTAAGTTATTAGAGTTGAAGTTAAGCTGATAGTTGTAGAATCATTGGAGTTAAGTTAATAGCTGTATCTAATACTTATCTGATTAGAGTTGAAGTTAAGCTAATAGTTTTAGTGACCATTAGAATTAAGCTAATATTTGTATCTAATAATCGATGGAGTTAAGCTTGTATTTGTATCTAATAATTGATGGAGTTAAGCTTGTAGTTGTATCTAATAATCAAATAATTGAAGATTAATTTTAATTTTTACAACTATTACTAACTGTACTTATCACATGTTAATTAAGCTATTTTTATTTTTTTTGAAATTATTAATTATTAATTTTGTATGACACACAAAGAATCAATCTAGACAGTACACTTGTCTCATTCTCGATTAATCTTGGATGACACCCATGGATTCAATCTAGACAGTACACTTGTCTCATTCTCATCTCTAGATGAAAAAACATAGATGGTAGTCCACTCAAAAATTCTAAGATATGTATACGCCTATCAATGTAATAAAAAAATAGCTTAGTTAACATGTGATAAGTACACTTAGTCACTAGTAGGAAAAATTGAACTTCAACTTCAACTTGGTAATTAAAAATCAAATCATGATGGTGTACAACTATACATAACTATTTGATTTACTCCAATGATGATACGACTTTAGCTTAACTTTAACTCCAATCATGACTTTAACTTGAAGTGCAATGACTCATATATTAACTTTTAAATTCACTATTAGATACATCTATTAGGTTAACTTCAATTATTTTACAACTATTAGCTTAACTTCAACTCTAATCCTAGTTAGATTAGGTTAAACTTTAGATAACTATTAATAATTCAAATATATACATGTCCGCGCATTCCAAACATATTAATCTTATTAATGGTTGTTGCTAATATATTATAACAATGATGAAACCATAAAATTAATAAACAAATAATAGAAGAACATCGAGATTAAGAAAATAAAGCAATAAAATAAAGAGTGTATAATGTGAATGAAATAGAACAATAACCACATTAAAGCTAGAACATGTTATGGGTGCTACGTGAAAATGCTTAATTGATTGAATTTTCTAACATGTTTTGATTTATACATAGCTTAAGAAGTACCACGCTAGCACATGAACGAGTTGGGAATGTGCGCACTACTACAAGTTGGGTTTGATTAAGACTATTTTTACGCCAATAGGCGTAAATATTTTAGAATTTTGGGGTGGACTACCATCTATGTTTTTTCATCTACCGACCAGAATGAGACAAGTGTATTGTCCAGAGTGATTCTATGGTAGTCATCCAAGATTAAATGAGAATGAGACAAGTGTACTGTCCAGATTGATTATATGAGTGTCGTCCAAAATTAATAATTAATAATTTCAAAAAAATAAAAAATAATTTAATTAACATGTGATAAGTAGAGTTAGTGATAGTTGTAAAAATTAAAATTAATCTTCAACTATTCGATTATTAGATACAACTGCTAGCTTAACTCCATCGATTATTAGATACAAGTATTAGCTTAACACAAATGTGTCTAGAACTATTAGCTTAACTTCAACTCTAATCAAAGCTATATTGGATAACTATCAACTTAACTATTATATGCAACTATTATGTTAACTCCAATGATTCTACAACTATTAGCTTAACTACAACTCTATTTACTTACGGTTTATTCCAAGTGCATTTGGCATCTAGGAGTCTAGCTAATGTGCAATCATGTAAGAGTTGAACTCCAAATAAAATAGTTCGAACTCTTAATAAATTCCTCTGAGCTCATGTGATAACTGCACTTAGTGGCATGGTATTGTGAAACTCATGTGACACTCGAACTCCACCTACCAATTGGGATTCCACTTAATGTGCATAAGGCTTAGTCAAACTCCATTTGGAAGCTAGAAGTCACGATAACTCATAGCTCTTTTATTAACTCCAATAGATTTATATTAGCTTAACTATTAGATACAACTATTAGCTTAACTCCAATGATTATACAACTATTAACTTAACTTCAACCCTAATTACTTACGACTTAGTCCAACTGCATTTGGAATCTAGGAGTCTAGCTAATGTGCAATCATGTAAGAGTCGAACTTCTAATAAAATAGTTCGAACTCCTAATAAATTCCTCTGAACTCATGTGACAACTACATTTAGTAGCATGGTATTGTGCAACTCATGTGACACTCAAACTCCACCTACCAACTAGGAGTTTAGTTAATGTGCATAAGGCTTAGTCATGATAACTGAGAGCTCTTTTATTAACCACAATAGATTCCTATTAACTTTTAAATTAACTATTATTCGATCGAACTCCTTATAAACAATTATAAAAAATAAAAAATAGCTCATGTGATAACTGAACTTAATGGCATGGTAATGTGTAGTCCATGTGACAGTTGAACTCCATCTAGCAGCTCGAAGTTGAGTTAATTAGTCAAACTGCATTTTACAGTTGGGAGTTGAAGTAAAATGCAGTTCGTGTGATAGTATAATTCCTAATAAAATCCTTTGAAATCCTAATAAATGCCTCTTTACTCATGTAATAATTGCACTTAGTGACATGGTAATGTGCAACTGATGTGACGCTCGAACTCCACCTACCAATTGGGAGTTGAGTTAATGTGCATAAGGCTTAGTCCTACTCCATTTGGAAGCTAGAAGTGAGGATTACTCAAAGCTCTTTTATTAACTAGAATAAAATTATATTAACTTTTAAATTAACTATTAAGTACAACTATTAGCTTAACTCCAACATGATGATACAACTATGACCTTAACTTCAACTATGAGCTTAACAACCACAACTTAAGTGGTTTTTATGTTAGATTAACTATTAGGTACAAGTAATTGACACATTCTTTAGGAAAAAAAATTATAACTATTAGGTTAAGTCCAATGATGATACAACTTTAACTTAACTTCAACTCCAATCACAAATTTTAATTGAAATGCAATGGTTGATATATTAACTGCTAAATTAGCTATTAGATACAATTATTAGTTTAAATCCAATGATTCTACAACTATTAGCTTAACTTTAACTCTAATCGCAATTATATTGGATAACTATTAGGTTAACTCCAATCATGATACAACTATTAAATTAACTTCACTCTTGGTATATTTCTCTCGCATATTCTAAACATATTAATCTTATTAATATGGTTGTTGCTAGTTAAAGAAAATGTTTACATAATATCTTAAACATTTATTTTGAATTATTTTATTTTTATTTTTTTAAATGTTTTAGGATGTTAAAGAAAAAATCCTTAGACAAAATTATCTTAACATTGCTTTTTATTTTTTAATTTTTAGAATTTACTACTTTTTATCACCAAAAGAATTGATTTTATGAGAGAGGTAAAGACGTTTGGAGTTTTGCATGAAGCTTTGCTATTACATAGCGGTTGTGAGTCAAATGAAATGGTGTAAGTTGTGATTATAAGCACATGCAAGGTTGAAAACTCAGAGACTCACAAATGAAATGGTGTAAGTTGTGATTATAAGCACATGCAAGGTTGAAAACTCAGAGGCCCTTCCACCAAAGTTTCTAGGGAGTTAGTTGATCAGTTCGGGCAATCAATCTGTATCACTTGGTTCATAGGGCACTTCCAACAATAGATCAGCATCGGTAAAGAGAAACATCCATCTAATCCCATTCGTGAACACATTTGCGAGGTTATTGACCAGAAGAAAACTGAAAACTACATTGGAGGAGGGGAAGGCTTGTCGTGAGCATGATCTATTGTCTTTCATACTCTCCAATGTTGGCGAGCAGGTTGATTCTCACACCTGACAAGATTAAGGGGAGTTGCTCTACTAAAGCTTTTAGTAGAGGACCCTCATTACAGCAATTCTTATTTACTGGATAGACTTTTCCTCGGGAGGGGAGTCTGTCAAATGGGTACAGTTGGATCTCTCATTCGACAGGGCCCATTTGACAGGGTCCCCTCTTGAAGAAAATTCTGTCCAGTATTTTTTTAATCTCTTTAATATGTTTTGTCTAATTTGCAGAACAAATGGAGATCGTAGGTTCTAAGGAAGCGTGGCGACTGTCTCCAGTGGGAGAACCTACAAAAGATGAACTTTGAAGTAATTGTGGAGAGATGCTAAAGATCTTTGGAGAAAACCCTGCAATTTCTTCTGCACATTGGTGAAACGTCCCACAATGAGGAAGATTATGGAAAATCAAGGCAGTCGAGGACCGCTTCCTGGTTTCATAGTCACGAGATTGTAGGCAGACTCTCGCCTCACTATATTCAATGAACAAATGAATATGGTATGTTGATTTTCTTAATAATTGCTATATAACCAATAACTATAAAATTTTATCTCCGTTATTTTGAAGGTCACTTTGATATAAATTTAAATTAATTAGCACTTTATTTTTAGTTCAACCCAATTTCCATTATACATTAAAAACTATGCAAACCTTTTGTCTCTAAAATATCATAGCTTATATGTTAATTTAGGTTTTCTTTGATAGTTGAGGCAATAAATTCTATTGCTAAATCCACGATTTTAGTTTTATGCTTGTATAGAAACCTTTCACGAACTTGACTGGCATTTAGATAATCAGAGAACGTTATTTGTTAATATTTTGGGGGGTTGTTAATGCCTTGTAATTTGTGAGTACTTGGAAGGGCATGGGAAGCTTACATTTGCAACCACATGTGAGCATAACAAAGCTGCCTAAAAGCAACACATGGATGAGGTTTTGTAAAGAACATTG
The DNA here is from genome assembly GCA_001517045.1 of Pseudotsuga menziesii. Classification (NCBI taxonomy): domain Eukaryota; kingdom Viridiplantae; phylum Streptophyta; class Pinopsida; order Pinales; family Pinaceae; genus Pseudotsuga; species Pseudotsuga menziesii. The sequence goes on from LPNX011113523.1 coordinate 181,723, forward strand.
ACATTGAAATATAACATTTGATGATTGGTCAATGTACAAGTCTCTCAAAGACATAAGCTAACGAGATTAACATAAAATGTCATTGATTTCAAGTTGAAATATGAAATCCACAAACTTCGAATTGTCCCCTGTTCAAATGCAGTTGTTAATCACCACAGAGAAAACTATGTTGGTGTAGCAGGGTTCCAAATCTGAGGAACAGAGGAAGACAAGTCAGCAAATGATTTAGAAAACAGACCCGAATATTCCACTCTTAAATCCATAATCACGGAGTTTCAGCATCACTGCACTCGTAATTAAAGCATCTCTATTATATACTAAGTCCATCTTGATTTTTAATCTTATTCACTGTACCCACAAATGATTTGATATGTGGTAGATGAAGATGAAGAAGAAAAGTAAACCACAGAATAGTTGAAGGCTTTAGATGATGTTAAGAGCGATCTGATGGAGTGGGCAAGGTAAGAGGCAATGGCTGCCTTCACCTGCCCTCTTTTCGAGATGTTCCTCCTCGATTGAGCAGCAATAAACATCTTTATTGATGCCTTTGGACTGAATTTAAAAACATATTTGGTGAAGGAAGGAAGCTACAGAGAGGGAATGATTCAGATAATGAATGGAAGCCAAAAGCAAGTTAGAGACTGGTTGCTGAAAGCAAAGGAAAACGAGTATTTAAGCTTTCCATATTCAGAGCTAGGTGTGAACCGTGCAATGTATTTCCAAATTCTGCAAATGGACTCCAACTGTGAAAATTGTGTTTGTTGTTGGGAAGAGCATCATTTTCTTTAAGTGGTGGGGCCAACAAGTCAATCTTCCATCGCATCAACAACAACAACAAAAAGAAAGAGAAAGATGGTATCCATCTCCACCCATGACAAGTTGCATTCATTTATGGCACGTGAGTAATGTATAGTCGTAGGATGTTGGAAGGTAAAATGACCAAAAGGAAATATTTTCCATTTAAAAATGACATAGCAGATCAAGCTTTGATGAGAATTCTGAATATTCAATTATGTAATCTTATGCTGTCTAGGTATGTCACGAAAGATAGAGATGCTTAAAGTAGCACCAAGATATCCATATTATTAACACCGCGCTTTTTCACACTAGGATTTTATTACTAATTTGTATAGATTTTCCACATGAGAATAGAAGATTGAATAAACTAGCATTTGCACCAAGAGGTGCAAAAAAAGCACAGAGGGTAAAAATATTCTGTCTTTTCGCAAGCCAACCTTTGTTTTTTACTTTGTGAGAGTGCATATTAATAGTGAGTTTTGAGATTTTAGGTTAAGACATTTATAATTGAGTTTTTCTAGGGTTTCTATTTTGGATTATAAAGTGTACAAGAAATAATTGATGTGATACACTTTGAATATTTCCGAATAGCAATACTTCCAAGTGCATAATGTGTCTGTTTTAGAAGTACTATCCCATGTCATGTACTATCCCATGTCATTATGACACAGGAGGCCAAATTTTACATAGGAAAATTACTTGGTAAGACTCTTAGTAAAACTTAAAGGGTTTTATTACGATTTTATTTGATTATTGGGATACTGTAATTTACCTAATTTCCAAAAATTTATGTTTGATTTATTTGTTTTGAATGCAGAATGATGAATTTTTGTTTGGATTTTTTTAACATCCCACAACCCGCAAATCCACAACTTGCAAAGTGCGGCAAACCTTTTCATTTGCGGGATGCAGGAGAGTTTTAATACGTGTTAATTTTAATCAACCCGGATCCCGCATCCCACAATATAGTAATGCGTTGTGATTTGTGTTTCTGTGGTGTGATTTTTGCAGAGTAATGTGTTGATCTTTTCTACCAAGCTTCAACAATCTCAGCTTCAGTCATATTGTTTGTGCATAGATGTATATATATCAATCTTTGTCTTTGTTTATGTTCAACACAGAGGTGGTGTGGCAAGGGAAATGGTTGAAACCCTGCCACTGGAGGTAGGTGGTGTGGCAAGGCAAGACAAAATGATGAAATGTCTTAGGGGTGGTCGTGACGGAGGCGGTGATGGATTGAAATTTCCTCTTGCAGTGACTATGATGTTTTGAAGTTTTGAGAGACTCTGATTAAGAATTTTCTTTGTTTATGCTCCTGCAATGGCTCGTCTTATGGAGAAATCAAACAGATACGGTGAATAATACCCCATGAAACATTGGGATTCCTTTAGTCTGCCCCTTACTTTGTTTTCTTGTTATTGCTGCTTTGTCTGATTATTAGTTATTAATGTATTTTTTTTTGCAGTTTGCAGTATCTTATGCCAAAATGATTAATGGAAAAGGGTTAGCAAAGCTAATGAATGATACAAAACTACAAGTAGTTGGCATAAACACAATTGAAGCTCGTGAAATAAAAAAACCAACCATAACAGGAGGCGACATATGTCAAGGTGCTATCACTAGTCCCCATGGTACCCGAATATATCTCATTTGATGACCATACAAAGTGTTCCCATTCATTCATAGTTGGGTTGGTGAACTGAAGCAATCATTCTACTAGGTTGGTCAAGTTCCAAAGCATTTCTATGGAATGAGTGCAGGTCTAGTCAAGCAAGGTGGAAAGCTGCCAGCAATACTGATGTGGTGAAATCATGCCACTTTCAAGTTGTTCATTTTTATGTTAGCTTACATTATTTTTCTTGGTATTACTGTATTGTGGTTTCCCTACATTTCTCTCCATGACACTTAAAGCATGTAATTGTGAGTCAAGCTAGAATGAAAATTACAAATTTATTTTGGAAAAAAGAAGAGTTCAATGCATTCTTATTGACCTAGTTTAAATAAGTGTAT
>LPNX011113523.1:185610-216893 GCA_001517045.1 Pseudotsuga menziesii
CAGCATTGTTTGGCATGCATATATTTTGATATAGTTAATATGTTTCTAATGTGTAATACAAGTGTAATGTGTAATCCATATATGCATTTTTCCTATATCTAAGAGAGTTTAATGTGCAACCCATATTGAGAAGTATGTATGAAACTACAAATGATTAAATATATTCTACAAATGAGTTGACATATGAAATATTCTTGAAATATATTCTACAAATGAATTGACAGATCATCATTTCATGTTATATTGAATAAATTGCACTATAACATAGACATACCAACCTTTTCTACAAACTCTTGTACTCATTTGTGTAAATTGTAAGATCTACAATAAAATCCAAGTCATCCAAAACAACAATTGATAGTATTTTTCCAATTTTTCATGGCCAGAACTAAAAATGCACACCAATTCCAATCGAAGTACACCGTAGGTATGAAATTTGGAAGTTTGCATACAAAAACCTAATGAGACTAGTATAGTTTTAATTTCAGACATAAATTAGACTTCTATTGTGAAATAAGAACGCATCCAAAATTTGAAATGAAAATAGAACAACTGTAAATGTTGGTTTCTTGTTGACGAGCATCATAGTTTGGAAACCGAGGATGATTTTAAGAACCCCCCCTAGATTTATATGTATAAAAAATGGGCGAATCTCTCCGATATATAGGAAAATTTGAAGGTGATTGGATCAATAATATAATATGTATGTATAAAAAATTTGGAGAATCTTTCTTTTTATTATATAATTTTGTAAAATCCTGGCGAATCTTTCATTTTATTATATAATGTTGTATAATCTTGGTGATTCTTTCACTAATTTATAACATATTGTAAAATCTTGGTGAATATTTCACTTCATTATAAAAAAATTGTAAAAACTAGTGAATCCTTCACTGATTTATAAAATATTGTAAAAATAGAGGAACAACAACATTAGTCAAATAACATGAATCACATCATCAACAATAGAACATGTAGACTCATAAGTCACAACTATAAGGTTTCAGTGAAACACAACTGTACTGACTAGATTCAGGGCAAGTGGGGACTCCATTTGTTATCTCGTCCCTTAATGGTCCAACGGATATGTGGGGACCTGAATATTGAGAAACTGATAAAATTATGAAATCATACATTATTCTCAATCTTGGACTCTTAGATTTAACCATCTTTTTCATCTTAAACTTGCTTCACTCTTTTTTTTGTTCTCTCCTTCAAGCTATAATCAGTTTGCCAACTAAGAAAGCCAGGTTGAACAATATTGTAGATTCTTGTCAAGAACATAGCACAACATTTAACCCATCCGAGTCCTCACGTAATATGTATAGCCTCTTTGTGTGAGACAATTGGCTTATAGAAATTTACAGTTCATATTTAACCATTTTTTTCATCTTAAACAAACTAAAATTTCATACTTTAATTCCTAAAACAAAACTAAAACATAACTAGATCCAAAACAGTACTGCTGTAATAAATTCAAAACATAAATTCATATCTTGCAACTTTAACACTCCAAATCTCACTGTGTTAAAGTTAGTCCTCGAAATCATTTACCAATTACCATGTATAAAACATAAACAATAACAATATTATAACTAATGAAAAGAACAAAATAAATGTACAAGAAAGAAAGAAGTAATAGCAATCCTAGTAAATTTAATAACTAGTTAATAAAGAACAGTAATCAAGCTAATCTAGAACTGTTTGGATCAACATTATACTCAGATACTTTTAGTTTAATATCTTGTCACTGAAAGGACAAGTCACCAAAGGAACAGATGACATACCTTGACAGAGAGTAGGTTAGAGTGTTGTAGGTTGAGGTTAGATACTTATAGCAGAAAGAAAGATATCTCAGTCACCATGTGTGAAGACCCTAGTAGGATAGTAGTAGTGATATTTATCCCAAAACACAACTAATCAACCTTAAAAGATCAAAACTCCCTCTAGCATAATTAACACCAAACAAGTCATGTCCAGAAAGGTAAGGTCAAATTAGCCATGACCTATCTAGGATAGGTTACCACAGTCCACTTTATGGATGAGGGAGGTCATCACAGTCCTTGGGACATCTAGGACAGATCATACATAGCCACAATCCATTAGGATAGACCTTACACACTAAAAAACAAGGTTTAGCATTCCCATAGGGATGACGCCAAAGATAACAATACAAGAATAGCCCATAGAAATGAGCACGATCTATATTTTCAGCAGAAAAATGGTCTTGGATCAACCTAATATAATCACATATTAGCTTCATAAAGTCATGACCCAGCATGGCAACATGAGAGACACCACACATTCCACGAGTCAAATGCATAAGGTCACAACTCAGCATGAGAGACACCACATAGTCCACAGGTCATATGCATGTTGTCACAACTCAATACAACTCACGATTCAACAAATAAGGGAGCACAAAGAAACCCTTAAACTCAGATCTGTTAACCTAGGGATGAAGTAGTGAAACCCTAGAAACATACTCCTTGACACCAAATAGAAAGATCATAGTTGATATGTATCTTCTTAGATGGATTGATAATGAAGGATATGACTTGTTTTTATAACTTGAAAAGACATCTAAGGGGTCTTTCTTCAAACCCAACTTTTAGGATGTTTACCAATAAAATAAAAATAGGTTGACTTAGTATAGGGAACCAAAGGTCAAAATGGTCACATAAATAACAACAATAAAAACAATAAGGTTAGGTCATCATATCAAAGAGGTCATGGTACCAAAAACAATAAGGGTTATAGTACCAAAAGGACCATAAGTAAACTAAGGGTCACAACAAGGTGGTAAGAAAACCCCTATACCCACAAGACCAAGGTGTACCATAAAGGTGGGGATCCAACCCCTTTTACCTACAAGAATAATAGAACCAAGGAATTTAATATTTTCTCTCTCAAGGTATATCGTCATGTGTGTTCCATATATCTTTATCATCACTGTATAAGGAGAAGATCCAAAATGGATAATGTGCCACCAGAAAAACGGCTACTATAAAATACTATATGAATATATAAAACCATGCAAAGAAGAGATGAATGGTAACATAAAACCATGCAAGTGAAAACACTATACTCCTACTATCTATAGTAAATACCCATGAGCACAACAATATACTGTTGGAATAATTCATAATGAAGTAGGATTGTATAATGATATCTCAACATCTCGATAACACAAAAATATAATGCATAACAATGAAATTCAAATAAACCCATATGAATAATGCTTTCGATTAATTGCAACAGTCTAACAAAAGAATATGCCATTTTCAATCACATGTTAAGATGTAATTTCATTCAAATTCAACATTAAACATATTGATATTAAATGATAGACGGTTAATGTTCTCAAATAATATGAAAACATAATTGAACCTTGATCCCTTTCCTTTTCTCCCCAGACAGTTATAGTCATCACTTCTCAAATCACAAATGTTTCAAAACCAGGGGAAAAAAAGTTGTTATCATCCATGGCCAATGCTATTAAGGACAAGCATTTAATTAATAAATGAGTCTATGGTACTAAAATTTCATAAGTACATTTATTGGTTTCCTATAGCCATTATCTCAAATATCGATAAGAAGAAGCTATGACTAAAGACATTTCATTCAATATTTACTCAATGAATGAGAAACTATGGTACAAAATGTCACAAGTACATTGATTGGCAACCTATGCCTGCCATTTTCTCAAATATGCATCAAAAGAAGATATGATTTAAGACGAATGACTCTGCTTGACCTATTATTTTTCTACAGAAAATAGTGATCATAGGAGCAACTATACAAAAGGAAATCCTCAGGCAATCTAGTAGACCTATGATTGAAAAATTGTCGTGGAAAGGTGAGCTTATACAGTTTGAGCTACGTGAAAGCATATCAACTCAAACAAATTCTCATCATTAGAAATGTGAAGTTAAAGTAACCTCTATCAGTTTCAGTTTTGAAGGACATAAAACTGAAAAAATGGATGTTATATGTATTTTGCATAGCTACATAAGCTCTATGAGTTTCACCAGATGAAATTTTAAAATTCACTTTACAACCTAACATTAAAATGGCTTGGAAGGTGTCTATACTATATAATACAAATAGCCAATACTAGGGCTGCACTTCTACACCTAGACAAGATTTTCTTCTTCAAGAATGTTCACAATTGCTTTGTGCTCATAAATCTCAAATTTTGGAGAAATCCCAAATTTAATAGGATTTTCTTCCAATAACTTTGTTTGGTTCAAACTAATGTTTAATGACAAGTATAAAACCAAACACTATTTCTTTTAATGTCGAACATATTGTTTCTTCAATGGGGCTCTTAATGAAAATTCTAAAAAGTAACTATTTTTAATGTTCCAAAGGCACACCAAAACCATATATGTTTTAAAGAGATATAAGGTCTATGAGTACTTTATTGAATGCACATAAAACCCAAATAATTCATTCTATATGTAATATGCATATCTCAATAACCTCTATGAGTTTTACCAGATAAAATTTTAAAACTCACTTTACAACCTAACTTGAAAATTATTTGGAAGGTGTCTCTAGAATATAGTTCAATTTATAATGGTGTGACTGCTAATGTGAGTAAAATCAACTAATTTCAACACCAGTCAAATCTAAATGGAAAAAGACAAAATGTCACATAAAATAATTCAAAAAATTACAAGACCCAAACAGTTTCATAATAAGGACTTTGCAATATCCTCGATAGAAAAAAACAACAATAACAATGCCCTATAGAACCAAGATGATGTCCTCAATATACTACTGTAAAATAGAACATGTTGGTGCTTCCCATCTTTGATAAAAAATAAGTTTCTCTAGTAGACGGTTGAAGAAAAATGAAAAGGTGACCATGACAAAATGATCCTAGAATTGTCAATTTATATCAAGATTAGGGTGGTCCTCTTAGGACTTAAATATCCTTTAACAATATCAATAAAATTGGGACAGATTAAACTTTTAGGACGTTCTCACATATTAATCCCTCTTCTGAAAGAGTAATTTGTTGGATGTTCTCACATATTAAGAGTTTTCATCAGATACGTCACACAAATGAAGGAAGCCATAGTTTGATGTCCAAGACCTCATCCTCACTCTTATCAAAAGGTGAAATCTATTTTTCTCTGAAGGATAGAAAGTTGTGGCAAAGAAATGAAAGTCCAACCTATCAAAGGAATTTTACCCTAAACAATAAGCAAATCCCAATAACAACCAAGTTACCAGAATCTACAATTTGAGAAAACAACAAATCCTTTTTTTTGCATATTTTTGTGACCTTTTGTCCATATCTTCCATTTTTCTAACTTTTATTTTTCAAACATTTGTCAAATTATTGTCATACACAATTTTTGCAACATTGACAATAACCCACTCTATGCCTTAATCAACCATAATAGAAAAAAGGCATGAAGTATAAGCAAGTCAATCTTGTATAATAGTTAGCACAACCCTGTAGACTAACAGTCGAATTACTCGGTAGAAAATAGCACTTTACATATCCGATGCTATTTAGAATTTGAAGACAATTTTCCTATGAGGGAAATGCTACAAGTCACTTGAGCTAGAATAATACTTTCACTATGAAAGCAAGGAAGAAAGAAGTGGTGTAGCAATACTCCTAGCACTACATTTCAAAAAGAATGTTTCCACATCAGTAAGAATGTGAAAAATTAGTGCAAGTTTTGGTCCATTTCAATAGCAGGGGAGCTTGGGAAATCAAGAAAAGGGCTTTCATGTGTTCATTGTCACAAAAAATACCTAACAGGAAATTAGATACTATTGTAACATTGGGTAGTTATCTACCATTGCCAAATTATGATCCTAAATATTCCAACAGAGTTTAATTTGAACAACTGATTTTTTATGTTTCTATGTTTCTCTTGAAATGTCATTTCAAAATGTGGAAATGCAGAAAATAATCTAGGATTGGTGGGAGGAACATATACATAAGTTAGGAAATGCAAAACAAAAATTGATGAAGGGGATGGCATGACATTGTATAACAACATATTCTCCTTAAAAATAGTTTTTCCTCATTTTTCCAGGCACCTAATCAAGGGAAAATTATTTTTTGTCTTGAGTCATGATTTATGTATCCATGTACTCCTACTATAACTATGCTTGTGTTTCAGTTCACAAAAATACCATCTAAATATAAGAAAAGAACAAAAGAGGAAATATTCTAGTTAAAATGGCCCTAACCTGATATGACCACCTTTGCAAGGACAAGTCCCTTGTTCCATCCTTGAAACTACTCAGGGTTATTGGACCCAGGACTCCTGCATTTGCCATCTCAAAATGGGGCCCAATATTATTTAACCACAAATAGATAAAATCTTTAGAATGACTTCAGAGGAGAAGTGTAAGAGTAAGAAGTAATTATACACAGTCCATTTGTGGATTTCCCTATTAAACAACCAACAATTTAAATCTAACTATCTCCCCAACAAGTTGGATTTTCTCACCTGTTTGATATCTCCCCAACAAAAATTACAAGGCATGGAACACAAGCAACAACATAAAAGGTTTTGCAGCTAACCTATAGACCAACATTCATACTCAAGAGATAAATCTTGTTTGTTCCAATATTTAGCTTAAAAAGTTAACACGAGATGAAAACCTTACTTTCAGGTCCTTTGTGCTTCCATACTAACTCCTTGCAAACATACAAATAAAATTTAAACCCAATTCACATAACCCTGGAATAAGTATAGCTCTAAATTCTCTATACTCCTCTTTAATCTAGAGAAAAGAATCACTGTCATAAACAAGAATTTCCAGTTACTCGCTGATATGAACCTCAACACAACAACAAGTTGAGAAGTGTAAAATTATACCCAAGGTTTTATGCTGAATGAACAAATACCTGTGAGATCACCATTTATGAAGACATGTAACGCATGACCTGCTGACTATATATTAAGAACTGGCAAACCACCATTCTTTATTATAAAGGGTTCATCTCCATCAACTTCCACACTGCCCAAGAGACGATTTAATTAGTGTCTAGAAATACATGCCTATGAATTAAAACTTTGCATTTAAATCAGAGCTTAATAAACTGAGCACCATCAAACACCACTCTTGACAATCTTGTAGGCATACTGTTGAAAACCACAACACTAATACAGTTGCAACCATGATAGATTACATATTTTTTGGTCAAATTATAAAACCATATAGTTGCATGGGAAGGTAACAACAAATTTTATGAACCCTATGATTCACCTTAGTACTTCTCTTCTCTCAACAAGGCCTCAATAATTTTTACTTTTTGAGTTTCACAGATTTAATGGATATGGGCCAATGCAAGTATGATAAATGAACATTAACAATAAAATCAACAGGGAACAATTTGATATAGGAAAGGAGAAAGATGCAAAATCTCAGGGATGCAGTTATCAATCTTAGCAAAGAAGAAACCAGACCATGGTTTTTAGCTAAAGAATCAAATGCAGCAACCTTAACATACAATCTGGAAGTGCAAACTAAAAATGTTACACAATTCAAATCCAAGCATGCGCTTTCACAAGGAAATTCCTCTAAAATTTTCAACTTTGACCACACTAATTGGCATCGGTTAGGGAAAAATTGCAATGAGAAAATAGGATAAGGAAAGTGTGATGTCTCACCTTGTTATGTACCACAAGTAATCAGTATTATCCCTTGTAATGTTTATGTGCTCTAGCAAACCCACTGAAGTGATGGAAATGTCTTCAAAAGAGGCAATATTTTCATCAACAGATTCCCAACCAAATCCTCCAAGAGGTGCCATTTTCATTTGTGATGTTTGTATGTCAACCTATGAAAACAAGATAACCAACATTGAAATAGATCCTATTGTAAGATAAATAAGTATGTAAATTAAAAAAAAAAAACCAAACACACCTTACTATGGAAGGTAGAAAAGGATTGCACTGAACTAGAAAGCTTAATGTTACACCAATAATTAGAAAACACAACTATATCCAGAGAGAATTATCCCTTCACATTACCCAAGAGGATTTATTAATATAATATTTTTGCATTGGACATGCTACAATATACATGCAAACCAGGAATGGGAAAAACTATAACAGAAACAAAATGCCTTATTTTATGTTTTATTATCTAATGCTTTCTGAGATATCACGTACACATATACTTTCTCTACTATCAGTTGTACTAGTGGGGACCTTGATTAATTGTTTGTTACATGTAATCAGTTATTGCAACTTCAATCTAGATTATGTACTTACATTTTGCTAGTTTATGCTCAAATTGAAATAAAGAGATTGCATCAAAAGGGATCAACATCCAGGTACTTTAAATTTTCACATCAACTTTAATAAGTTGTGTGAGCTTAAAGTCATAATGGATAACAAAGAAAAAAGGGCCTCAATCCTATGAGATTGATATAAACAAATTAAAATAAACAAACAACCAAACAATAATCACAATTTTAATAGCTCAAGTTTATCACCTTTTCAGTATTGAAAACCAAAATTCTGCAATCAGGGAGAATGTTAAAAGACCATAGAGTTATTTTAAAGTGTTGACCATTAAATATGACTCTTGCAACAGAATTTGAATCATAATTTACAAGAAATGTTGCACAATTTCCAGCTCCTAGAGAATACACAAAAGCTTGAATAGACAATGGATAAGTCGGTTCTGTCCCATAGAGCATCCTTCTTAAAAAAGTAGGAGAAATCTTTCGATTTTATTTCTATATGGAATGCATATATATATATATATATATATATAGTGCATTCAAAAAAGCTTACTTGATGGAAATTCCCAAGAGATGTAACAAAAAGATTGCCACTAGCTAAAGCAGGCTCACAAAGCTTTATGGCTTTGTGTAATTCCTTAAGATGACCCCAGTTTGGCTTCCTAATAAGTCCTGCCAAAGATAAATAGTCAAAAGCAATAGGTTGTGTTCCAAAGGTCAAAATCCCTTTCACTGTTCAGAAAGTTGGGAATTGGAAGGAAAAGGAAAGCATTGCATAAGCCTTGAAGAAATTCACATCATAGCTGAAGAACAAAATCTCAATATTTATGTTGTTTTCTAAATTTTCTGACAATGCTCTTTTTATTGCAGTTGTTTTACATTGGGCCCAAGAAAAGGAAATTCACAGAATCCACTTGCCTTTTCAAACAAATTGACAACGTAATAAATTGCTTAAGAATGAAATTTAAATCCCGAAAAAACTTCTCACAATTCTGCAATATTGTGCAACAAATTCAAGTAAAGATTGTCAAAAAAGTATATAATCACATCCAAGATAAAATGTAGCATATTCATCTGTGGGTGCAGCATAGTCATAAGTGGTTGCAACGAAAGGCCCTCCTGCAGTACGACCAAAATTTGTTCCTCCGTGGTACTAGAAGAGAAACAAATTAGATTAGCACATATTGTAGTCAAAATTTCCATATATGAATGTCACATGCTAGGTCAATCCAGTTCATCATGTGCAAATCATGCCATGTAGTATTTTACAAAAGATCCACCCTTGACAAAAAAGTGAGCTACTACAAACTTGCAAGGGCAAGTCCTGGGAAAATTCGGCAAAATTTATCCTCCCCAGTCACAACATCTTAACCAAAAAGATCACTTTCACAAGTCCACTTGCCTTTGTTGATCAAAAGCATCTATAAATAAAAAATATGGATTCTATTGAATTCATACTTTCTTATAAAAATTGAATCTCAAACCACATGATTTTATCAGTAGTTGAACAAAATAAAACCAATTCCACCATCTAAGCTTTTTCAATTTGACATAAATCAGTTTGCATATTCTTAAAAGGTACATCTCTAACACAAAAGGTTTATTGAACAAATGCTAGGAAGAAAGTGCTATATTTTGAGAAATTTAGGATCATTAGGGGAAATATAAATCAAGCAAATGTCTTGTGGAAAATGGATAATCTGATCTTCATAAATCTTAGTGACAAAAAAAGACATACTGTAAACTGTGTATGGTGTAGAGATGGCCAACCAAGTGATTGCACTCAAGGATGATATGATACAATCAGGAAGAGGTACCCAAAATTTCCCTGTAAAGGTTCCAACCTAGGAAATAGTAAAAAACCTTGGGAATATTTGTACAAATCAAGCAATGGTTCCTTAAATGATCACACAGAATTCCAGTAAGCAAGAAATCAAACAATTATGGAATACAATAAAAACTAAGTAAATAACTAAATAAACTTTTTGGGAAACAATGAGCTAAATACTTATGCACTTGGAGTCTTGGACAAAAGGAGGTTGAATCTGCAGGTGTATGTTCCCTCAAAGGTTGTCCAATGCTATGATGAGATCCTTGCACTACCATTACCTCCATTGCATTGTACAACTACAACCACCATTTGGGTTGGTTAAAGTGTAGTGATGAACAAAATATCAACAAGGTCATCAAAAATTGACATGGATTTGGAATCATACCTACAATAGTTGTTCAGAAAGCATATAATGACCTAGGGTTAAAAGAATGTGTTCTACTTTTTTTCCTAATTCTTTGCACGCATGAATGGTATGCCTATAAGGTAGACAAATCAGTAATGGAGAGTATGATGTTCAGGCTTTTGTTTCATAGTGAGACCATGATTCTATAAATGGAATAACATATGACAAGTTTATTAATGTCCAACAAATGACAAAAAGTAGGAGTGTGAAGGTCATTGATATAAAAGAAATAAACTAAATTGATCATTATGATGAGAGAAGCTACCATAATGTCAAAAGAAAATATAATTCTATAAATCCAACCTCCTAGAAAAGAGCCTTAGTGCTCTGAGGGCCAGACATTGGGCCACAAAGAGCAGGGGTTAACCTCTAAAGTTGACTGTGAATTGATCCTTCCATCTGAGGTCGATGGAAATAATATGTGTAGAAATATGGTGAGGAAGCTAGATCCATCCCAGAGAGTGCCTCTCTATATAGAAGAAGTGAACCATTGTAAGGATCTAGTAGTCAAGGGGCCCTCTATCTAGAAGAGTGAATGTAAGGAAAAATAGAGATACAACAAAATTAGGATAAACAGACAAATAAACAAGACCATCATGCAAGGAGGCTTGCATGGTATCAAGAACTACACCAAGAAAGTTTAAACGTTGGTATTCCATAAGCTATGCTATATAAAAGCATTAAGGCCTATTCAAAACAAAGGAGTGATATCAATTTGTACACAACCAAGATGCAAGAACTTGAAACCTTTGATTTATATGATAGGATATATTTCTTCTTAATGAACTGTAAATAATGATGGTCTGAATGGGTATACTTGAAACCTTTGGAGTTATATGACTGGATATCGTTCTTCTTAATGAACTGTAAATAACGATGGTCTAAATGGGTATCTTCAATAGATAACTCATTCTAAAAAATATGAGCGTGTTTTGGCATGCAAGAAAAAATGAGATAATTTATACATTTCTGAAATATGCAATTTAGGAAGATGCCACTTAGGTAAAGGATCTATTTCTTCTACACATACTGTAGATGCATTGACCTTTGTAACCAAATATTTCAAAGTGACTAGATCATCCATACTACAAAGGCCAGATCTTCCTACAGTCTATGAGGAGATGCACCTCCAAATTCAGTATACCTAGAAAACCAGACACAATGTTTCATATTACTATAAGTTGGAATTACATTTAAAACTGACAATAAACATTGCTGCATATTTTCATTTTTCAATTTGTCACAGTAAAGTTTTTACTGCAGAGCTTAGAATCTTCAAAATATTAGTTTATCAAAGGAGGCATTACTAGGATTGCCTTCACCTTCTTACTTCTCCTGAACAGAATTTAAAGTTCAAAATAAATTTAAGCGTGAAATAAAGTAAGTTGTTATTCCATGAATTGAAATTAACTACAAAATAGTCTCAGTACCAGTCACTCTAGGATTCCATCCACATTGTTGGCTTATAAGGATTGTTAGGTACAAATTTGTCGCAATAGAAACCATTGCAAGTGTTTATCTGTTTCAAATATTAAAGAAGAAATAAGGTAAAAAAATGGAATCTTGGATATCTCAACATTGATTATTACACGACTAAGAAAAACAGAATGAACAACCCTGAAAACCCCACAATCTATTAAATGGCAACTATTTTTCTTTCAATTACACTTAGTAGTAGTCATTCATCAAAATGAAAAATGACAATTTATTTGTGTCTACACTAATTACTTATTTTAAAGTCCATTAGTATGAATTGTACAAAATATGCAAAGGTAACTAATTCAATTGATGCAACTGGTGCAATATTTTGATACAATTTGACAAGTTCATCCAGAGACAGGGGTCACCAAATGCCCAGTTAAATATATTATCATATAAATATCTAAGAGGGTGTCATTAACAGAGCTCACCACAGGGTCTAGTGCATCATCCTGTTTGCACATTACCCAGGGTACACCCGTATCCATTCCCACAACCATCTGGGAATCCCAATTCATGTAATTCACTCTAGCAGGCCCAAACAACATTTCTTCAGGTTTATTCTCATTTTCCAATTGTAATAACACTTTGTTATTAGTCCTAATATTAAGAAATCAAACCAAGTTTACATAGAAATTTCAAACACATGCCATATCGCTCTTTTCTGCATCAAGAGATTGACCAAAACCACCTAAATCACACTCAGACTTGGTTTATAGGGTATGAAATTAACTCAGGTATGTTTTTGCGCCCCTTTTGTGGGGAAAAAGAGCCAAGAATTCAAAACCCCCTAATACATGTTGTCACTCAATGACTGTCTCAGTAGTGCAAGAAGGCCATTTCAAGCGGTTGGGGCCAGATGCAATTTCTGGGTAACTTTGGCATAATAGATACCTTGGACATGCTTTCAGCACTATGAGAAGAGGAGGATTTTGTCAAAATATAATAATCACACCAATCCATATAAAATACCTCTAAGCTTTCTCAATATCAAATGAATCTAATAAAAATTCAAATGTTTATTTGTACAGACAATCTATCAATTCTGCAAACTTCCCCCTTCATTTTTTATTGAGTAGGAAAAGCTCAAGACTCAAAGTAAAATCATGCTTACTAGGCACCCACATTCTCACAGTGGATAAAAGACCCACACTTATGTTCTCAACATAGCTTGGGAGGTTCATACTTATGTTGTTTATGCAATATACTCATCTAGAAATAGCAAGATAACATCTTGGTCCAATGATTTAAAAATATTGCAGGGTGGACAAGAAATTCATATTCAGTTAAAATATCAATAATGAGCACTACAAATGCACGAAGTCAACTGTCATAATTCATGACACAGATTTCGAAATTGACCATTGGTTCTTAACCTTGTTCAACCTAGACTGTTCCTTCTACACAATCAAACTAAACCTTAATTATTTAATGCACAGTGACTATGTTAGATTTATCTCGATGCATGTATCTCGATGGCGATATTCATGATTGAGAAGACAAAAATCACAAGATTTCTCAAAAAGGAGAGCTCAGTAGCAGGGTGCTATAGTGTCAATCTCTATGGAGAGCTTAGTATTTCACTAATACCCCAACCTTGATTTAACTTTGACCTCATGTGAGCCTGTGGTACCTAAGTAGCATACCGCTAATGGGATGGGAAGATTTATGCATAAATTAATAGTGGGGTATCCTTGGCACACTATAGCTGTGAATCTGATCAGTTGGGCTATTTTGATCTGCCTAATTTTCTCACCATTAAACCCATAGAAAAAAAAAGACACACAATGAAACCATAGACCCATTAAACCCATAGCTTGAAAATCCGTGAAAGAAATCATGATACATAAGTGAACAGGATAAACAATATACCAAAAGAGAAATTAGCATGGCCATGCTAAAAAAATACAGAAGCTAGCAAGAAACAAAAAAACCAAAGAGAATTGCAATGGCTTTAAGGAACACAGAAAAACACGGCAAACACAAAATCTTACTATTCCCATCCTTCATGGCCAACGAAGGTCCTAGAAATAAAACCCATGAAATCACATCATATCAAACCCTGTCCTGCGTCCATGGAGAATGAAGACCGCCATGGCCACGGCCATGACCACCACCACATGGAATCAAACCATGTCTAGCGTCCAAACCCTATCTGTCTTGCATCTTTGGCCAACCAAGAAAAACCCCACCTGAAATCAAATGTTGTCATGCGTCCATGGCTTGGCCACCACCTAAAATCGAATGTTGTCATGCACCCATGAGCCTGCAAATCAAGGACAAACTGAGAGAATTTTACCCAAAGATCCATAAATAAGGGTGAAATACCAAATTTTTAACCTATCATCCGTAAAATCCAGGAAAACCATCTCCATTTCTCCTCCAAAAGTGGAAATTTATGGCGATTTAACCTCCATAAATCCAATATAGAAGAAATCCAGGCGAATGTCACGATTTCCCCATCGACGGGTGGGCTAAATTCCATTGTATGAATTTTCATAGTTTAACTGTACAGGTTATTTAATTGGGGAAAATTATATATAAAATAAAAAATGGGGTAATTTATTAAATTAAAAAAAAAACATTTTAATATTAAAAATTCGCCCACCTTTTTTTGGGCACCCCTTAAAATTCACCTATGGGCTATAATTCGCCCCTAAAATCATCCATGTTGGAAACCAATCTCATGGCTTTGCAAGTTTGCATCGTCTGTTTCCTTTTTATTATAATATAAATCATCATCATTCGTTGCGGAAATTAATAAATGAGAACATAACATATATAATACATTCCGAGGAAAAAAACAGAGATAATGCAAAATATAACCAGATCGATAGTAAAGAAAGTTTTAAAAGGGGCCCAAGGGCACTTTTATGATATTATGCTTTCGTTACAGAGCAGACAACTCCTTCAATAATAACTGTCCCTAGTACCTATTAAATTATATTTATAGACCTCAAGGGTCGGATTGACCATGTTACAAGTGGATTTCATTTGAGTGAAACTGAAATGTCAATTCACCCACGAGCCAAATCGTCCTCTGCTGTAATTTCCTGGCTTCAAACGAAGATACCAACTACTATGGAACAAGGAAAACCCGACAGTGCAACACAGGGGGGAAAACATGGCTGAAGTGGTCATGTTTCAACACTAGGGATAGAAAGGGAGTAAAAGAGGAAGTTGCATTCCAGTTATCTGGATGGGAGATGCGAGCAGAGAAGAATTATAACAGAGATGCACAGTGCATGAGAGGTATCTAAGGAGAAAAGGGAAATTCCAATGAAATAAGAAATTGGTAAAGAAGAGAGAAACGCCAGATACAAATATGGCTCAGCAGAAAACAACATGCAATACCCAAATGCTTTGGACAAATTAAAAGATGGAATTGAATAAATCAATCCTACTATGCCACCGAGAGGGAATGCTTGGGTTGTTGAAGAGGGACATGGTGTTGACTCAGTGCAGGAAAGACTTCAATCAGTGATGGGAAAGGAATGACAAATGAACATAAAAACAATAAGATGGAATGGAATTGCCAATGAAATCCATTGAACCCGAATGAGACTGTCTCCAATTCTTTCCAATTCTACCCATTTCCCATTCCAGCCTTTGGTATCACCATGTTGGAAATTTTTTCTTCGGCAGCCATGAGAGGGGAAGTAATGACACTGAAGTGCCCAATTTTTGTGCATATAAGAAATGATAAATGAGGTCCAAATGATATTTTCCTCAGTAGGAGGCTCTATTTATTTATTAAATATTACAAATTCTATCACGTGTTCGGCATTTTCATGATGTAGTATATATCTATAACTTGGGATTAATGTGATATGTATATAGTTCCATTATCTCTTGGAGACCGCGAAAGGTCACTTAAATGGTGATATGAAAGCCCGCAAGGGGAGGAGAATCTAAGATGTGAAATATGTTGCAGTTGAAAGATTTGGTCTTTGGAGTGCGTGATATTGACGATGATTTAATGATTAACCAAGATATTTCATATATAGTGATTAAGAAACAAGGATATCTTTATACCATTATATGAAGGCATCGATAAAGTGACAAATGTCAAGTTTACACACTATGGGATAACTTAAAGATGACAACAAGTGAGGGTCTGTGAATCCGATGGATTTGTGCAATGGATTTAATGTACCCAGGATCGAGCAGTCCAAATGAAGGCAGGTTCCAAATCGAGGGTTTGTGTTGATTCCGTTGAATTAAATTCTGCAGATAAAAATAAGAAGCTCATCCACAGTGAATATAACTGGAGAAGAAAATGAAATATATGTGGTTCAAGATCGACTGATGAACGAAATCTCTCACCGTGGATGAAATGTCCCAATGAACATGGTACAGAAAGGACATTCCCACATATGATATGTTTTTTCTGACCAGTAATTGAGTCCCTAGATACCATTCACAACATTCTATAGGTCAAGATTATTTTCCTAGCATCGTCTATTGTCCCAACTCCAAGGATCCATCATGAAATTTAGATATTTGAAATAGTAAATCTTTCCTCTACATGCAACAAAGAAATGCAGCCAGCTGAATTTGTTCTTATCCCCCCTGCAGCATTTGTGAAAGGGCAAGGAAGGTCAAGTCCAAATGCCTTGACCCATCTGGGAAATAACACGGGAGAACACCTAAGGTCTTATCCATGGCCAGTATGATAATTGAATATCATAGGAGATGACTTTACTGGACTTTCCGCAAGGAGTGAAGATCCTCGCTCACTTGTCAATTGTACTATTGTTATGATTTCCAGTTGTCATGTGTGCAGCTATGTTAGTAAGGTATTTTCTGGTCTGTCAGGCTCACCCTATATAGTGCCACCACCCGGAGCTACTGAAAAACGAGGATGAATGAGCACTGAGAGAAAGGCCAAAATTGAAATGGTTGTATGGTTCCACAAGCTCATTTGTTAGGGGGTACTAATGGTTGGAGAATATGAAATTATGTTCCTTTATCATCTTGGTTGTCTACACCAGGAAATTTCCAACCATCATGGCCTCGATGTGATGCACTTTGAATATTCCTAAATAGGAATACTTCGAGCTACACAATACAATGCTTTTCCTGTCTCTGGAGTGTGTCCTCAGAAATCCTTGAAGAGGTCATGGCTTCCAAAGTCCTCCTGTATGGGGACCATGTCCAACGACAGGCAGTCAAAGAGAATGCTCGTGACTGGGGTGGCGGGTGTCCGAAGTATTCATCACCTCATTTGTAATTCCCACTTGATAATTTTCTCTGAGGTGGTGACGAGGTTGAGGACATACTCCACTGTATTTCCTGTTGGATAGCCTATTTAATGGGAGGTGAGGAGAAAAAAAATGCTTGTCTCTAAGAGCCCTCACACAAAAATGTTAGTAGCACATAGGGGAAATGTGGACAAGGATGAGCAAAAAAATCACATAAAGTACTTTGGCAGTAGGAAACCACGCAGAAAGGAACTATTGAGTATGAAACACATAGGCAGGGAAGGACACGTGGCTGAATCAATAGACACACGAGTGGTTGAGATCAGTGTGCTTATTGCATCCAACACTATACCTTTCTATAATTTTATGCTAATAGAGTTGCAAATTCATTATAATTAATATATTTCACAAGAGTTTGAGCATTTCAGGGTTTCAAACCATAATCATTTCATAATATTAGTTGGTTAAGGTTTGTTTATCATTAGTTTATTCCAAAACAGTGTTTGCTTATAACAACAATCTTAATAGTTTATGGTTAAACTTGGGGTCATAATAATTCAGCTACAGTTCAGGACCATTTGGACTTTGAACAAAATGGAGAATTATAGATGTGATGTTCAACTTGGTTTTGAATCAGCTAACCATCCCAACATTGATGAATTTCTAGGGATTTGGAGCAGATGGCGGGATTTCCTTGGATATTAGTTTTATTTAGATTTGTCAATTTGAATTTGATGGAAATCTACTTTTTGTAATAGCGAATTTTTGGAAGGCAAAAATTTGGACAAGACTTTGGAAATACCTCTGTTTAATTGAGGTTTTGTAATTTTGTGCAAATCTATTTAATACAGTAATGATATTTTTTCATGTCTCTTTTTGTCTATTTGATTAATTTTCCTTAATGAATAATGAGTTTTCTTGTTTCAGATGATTCAAAATTACTGTTAGTATTTTGCGATCAATTAGTACATTTATTCACAGCCTTGTTATTGACTCATGTACTGATAAGCTTTTAATATAGCTTATTTTATTAAAATATGTATCCGACAATATGGGTACATAATGAACTTTAATGGATCATATTTTCGCACCATGCACATGATTACCTCAAATATTACGTGAGAAAATACAATAACCATTTGCTTACTATCTTAATCTATCTATAAATTTACATATCTTACCTTTTCCTAAAAAAAAACTTACTCTATCAAAGTTATTTTACAATAAGAAAATGAAATCACTGTTCAATAGAGTAACTAGATTAAGTACTATAATAAACATATTATCCATCATCCATAAATAAAAATACATATTATTAATATAAACATGCAAATCAAACCACTCTATTTATATTAAAATAAACATTAAACAACGGTATTACTTCTTGCGAAAGCAATAGAGTTGTATTCCTTCTTACTAAAGCTAAGCCGTACATAGTTCTCAAGCAAGCACAGAAGCTTAATTCCGTGCAATGTAAGAGCAATGGTTAATTTCAAGAAAAAATAGAAGCACCATTAAAATTGAAGGTTTCTTCTAGAGAAGTTCTGAACCTCCGACCTTTTTGGAGAACGAATATACATTATATTGTTTTTTAAGCTAAAAAAGAAAAAATTAATAAATTGTTATTCCGCAACTTTATTTCCACAATGTACACACTTTTCCTTCATCAGTTCCTCAATTTTGCAATTTAATGGCATTATTGATAACAATGATCCAAATGAAAATGGAGGCTATGGCAATGCCAATGTGGTATGTGAAGATATCCAAAGATGCCAACAAAATAGAAGAAAGATTGAAAAACGTTCTGCAAACATTTGATTTATTTATCATAGTAGAGTTTTTAAAGTAATTGCATTTTTGTAAAGATTATAAATAATAATGTTCCGCATCTCGAATCCCGCATCCCGCAATGCGGGTTGCGGGATCTTGAAATTTATTATTTGCAAGTTTTCCATCCCGCAACCCGCAAACCTAAATTTTGGAATGCGGGATGCGGGATGGAAAAATTGCAAATAATAAATTTCAAACTCCCGCAACCCGCATTGCAAAATGCGGGATTCGGGATACACAACATTATTATTTATAACCTTTACAAAAATGCAATTACTTTAAAAACCCTACTATGATAAATAAATCAAATGTTTGCAGAATTTTTTTCAATCTTTCTTCTATTCAAGATTTGGGATTCACTATGATTTTGTCCAAAAGGTGCAAAAAAGACTTTAACTATCATCATCATCAATAAAAATTATGTATTCCATAAAATATGCAGGCTATTTTATATGTAATTTGCTTATGTTTCATTTTCAAATCCTTCATGCAAACATAATCCTGTAAATCTTGGATACTAACATAATGTTTTAGTTGTTACCATCGACATTTTGAAATTATGTATGAAATCATCAGCTCTTTTCTAAAGCTCTTTAGGTGGCTATGAATCATACTGCAGATAAAATAGTTGATGAAGCACACTATAAGTCATCCGATATGCTCTAGCTTATCTAGATCGACACTTAGCTATTCAAATTTTGGAGTCTTTCTATCCTAAGTATGTTTGAGATCGTTGATGGCCTACTTGACATTGAGAAGACAAAAGGAGACTGGCAACGTGGTCATTTGGAAAGCATCATAAAGAAGTTATTAGCAAGGGAACAGGCAGACCATTCGATTATGATACTTTGGAAGTTATTGACATGAATGATGAGAGCATTAACAAGGTTGTTTATAGTCACTAGATGGTGAAACAACAACAACAGTAATCAATGCACAACAATGATATTACCACAGAATAATGTCATTGACACCATGTCCTACATATCAATTAGGTTTACTAAGTTGGCCATAGTTAGCATCTTTTGGGGAATCCACAATTACCAGTGTTGGAATTTGATGGCCTCCTCCACACATTGAGAAAAATCCATATAGTGGCTTAAACTTGAACTTCAATATTGTAAAGACTTTTTATTCATATAAATATATTTCTACTGTAAATACTTGTATTTTTAACAGTCAGTTTTTCGAGCTGCAAATCAAAGTTGGGGTCTACAAAAAATGTCACATGCCCTTTGATGGAAAAAGGACAAAACACTTCAAAAGGGACGTCAATTTTAAATGACACTAACCTTTGAGGCTACTTGCATAGTTGGGAAAAGAGGTCGTTATAATTATTTTCTGGGTTCTTAGACCTGTTTATTTATACCGTTTTCAGATGGGATCTTTCGTTGGTAGACAACCTTCCCAACTACATGAAAATTGCGTTGGAGATTTTCTTCAAGACATCCAATGAACTGATAACTAAAGTTCTCAAAGAGAAAAGGCAATATATGGCAACTTACATATGGAAAAATGCAGTATGTGATGTTAATTATGAAGAACATTTTGTTCAAAACCATCAAATTCACAAAACCATCAAAACTTAAAAAACTTGTGGGATTTTGAATTTAAATATTTTCGAAGTTTATCATCCCGCATCCCGCACTCCGCAATTGCGGGATGTGGGATGTGAGATCACAAAACCACCGCACTCGCACCAACAAAAAATTTTCCGCATCCCGCATCAATATAACGTAACCTCAGGTTGCAGTAGTCGAGTTATTTCTTAATGAATCTTCTAGACTTCATGAATAGGTGCTTTGAAAAATTTCGAAATTAAAAAGGGTTCCATAAAAAAACACAAGTTTACATTTTATATATCTTAATTAATCATTTGCATTTCAAATTATCTTTACCCACTTCTTTTGGTAAAAGAAAATGATTTTTAATGCCTTGATCGGCCTTCATGAATAGGTGCTTTGGAGAAATTCAAAGATGAAAATGGAGGGTTTTTCTGCAATTCCACTAGCGATCAACTTGAAGAAGAAGATGATAAATGAATGAGAAGCATGTTGTCATTGTTTCAAGCTTCTAACATTTCATTTCCCAGAGAAAAAGTGATGGCCAAAACTGGGTCTTAATATAATTCCCAGGTTATATTATGTTATGAAGAGTTATAGATGGCCTAATTCTGCATTATTATTATGTGTAGGTGGTTGAGAGACTCCGAAATAGTGCGCTTGAATTGCTATCAGAAGCTTCATGTGGAACTGCAATTTATGGTTGTTATAGGCACATTCGAACCGAAGTTTTCTTCCAACAGAATTGCTTTCAAAAAACTTTGTACTGTGATGACTATTATCTATGACCTCTATGATACTCATGGAACACTGGATGAAGTCAAAATCTTCACAGAGGTAGTCAGATGGTAAATTCAGATCACAAATACTTTTTAGATGGCGTATTGACAGCGTACTAATTGAAAAATGGGAATCATTTGTTTTGTAATTATGGAAAAGGATTTGTCATTTGCGTAGTAATTCTTGCATTGTATTTGCTTAATGGAATGTGATGAACATGTTGCTATGTTGACTTATGTTGTGTTCCCTAAATAAATGCAATTGTAAGCATCTATGTATGTTTTTTCTTCAATACATTTTACTAAGTTGTAGGGAAGATCGACCAGTTTGGTAATGGCCTAGATGATCAGATCGGTCCAAGAATTCAGCTGAAAAGTTGAGTTTTCTGCTAGAAATCCTCATTTATGCAGTTTGCAGGATTAAGGATTTTGCGGGATGCGGGATACAGAACGTCGTTTCATAGATTTTGGTTTCCGCAGATTTTCCTTCCACAACTTTCCTTCTGCAACTTGTGGGATGCGGGATCGCGGTGTTGCGATTTCCATATTTCCAAACCCGCAAGTTAAGTTTTCGTGCCGTCAATCTTCGCGGGATGATTCTCTGCCGTTGATCTGTTTCCGATGCAGGATGCAGGATGTGGGCTGTGGGAAGTGAGATTGAGATTTTTGTGTAACTTTCGACCCCGCATCTCAGGATTTCCGCATCATTGATTTTTTCGGGCGAATTCTGAACCGTTAACCTAGATCTGGTCTGCGGGATCGTCTACGATCGTTGATTTCATCGCGTTTTCTCTTTTCCATCTGATCTCCTCTGAGATATTTCCTTGCAGATTGTTGAATGGATCCATGGAAGACGGAAGGAAGCATGACAGTGTTGGAAATGTTGAGATGTGGTTCACGTCCATGCCCTGTGTTCGATGAACAATGAAGGTTATCGATGAAATTTTTAATTGCACATGATAATGGGGTATGGGTACGTGACAATGGTCCTGTTTACATCTACATTAGATCTCATATTAAGTTGCATTACAGAACTTCATAGCCTTTTAACATGTCAAAATTATAGTGATCTCACAAAGCTTCTCTCCAACCTATTTGAGTATAGAAAGACAATTTTAAAACAAACTAAATAATTCATTTTTTTAGGTCCAATAAACCAAAGTTTGGTCTAAAAAGACGTTAAATATCATCATCATCAATATAAATTCTGTATTCCATAAAATATGTAAGCTATTTTATATGTAATTTGCTTATGTTTCGTTTTCTTTTTGCTATTAATTTTGGTCTGACACCATGTGAACACTATAGGAATAAATATTCCAGATCATATCATGCCCAAGCAACATTGTGTTATACTGGCAGCATGGATATTTGTTAATTTCCAAATGCAATTCCCTCTAATTATTTGTTGGGTTCTTAGACCTATTTATTTATACCATTTTTAGATGGGATCTTTCGTTGATAGACAACCTTCCCGACTACATGAAAATTGCGTTGGATATTTTCTTAAAGAAATCCAATGAACTGATTGCTGAAGTTCAGAAAGAGCAAGAGAGAGATATGGCAGCCTACATATGGAAAAATGCAGTATGTCAGTGTTAATTATGAAGACCATTTTGTTCAAAACCATCAAAACTTAAAAAACTTGTGGAATTTTGAATTTTAATATTTTCGAATTTTATCATCCCGCATCCCACACTCCACAATTGCGGGATGTGGGATCAAAAAACCACCACACTCACATGAACAAAAACTTTTCCGCATCCCACATCAATATAACATAACCTCAGGTTGCAGTAGTCGAGTTATTTCTTAATGAATCTTCTACACTTCATGAATAGGTGCTTTGAAAATTTTCGAAGTTAAAAAAGGTTCCATAAAAAAAAACAAGTTTACATTTTATATATCCTAATTAATCATTTTCATTTCAAATTATCTTTACCGACTTCTTTTGGTAAAAGAAAATGATTTTTAATGCCTTGAATGGACCTCATGAATAGGTGCTTTGGAGAATTTCGAAGATGAAAACGGAGGGTTTTTCTGCAATTCCACTCGTGATCAACTTGAACAAGATGATGATAAATGAAAGAGAAGCATGTTTTCATTGTTTCAAGCTTCTAACATTTCATTTCCTCGAGAAAAAGTGATGGCCAAAACTGATGGTGTTCCCAATCTCGTCAAGACCAAAATTGATGATGTTCCCAATCTCGTCATGACTGAATATGAAGTGGCATATATGATAGAATGGATAACACTTTACCTGCCAGTGGATAATACCAAATCCATTTTGATCCAACACCTCGTCAAATTGAACCAGACGCAAGACTTCGGATGGAGAACGTTTTGGAATGTTAAAGCCTGATTGTTTTCAGAACATAGTTCAATTGGACATGCCATGGTACAAAATAAATCCTGGGTGTTTTAATTCCATTCTGATTTCTTCCGTATTTGCCGATAACACTTTACCTACCAGTGGATAATACCACATCCAATTTGATCCAACACCTCGTCAAATTGAACCAAACGCAAGAATCCGGATCGAGAACGTTTTGCAATGTTAAAGCCTGAGTGTTTTCAGGACATAGTTCAATTGGACATGCCATGGTACAAAATAAAGCCTGAGCATTTTAATTCCATGCTGCTTTATTCCGTATTTCCTAGATCACGGGATATACTAACCGAAAATTTTAACCATGGAAAATTTAACTCACCAATCACAATGCGACACGTGTCGGAATGGTAATGGTCAAGGAGACGAGGAATCTTTGAGATTGCGTCTCCATAGAGAAAATGCCTTCGGTGTGATGGCCAAAAATAGGTCTTAATATAATTCCTAGGTTATATTACGTTATGAAGAGTTACATATGGCCTAATTCTACATTATTATTACGTGCAGGTGGATGAGAGACTCCAGAATAGTGCACCTGAATTGCTATCAGAAGCATCACGTGGAACTGCAGTTTATGGTCGTTATAGGCACATTCGAACCGAAGTTTTCTTCCAGTAGAATTGCTTTCACAAAACTTTTTACGGTGATGACTATTATCTATGACCTCTATGATACTCACAGAACGTTGGATGAACTCAAGATCTTTATAGAGGCAGTCAGAAGGTAAATTCGGATCACAAATACTTTTCAGATGGCGTATTGACATCGTACTAATTGAAAAATGGGAATTATTTGTTTTGTAATTATTGAAAAGGATTTGTCATTTGCATAGTAATTATTGCATTGTATTTGCTTAATGGAATGTGATGAACATGTTGCTATGTTGAGTTATGTTGTGTTCCTTGAATAGCTACAATTATAGGCATATATATATGTTTTTCCTTCAATACATTTTACTAAGTTGCAGGGTAGATCGACCAGTTTGGTAATGGCTAGGATGGTCAGATCAGTCAAAGAATTCAGCTGAAAAGCTGAGTTTTCTGCTAGAAATCCTCATTTGCGCAGTTTGCAGGATTAAGGATTTTGCGGGATGCGGGATGAGGAACGTCGTTTCGCAGATTTTCCTTTCAAAAATTTCCTTCTGTAACTTGTGGGATGCAGGATGCGGGATGCGAGATCGTGGTGTTGCGATTTCCATATTTCCAATCCTGCAAGTTAATTTTCCACACCGTCGATCTTCATGGGATGATTCTTCGTCGTTGATCTGTTTTCGATCTGAGATGCGGGATGCAGGATACTAAAAGTGAGATCAATATTTTTGTGTAAATTTTGACCCTGCATCTCGGGCTTTCCACACAGTTGATTTTTGCGGGTGAATTCTAAACCATTGATTTAGATCTGGTCTATGAGATTGTCTACGATTGTTGATTTCGTCGCATTTTCTCTCCGCTGTCCAATCTCCTCTGAGATATTTCCTTCCAGATTGTTGAATGCGTTTATGGAATACGGAAGGAAGCATGACAGTGTTGGAAATGTTGAGATGTGGTTCATGTCCATTCCCTGTGTTCGATGAACAGTGAAGGTTCACGATGAAATTTTTAATTCCGCATGATAATGGGGTATGGGTACATGATAGTGGTCATGTTTACATCTACATTAGATCTCAGATTAAGTTGCATTACAGAACTTCATAGCCTTTTAACATGTCAAAATTATAGTGAGCTCACAAAGCTTCTCTCCAAGCTATTTAAGTATAGAAAGACAATTTTAAAACAAACTAAATAATTAATTTTTTATGTCCAATAAACCAAATTTTGGTCTAAAAAGACGTTAACTATCATCATCATCAATATAAATTTTGTATTCCATAAAATATGCAGGCTGTTTTATATGTAATTTGCTTATGTTTCATTTTCTTATTGCTATTAAGTTTGGTCTGACACCATGTGAACACTATAGGAATAAATATTCCAGATCATATCATGCCCAAGCAACATTGTGTGATACTGGCAACATGGATATTTCTTAACGTTCAAATGCACTTCCCTCTAATTATTTTTTGGGTTCTTAGACATATTTATTTATACCTTTTTCAGATGGGATCTTTCATTGATAGACAACCTTCCCGACTACATGAAAATTACGTTGGAGATTTTCTTCAAGACATGCAATGAACTGATTGCTGAAGTTCTGAAAGAGAAAGGGCGAGATATGGCAGCCTACATATGGAAAAATGTAGTATGTACTGTTAATTATGAAGAACATTTTGTTCAAAACCATCAAATTCACAAAACCATCAAAAATTAAAAAACTTGCAGGATTTTGAATATTAATATTTTCGAAGTTTATCATATCGCATCCCGCACTCCGCAATTGTGGGATGCAGGATCACAAAACCACTGCACTCGCATGAACAACAACTTTTCTGCATCCCGCATCAATATAACGTAACCTCAGGTTGCAGTAGTCAAGTTATTTCTTAATGAATCTTCTAGACTTCATGAATAGGTGCTTTGAAAAATTTTGAAGTTAAAAAAAGGTTCCATAAAAAAACACGTTTACATTTTTTATATCTTAATTAATCATTTGCATTTCAAATTATATTTACCCACTTCTTTTAGTAAAAGAAAATGATTTTTAATGCCTTGCTTGGCCTTCATGAATAGGTGCTTTGGAGAATTTCAAAGATGAAAATGGAGGGTTTTTTCTGCATTTCCACTGGTGACCAACTTGAAGAAGATGATAAACGAATGAGAAGCATGTTGTCATTGTTTCAAGCTTCTAACATTTTGTTTCCTGGAGAAAACGTGATGGCCAAAACTGATGGTGTTCCCAATATCGTCAAGACCAAAATTGATGATGTTCCCAATCTCGTCATGACTGAATATGAAGTGGAATATATCATAGATTGGATAACACTTTTCCTGTCAGTGGATAATACCACATCCAATTTGATCCAAAACCTCGTCAAATTGAACCAAACGCAAGACTCCAAATCAAGAACGTTTTGCAATGCTAAAGCTTGAGTGTTTTCAGAACATAGTTCAATTGGACACACCATGGTACAAAATAAAGCCTGAGCATTTCAATTCCATGCCGCTTTCTTCCGTATTTGCTGCATCACGGGATATACTAACCGGAAATTTTAACCATGGAAAATTTAACTCGTCAATCACAATGCGACACGTGTCAGAATGGTAATGGTCAGGGAGACGAGGAATCTTTGAGACTGTGTCTCCATAGAGAAAACGCCTTTGGCATAAATATGAAAAGGGAACATATAAACTCATAGTACAACCTTATTTGAACATGGCATGTTATCCATTGGCCAAAGAGGGCCAAACGAGCACATGTACAAGCGATATCGAAAGAAACCATGTGTTTTATGTTAATTTAAATTGTTTTAATAGTTAAATATAATAATATCCATCATGATCCTATGATCCTATTCAACGTGAGAGTACCTGTCAACGAAACAATTTACACAAATATTTTCTTAAATATTGTTTCACCAAGCCCGCCTCCTTTCTCCCAATTCTTATATAAAACATATGGAAGTTTCTATCTATTTTGATATGAATTAGTATTATAACTGCAATCTTAATGAGAACTACACATGAATGAGTGAAATATGTTTCTTGTGCTCATTGCTTTTAAAAATACACTGAAAAATACAAATATTCTTTATGTATATGAATTTGTAGCGTGCTATCTCAATGGTAGAGCATCTACATTATAAAGTGAAGAAGATTGGCGGTTCGATTCCACCGTGCCCTATCATAAATATTTACATTCTATCACTATTACATAGAGGGGGTATTATGATAATATTTCAAACAATATTTTTGTAAATTTTCTGAACTTAAGAGAAGAAAAATTGTGTATTGTCTTAAATATTGTCTTTACGCGTGTTTCTTAAACTATTGTCTTTAAGCGAGTGTCTCAAACTATGGTCCTAAATAATGAATTGTCCTAAATTTAAGGAAATAGGTTAATACACTCGCTTAAAGATAGTATTTAATACAATACACAATTTTTCTTTTGTCTTAAGTTGAGACAATTTACACAAATCTTGTCTTGATACCCCCTCTATGTAGTAGTGATTCTCACTAAGTTTTCCATGGAATGCATGGTGACCAAGTCGTTGTAATTAATCATGTCCCCCATCACCCATTGACCACTTGTTTCTAGTTTACATCGGTGGAGGTAAAGGTGGTGACAACTATATTTTCCTCATCTATCAAGATAAATATTTTATTCTATTAACGAAAATTCTCAAAAAGTTTCCCATTATCTACCTACCTGCTTAGTGTTTCAATGCAACAACATAAGTGGAAATGTCTAAGGGTTAAGGCATTAATAGGAGGCTCATGCAAGGCAAGAAACCATAGTGGTGGGGTGCTCATGCAAAGGGAGAAGCCATCGAGGGAGGAGGTAGCTGGAGGTTTGAAGAATCCATCCACGAATTTCTGAAGACAAACATAATACAAATACAAACTATGCATTTTCACTGATTTCTCCAATCCATAGAATTCATTCGTGGAGTGCTATTAACCCTAATCTTTGTAAGAAAAAATTGGTTCATTGTTTCTCTCAGTTGGGAAAGTCTTGTAGAGGAGGATAATGTGATTCAATTCCTTAGGGAAAATGTTCAAATACAATTTTTGTATGTAGTGGGTCCATTCTCAAGCAGAAGGCACATGGTTCATGGATCCTAGTTGACGATGTCGTGGGATTGGGAAGATTCATATTTGTTGGGTTGCTCTATTGCATTTCAATGTGACGATGAGTATCCTAGTGCGATCTCTCATGGTTTTGATTTAAATTGCAATGCCCTCAACAGATTGAAGGAGCGCTTCTATGGTCAAATCGCCTAGCCACTAAATGGTCAGTTTTGGGTCCCTTTTCATTGTTACAAGTGTTATTCTCATTAGATATGTAACCAATTAGTTCTTCAATGCAACTGAAAACATATACAAGAATCCACCATCTAACTGGGATAGTGTTTGGTCTCAGAAAACTTGCAAGTATGCTTCTTATTCTTCCTTTTCATTGCAAGAGGATCATTTCACTACTTGTTTCTTTTTGTTGCAATGCTACACTTTTTTTCCTCTTAAAAATACTGCTATAATTACTACTAGTTATGTTCACCACATTTAAATTCATCAGTGTGATGAGGATACGCTGCAAATGCTGAAATCTTATTCCTAGCACTGCAAATTGTATTGAAACTTGTAATATGATATTCAACTAATGATCAATCCTTTTCTTTTCGGCTTGAAAATTTGTTTGACTATCCTTTGGTGAAGTTTCATTGTTATAGTGTTTTTGCAAACCCCACAAACATGAGCAAGATCATAGGACTGGTTTGGCCAGTTCCAAGGTGAGGAAATTTAGATACATCCCTTCTATTTAGATCTCCCAAATAATTCAACAAATATTTTTTGTGACTTTATAGAAATTCAAATAATTTAGCAAATATTTTTGCTACTTTATAGAAATTCAATGGGAAATAATGCTCAAGGTAGAGTGGTAGGGGTACAAGAGTTAAGAAATGTAAAATAATGACTCTCAATGCACATTAAATCCATTTCAAATAATAATTAGGGAAGAGAAACAATCATAAATAGATTAAGAAATGTAAAATTATGGTACGATATCTATGCTCAAATACTCACATGTTTTATATGAAATTTGACAATTGACTACAGCTACTCAAATACTTGCAAGTTTTATATGGAATTTGACAAATGAATGCAGCTACTCAAATACTCACAGGGTTTATATGGAATTTAACAAATGACTATAGCTACAATTAACATATAGCTACAATTAAATTAACATATCTAGAAGAGTTGGCAAGCTTGACACCAAGATGACAACTTATGGAGAAGAGTTGGCAATCTTGAGACAGAGATGATGAAATGAACGGAAACATGGAGTAACTACTACACTTATATGTTTGGAACTAAGGCTTCATCTAGCCATCATATTGAGTAAATTCCCCACCAATGATCAAGATCGATCTTTAGGAATCATCATCTTCTTTAATGTTAGCCGTAATGTGATCTCATACGGGTCTTCCTTGATGAGAAAAGGATTATAATTTCCGAATGGTGCACAAATAATGTAGATGTAAGAGAAAGAGAAAGGACATCCATGAAAACAAATTATCTCCTTCCTTACACTTTGCAACTCTAGTATGTCTAAGAATCATGATCTTTTGGTCTAAGAAATGTTGTATTGTTGTCATAATAATACATCATGAGTGTTTCACCATTGTATCCACTAATAATTAGGAGCATTTGGGGATCAACTTCAACTCCAAGAATATAATTAGAACATAGAGAACACTTGGACATTCTACATAAAATAAGTATAAAGTATTTGCACTACCGTTGTCCTATTACTGATATGGTTGATATTACTGATATGGTTGATGTCAGTTATTGTTTGCACCGATTCTATCCACTCTTGCTTCCCTATCGACTAATATTGTTGATGTCAATTATTGTTTGAACCGACTCATATTGTTGATATCGGTTATTGTTTGCACTGACTCATATAGGATTCCAAATAAAACCATTCTCATAATTTATGATGACTAAATGCTATATATTTTTAAAATCCCTAGAAGGTACATTTTAGTAAATGATAGCTATATATAATATATGGTATACTTAGATATATATAATATATGGTATTGAAGTATAGTATCATTAGAGAGTCCATTTTATCCAATTTTAGCACACCATTCGGTGTATGAATCAATGCGTGACAGAGTTTTCATTGTTTTCAAAAGAAAAAGGTTCTTACATGTGTTTACCTTATTGGCAGCATTTAGTTTCAGCTCAAAAATTTCATAGTCTATCTATGAAAAAAACCATATTAAACAAAAAGATTACATTAAAGATATTTTTGAATTCCAACAATTCCACAGTCACTTAGCCTCCAACCAGCAATAAGACCTCAAATCCATCTACCAATGACATGAAAGCTAAATTGGATTTAAGGATTTTAAAAATAATAAATTATATTTGATAATCTTAAAGTTTGGATATGGAGCGAAATTTCGGTACGTATAATAAGAAAAACATGTGAATGTTATATTTTTTTAGCATCAAATTTTAATATGAAATTTAAACCCAAAAACTAAACTATTACTATTTTATATTATTAAATTGACAGATTTTTTGTATTTTAAACTATATATATTTATTTTAAATGGAAATATCCATCATTCAAGAAGAATGATCATGGAATGTCCTCATGGGACTTACATTTAGTGAGTCCATGAAGGTGGGTAACATTTTTTAGCCAAATAAAAACCTGATTTTTTACTCGTGTGTTAGATAGAAGCCCTCGAAACGCATATATGCCATGTGAATTTCGACTTGCAGTAAAAAAACAAATTGTAGAATAGTATGTAGGCTTCCTAATGGTATTTTTTTTAAATACTCTGATGCCATTTAATGTGTGAAATTTTTCATTTAATGAACTGTGCGACCTTAAAAATTTGAAGAAGTTAATAAGTGGCTCATGTCCCACCCCAATAATTCAATCTTACATT
>LPNX011113524.1:0-54564 GCA_001517045.1 Pseudotsuga menziesii
AAAACGGATGAGCCTAAAAGAGAGTACTATTTGATTTCTGCTCTAACTGGTTCTTTCTCAGCTTGCTCCACTTCTTGGTTGGTAGACAGTGGTGCCTCCAGGCACATGACTGGTAACCGTGGTACCCTTACCAGTTACAAAAAGAAGAAGTTCACCATTCAGGTAGAACTTGGAGATGACTCCTCTTACAAGATTGAAGGAGTTGGCTCAACTTCACTTCAACTTGACTCAGGTACGGTTCTTCATATTGATGACATTCTTTATGTTCCTGGGTTAAAGAAGAATCTTTTATCTGTTGCTGGTTTAGAAGACAAGGGCCACAAAGTCCTCTTTATGGACAAAAAGGTCTTTTTATGGGCAAAAGACACAGATCTAGACTCAGCAGTTCAGATTGGGGTTCGAGAGGGAGACCTCTACAAGGCCTTCAAAGTTTCCACTCATGCTTTGGTACATCACACAGTTGATCCTTGTGAACTTTGGCATAGAAGGTTTGGACACCTTCACTACACAGCGCTCCCAGGATTGCAGAAGATGGTCACAGGTATGCCAGAAGTTTCTCCAAAGCATGAAGGAATTTGCAAAGGATGTGCTCTAGGTAAGATTCAAGAACACTAAGAAATCCTTTCCCAGAAGCAAGAGTAGATCTAAAGGCATTTTGGATTTGATTCATTCTGACATTTGTGGGCCCATGTCTTCACCCTCCTTGAGTGGGTGTTTATATTATGTCTTGTTTATTGATGACTACTCTCGGAAGTCTTGGATTTACTTCCTTAAGGCCAAGAGTGAAACCTTTGACAAGTTCAAAGAGTTCAAGACACTGATTGAAAATCAGACTGGCAGGCACATCCGTATCTTGGGATCAGATAACGGAGGTGAGTATGAATCTAATGAGTTTGATGATTTTTGTCGAGAAGCAGGAATCAAGAAAGAGCTGACAGTGCCTTAAAACCCTCAGCAGAATGGGGTTGCAGAAAGGAAGAATAGAACGATCTGTGAAGCTGCTAAAGCCATGATCGCTGATCTAGATTTTCCTTTATCTTTATGGGCTGAAGCTACCGGAACTGCAGTGTACATCCAAAACAAAAGCCCTCATGCTATCTTGAATGAGAAGACTCCAGAAGAAGTCTTCACCAAGAAGAAACCTACAGTTGATCACATGAGAATATTTGGCACTCCTGTGTATGTTCATGTGCCAAAAGAAAAGAGGGCCAAGCTAGAGCCTTCCGGTAAGAAAGGCTTATTTGTTGGGTACAATGATTGCTCGAAGGCTTATCGAGTATATATACCTGGACAAAGGTACATTGAGGTCAGCAGAGATGTGATCTTCCATGAGGAAGCGATGTTTCGTAAAACACTAGAGCTTTCACCGGAAGATGCAATTCCTCCACTTGAGTTTCCAGATTCAGAAATTCAGAGGGAGGAAGAGTTTGATGATCAAACTCCAAATGTTCCTGAGAACATTGAAAGTCCACTAGAAGAACTACTTGAAGTTCCTCCTTCCAAAAGGAGACCTGCTTGGTACCGAGAAACGGTACAAGAAGCCGAGAAGCATAAAGCTCCTCCAACAACTTTCAGAGAAAGCATAAAACCACAGAAGTACTCCAGTCTTATGAGTCAGCTTATCAGTTCAAAACCTTCATCGTACAAAGAAGCAGCAAGTAAACAGGTATGGGTTGATGCCATGATTGAAGAGTATAAGTCAATCATGAAGAATGATGTTTGGAAAGTTGTTCCCAAACCTACAGGAAAGTCAGTAGTGACTTCTAGATGGCTTTATAAGATCAAGCATGCTGCAGATGGCAGTGTGGAGAAGTATAAAGCCAGATTCGTAGCTCGTGACTTCACTCAAAAAGAAGGCATTGACTATGACGAGACATTTGCACCTGTTGCCAGGTACACTACCATCAGAACTATCATCTCACTTGCTGCAGTATTCGGATGGAAGTTACATCAGATGGATGTAAAGACAGCCTTTCTCAATGGTAAGATTGAGGAAGAGGTTTATATTGAACAACCTGAAGGCTTTGTTACTCATGGGAAGAAGACCCATGTATGTAAACTGAAGAAAGCCTTGTATGGACTAAAATAGGCTCCAAGAGTCTGGTATGCCAGGATGGGGATGGATTTCTCCATAGCTTGGGGTTCTCCAAAAGTACAGCTGATTCTAACTTGTACTTTAAAGTTGTTCATAATCATGTCTTGATACTTGTTCTATATGTAGATGACTTGTTTCTTACAGGTGATGAACAGTTGATAGACCAGTGTAAGAGGGAGCTTACCTCTGAATTCAAGATGAAAGATCTCGGAATGATGCATTACTTCCTTGGTTTAGAAGTCTGGCAAAAACCAAGTGAGATCTTCCTAACACAAGGAAAGTATGCAATGGATATCTTGCAGAGATTTGGGATGCAGAACTGCAAGTCCATGAGCGTACCAATGACTACCAACTTGACAAAGTTGCGAGACTCAGCCTCTAGTTCACAGAATGTGGACTCTACTCTATATAGACAGCTCATTGGTTCCCTGATGTATCTCGTGCATTCGAGACCAGACATCTGCTACACAGTGAATGCACTGAGTTAGTTCATGTCAGATCCAAAGCACATACACTTGCTAGCCGCCAAACATGTACTCAGATATGTGCGAGGGACTATCACTTATGGGCTCAGGTATACTTCCAGCAGTGGAGTATTGTTATCTGGATATTCAGATTCAGATTGGGCTGGCAGTGCAGTCGACCGAAAAAGTACCTCTGGTTATTGCTTCAGTATGGGATCAGCAATGATCTCTTGGTCCAGCAGGAAGCAGGGTTCTATAGCTCAAAGTACAGCTAAGGCAGAGTATATTGCTGCAAGCGATGCTTGCAAGGAAGCAGTTTGGCTCAGAAAGCTGTTATCTGATCTGTTCGAGGGAAAGCTTGACTCAACGATCATCCATGGCGATAATCAAAGTTGCATAAAGCTTTCAGAGAATCCAGTGTTTCATGACAGATCGAAACACATTGAAATGAGGTATCATTTCATCAGAGACCTACTGCAGAGAGGTGCTCTGAAGTTGCAGTACATTCGTACAGATGAACAGATTGCAGATATCTTGACCAAGCCTCTAACAGCATCAAAGTTCGTGTACTTTCGTGACAAGCTTGGTATGGCAGAGAATGCCTCTCTCGCTGAGAGGGAGTGTTGATTTTCTGAGCAGCATCGAGAGCCCTTCTCTTCGGAGAATGGGACTACCTGGTCCGGGACCACGATGAAGACTCAACCCAGTGTTGAGTGACCATTCTGTTGAATGGTAGATATCTGGTCTGGGACCATGATATAAACCCAGATCTACCCTGGGTAGACTCAACCTTGTGTTGAGTAGACATCTGGTCCGGAAACACGATGTAGACCAGTCTGGGACTGGTAGACTCAGCTTAGTTCTGAGTAGCCATTCTCTGGGAGAATGAAGACACTTTAAGCCCTAGACTGGATCCGGGCATGTGTGTGGCATTTTGAGCCTTGATCTATGGGCTTGGTGTGCTTCTCCAAGGATTAGCTACCCTTGGTTAAGTTACCCTGGTACCAGATCTAGGTATCACACAGTGTGTGAGATAAAAGCATTAATAACTCTCTTGGTTTATGATGATGTACTTTTGAAATAAAATAAAATAAAAAGGTACCACAGGTAATGACCACAGGGGCACTTGGTAAAAGGCCAAAGTCAAAAGTCAAAGAAAAACAAAATAAAAGTACCTTTTTTTTGGTAATAAGTGAAATTAAGAAAAGAATAAAAATATTATTATTTTAATCTTTCCTAATTTTGTCCACCTAAAAGGACTTTTTATAGAAGTCAAAGAGAAAAAAAATAAAAGTACCTTTTTTGGTAAACGTGAAAGTGAAATTAGGAAAATAATAAAAATATTATAATTTTTATTTTTTCTTAATTAAAGAAGGACTTCTTATAAAAGTCAAAGGAAAAAATAAAAGTACCTTTTTTTTTTGTAAAAGTGAAAGTGAAATTAGGGAAAGAATAAAAATATTATTATTTTTATTTTCCCTAATCTTGTCCACTTAGAGGTGAACAAAGGCTATAAAAGAAGATCAAGCCTTCTCATTTGACACACACACTTTTGCTCTCATAGGAGAAGAAGATTGTCTTATGTTCAAACCCTCAGCTAGGGTTTTATCAGCAAAGTCCATCTTCAACATTTTTGCACAGCTATCTTCAGCATTCCATTTTTTTGGGCAGATTTCAGCAGTCTGATATTTTCAGACAGTTTTCAGCAGGCTGATTTTTTGGGCAGATTTTCAGCAATCTGATATTTTCAGACAGTTTTCAGCAGGCTGATTTTTTTGGGCAGATTTTCAGCAATCTGATATTTTCAGACAGTTTTCAGCAGGCTGATTTTTTGGGCAGATTTTCAGCAGTCTGATATTTTCAGACAGTTTTCAGCAGGCTGATTTTTTTGGGCAGATTTCAGCAGTCTGATATTTTCGAGCAGTTTTCAACAGTCTGATATTTTCAGGCAGGAGAGAGAAAATCTCAGTTTTTCTGAGAAAGCCCTAAATTGGTAATTTTCTATAATTCTGAAAATTGTGGGTAAAATTATCAGTCTAATTTTTTACTGATGAATTTTACAGTTACTGTGGTCAAAATCCAGATCTGGATTTGAGGAACTTTTTGAAGAATTTCTTAAGCCATCTCATTTACGAGATGAGCTATTCATGCCTTTGGGGTTTTTGTCCTTTGAAGGTTTCCCCAGTGAAAAATATTGTGTCCATGTGTGCCGATGTGATGAATGTGTTTTTTACTGCACTACTGATCTATTTATGCTTATCTACAAATTTTTAAAGTTTATGCTAATGCTGAAAATTTAACAACAATAGCACTGAATTTTTTTCTGTATAACATGCATCTCGAGGAAAACTCTGGGCATGGAAATCGAGGCAGTTTTTTGGGCACGAAATTCGAGGCAGATCGTATAGCCTGTACAATTCTTACAATGGGCACGAAAATCGAGGCAGTCTGTATGGTACAGCAATGGGCACAGAAATCGAGGTAGTCTATATAGTCAGTTTGGCACGGTTTTCGAGGCAGCGAGTTGGCAGAAATTTTGACTGTAAAATTTATGAATTCAATCAATTTGCTAAGCACTCTGGTTGAGATAAGTTTATCTTTGTTTTTGCCGTACTTTCATTTTATTGCAGAAAATGTGTTTATCTTTGTTTTTGTTGTACTTTCATTTTTCTGAGTCTGTTTTTTTATGCATGAATGCGTTTTTTAATTGTTGCTCATTAAAAGTAGTAAAATTCTTCTTGTGTTTTGGGTTGGGCATTAAACTATGATGAAAATGGTGGTTGAAACTGGGTTGGGAGAATGAGAAAAATTTACAATTTTAGCCCTAGTTGTGCATTAAAGGAAAATTTACATAGTATCAAAGCTCTGGTGAGCTAAAGCTGAGAGATTTGTAGCAACAAAGATATTTTAAGGGAAGATCTATTGAAGACACAAACCTAGATTGCAGATCTAGGGTTTGACAGGTACACTTCAATATGGTCGTGCAATTGAGAGTTGAGGATAGACTCTAGGGTGCTCAAAACTTTCCTACATGGAAAGAAATGATCACAAGGATCCTGGATGTTAGTGATGCAGAGGAGCACATTGACTCCACGAAAGCTAAGCCCATAGATCTGGCAAAGTTAGTAGCTTGGAAGAAGATTGATTTCAGAGCCGTGTTGATTATCATGGATGAAGTGAAGGACCATATAGTCCCTCACCTTTCCGGGAAGAAGACCGCAGCAAAGATGTGGACGGCTTTGGAGAGTGTGTACCAAAGCAAGAACGAGAACCAAAAGATGGTGCTGCAAGAGATGATGCGCAGTACCAGGATGGCCAAGGGAGAAGGAGTTGTGTCGTATCTCACAAAACTCACATATATCAGAGATGAGCTTGGAGTTGTTGGCTCTAAGACTAAGGATGAGAAGCTAGTTCGTATAGCCCTCAATGGCTTCTCTAAGCCATGGGACACCTTTGTTAAAGGTGTTGTGGCTAGGGAGAAGCTCCCTGATTGGCAGAGATTGTGGGATGACTTCGTGCAGGAGGAGACCTGCATGGGTCAAGTATCAGGCTCATCCAATAGTGCCCCACAGATCGTGGATGAGGAGGCTCTAGCCCTGACAGGCAAAGAGGAAGAAGGATGGTAAGAAGAACCTTGACATATCAAAGGTCAAGTGTTTTATCTACCACATGCAGGGACACTTTGCCTCCCAGTGCCCAGACAGGAAGAAGAAGAGTAACACTCAGATGGTTGGATCTGCAGAGGTGGAGGAGTTCAACAGGAACATCAATGAGGAGTTTTGCTTGATAGCTTGCATCGCAAGCACCACATGG
The DNA here is from genome assembly GCA_001517045.1 of Pseudotsuga menziesii. NCBI lineage: Eukaryota > Viridiplantae > Streptophyta > Pinopsida > Pinales > Pinaceae > Pseudotsuga > Pseudotsuga menziesii. The sequence continues at coordinate 6,373 of LPNX011113524.1, forward strand.
AGCAGCGTATAGTACATCGACAATGGAGCATCTACTCACATGACTGGACAAAAGAGATTCTTCAGAGACTTGCAGGAGGGTGGAACTGGTATCCACGTTGAGCTGGGTGATGATGCACGGTATCAAGCGCTAAGAGTTGGCACTGTTTCATTTCAAAGGGAGTCTGACAAATCCCTCAGTTTTGTTGATGTATTATATGGTCCAGCTTTGACCAAGAAACTCATATCAATCTCCACTCTAGAGGACAAGGGATATCAGGTGAAGTTCCGAGACCATAGAGTGTATATCATGCCCAAGTGTTTAGATAGGAGCTTGGAGCAAGTGATTGGCATCCAAAGGGGGTAAGTGTATAGACTACACTTTGAGCCTACAAAGGCTCTAGTCATCAGCAGTAGCAGTCAGGGTGAGTTATGGCATAGGCGGATGGCACACTTACACCATGGAGCACTGAGGCACTTGCGACAGGTTGTCATTGGAGTTCCTCGGGTACAGAAGGAGAAGCATAACCACTGCAAGGGTTGTGCTTTGGGGAAGAACATCAAGAAGCCTTTCCCACAGAGTGAGCACAAGTCTAAGGAGCCCTTGGACTTGGTGCATTCGGATGTATGCAGACCTATGAGTGTCCATTCTTTCAGTGGTTACAGTTACTACGTAACTTTCATTGATCATTATTCTAGGAAAACCTAGATCTATTTCCTGAAGGCCAAGTCAGAGGTCTTTGAGAGGTTCCGGGGGTTCAAGACTCTCGTGGAGAACCAAACAAGAAAGAAGATTCGAGTGTTGAAGACAGACAACAGGGATGAGTACACCTCAAATGAGTTCATGTAGTATTGTTCGGCAAAGGGGATCAAGAAAGAGCACACTATGCCCAACACCCCGCAACAAAATGGAGTTGCAGAGCGGAAGAACAGGACTATGGTAGGAGCAGTCAAGGCCATGTTATTTGATCAAGGATTACCACTACTCCTTGGGTCGAGGAATTAAGGACTCCAGTTTACATTCAGAACAGGTGTCCCCACATAGCTTTGTGTAGGAAGACACCTGAGGAGGTCTTCACAGGCACTAGGCCAGATGTGAGTTACATTCGGATATTTGGTTGTATCTACTATTGTCATATTCATGCTGACACTAGGAAGAAGCTGGACCCTTCTGGAGAGAAGGGGTTGCTTGTTGGTTATAGCAAGACTTCGAAGGCATACAAAGTTTACATTCTTGCTTGCAAGAGGGCCATTGCGAGCAGGGATGTCCATTTCAATGAGGAGAGGGCCTTACAGAGATCTATGGGCTTACCAGCAGAGAAGCAACCAGCACAGAACACGGGGATCAAGCTGGAGGAGCCAGATGTATAGGTACAGGTACAGACACCTGGCACAGGTTCTAGTAGTCAGAGGGAGTCAGGTGGGTAAGATCCTTTTATCTTTGATGGAGAGGATGAGCAACAGCAGCAAGAGGGCATCCAACAGCCGCAGCAAGCAGACACTAGGCCACGGCCTAAGTGGTATAGGTCCATTTTTCAAGATTCCAGGCAGGTGAGTCTTCCACAGAGATCTTTTAGACGGAGCATACCACCAGAGAGACACAGTTATATGGCACTGATGACAAAGTTGAGTAACTCTGAACCTTCCAGTTTCAAGGAGACTGCACAACATGAAGTGTGGCAAGAGGCCATGGTTGAGGAGTATGACTCAATCATGAAGAACCAGGTTTGGGAGGTTGTGTGAGACCTGAAAGCAAGACTATACTAAAGTTCGTACAAACCGTACGGATTTCGTACAGCTGTACGGATCTGTACAGCCACGTGTGGGAGGCCGTATTGCTAGTCGTAAAGTCATGCAGAGGTGTGTTGGGTTTTAGCTGGGGTTGTCCAATGATTTTGTTGGGTGCTACTTCGCCAGGTTTGGGTGATTAGCAGTTGATTGTAAAAGTTCCATATTTTCTCTATAATAAAATCCATAGCTAACTGCTGCACCGGTTTTCCCATCTTGGGTTTTTCCGAGGGTTTCCATACCCAAAATAATAGTGTCTATATTGTGATGTGATGTTGTGAATTATTCCTCAGTACTTTATATTCTGCTACATACTAGTAAAGAAGTACATGTGTGGTTATTTCAGTAATCAAATTAAATATACTGTTTTAGCCCTAGTTGTGCTTTAAAGGAAAATTTACAAAAGGTTAGGTATGTTTTGCAATTCTCTAGGCCAACTTATAATATGATTCAGTTTGCAAATAAAGATTGGCCAATCATTGAGGAGGAATATGTGCAAATGGACACCATGCTAGCACAGATTAAGGATATTGTTCAACCTAGAGATGTGAACTTGTATAATCACGTTCATATAGACGTGGAAAAAAGTAGGAAAAGATAAATATTCCACTACTTGCCTTGGCATATGCGCTTACACCAAAATACTATCATACATCATGGTTGCAAGCACAAGTGCCTAATGGTGGGTGAGGAGAAAACCAAACCAAGATCTATAGGTCCACACTAGTTATATGCAAGCATTAGACAAACTAGTCCCTGATGAGGAGTGTGATACTATAAGACAACACTTGAGATGCTAATTAGTGGTGACCGTACTTTGGAACCAACAATGCCATTAAATATCGAGGGAATCTATCTTCTATCAAGTGGTGGAGCATGAATGGTGATTCTACCCCACAACTACAATATTTAGTGCCATGGGTGTTTTCACAAGTAGTGAACACTTCTTCCATAGAGAGGTGTTGGAGCACCTACAGTTTCATCCATAATGTCAGAAGAAACATGTTGACTGTAAACATGTGCATTATAACTTGTGATTGTTGTCCTTATTGTGAAGAGTCAAAGATGGATATAATACTTGGACCAACAATGGAGAGGAGGACAAATTGGAAGATGAAGCATTGGTTTTAGAGCAACTGGAAAATATTTTTTAAATGATGATGATCGTGGTGAGATGCCACCCCCAACTATTGTCGTGGTCGCCCTGACTAGGACTCCAACAACAGGTGCTTGGTTCAATTGCACTTCCATCTACATAGTTACCTTCAGTTCCACTACCACATGGAGGCTCACAAGGAAATCATGAGGTACAAAGAGGAAGAAGTAGATAGAAATTGGAATCATTGTTTCTTCTTTTTCACTACTCGATGTATTAGACTTTAGCTAACTTTAGTGTTTTGGACCTTTCAAACCTCATAATTCAGTTGAATTATCATTTGAGAACATATGCAGATGACCTATTTTGTAAACATAACTCTTTGGTCATGTCGACAGTTGAAGGGTACCCTATTTCATTCCATAAATTAATGGTCGAGCTCCTATCATCTGGTTTAAAAATTTGTATGTTTGCTTGGTTGATGCTCTAATGATTAATCATTAATCTACTATTGATGACATTCTTAACTTCATAATAATGTAGCATTCATCTACAATTTGTAGCTCAAATATGCATGCTTTCATATATCCTTCAAATAATTTGGCATTTTGCATGGTTTTTTTAATATAAATGCATTGAAATATATAAAAATATATATTATATAAAAAAAATGCTCCCAGGATGCTCTGCTCCCAGAATTTTTTGGGTAATGATGCTCCCACTCCCGCACTATGGCAACCTTGTGTTGTACTTCTGGGTGCCACTGACATACTATTGTGGTCATTCATTGCACATTAACAAAATTATCTTACCTTATAGGCTTATTTTATATATCACTCTCATCAATAATGTCAGGACAAACAAACTCCTAATAAAAAACCTAAAATGAATCCCTAATGAAGCCAACCATTATCTGAAAAGCTAGATAGTATAGTAGGCCATGCTTTTAATGTCTATGTCTATAATAGTTGGGGCCTGCTGGTGGTATTTAAGGTATAATTCCTCCATGGAGGACTTTGTGCTGCATTTGCATATATATCCTGACAATCTTGTCAGGAGTGCCAATAACAAGGTCTATATGTGTAAAATTGGGAAACAGTTCAAGATATGATCCATCAATGGTATCTCTTCTACCATTCTACATTTTAGAAAGAAAGAGTGAAGGAATTAATGCATTTCCCAGGAATTATGTCTGTCTGTCTGTCCTATATGCATTGGTGCAGTGGTACCAATACAATTACCTCAGAAATATACATCATGATTCATAGCTAGCGAACTAGCTAATGAACAATCTAAACTGTATAAATATTAAATATTGAATGGTAAGCCACTATGAGTTGTGACATATAACTGCTATTTCAAGGCAGTTTTGCTGAGCTTTACCATGAAGTATAACCACAGAAACAGCAAAAATACACTTACAGGCGGAGGAGTAGCACCAACCACAGCTTTTCCTCCATTATAAACTCCATGAGGACGACCAGAAACATCATTTGGACTGGCCTGTGCTGAAGAGATGAGAGACACAGACTGCATTGGAATCTGTGGAGATTGAGCAGGTGTTTGATTTGAAAGTGGATTTGCACCGAGTGTGCTCTGGGATTGGCCACGAGGCAAGGAGTTCACAAACTGGAAAATAAAGGGATTCCAAGTTAGTCAAGAATGTAATATAAGTTCTAAAGGCTACCATGCTGCAACAAAAAGCAAAGAGAACTCACACATAACAACTACTTCGTTTTGCATAAAGTAAAGATAATCTGTACCGTAAAGGATGACGATGGAGGCATTCTCAAGCCCCATACACCAGCAGCAGTAGGCACATTGACAGTCTGGGAAGGTAGATTCCCGTTAATCACAGGCCTTGGCTGCTGAGAATATGTTGATGAAAACACATGTGATGAAGGTGTTGGTTGAGGCTGCTGAGAATATGATGCCGAAGGCAATTGTGATGAAGGTGCTGAAAGAGGCTGCTGAGGATAAGGTGCAGAAAACACTTGTGATAAAGCTGGTGGAGGCTGCTGAGGTAAGGGCACGGCAATCACTTGTGTAGGAGGCTGTGGCTGTTGCCCTTGCAGAAGAGGAAATTGCTGAACTTGTGGAGTATAATGTGCAAGCTGTGGTTGAACTGATGGAGACACACCTATGGTTGTCTGTAATGTACCTTGTCTATTGGCAAAAAATTCTGGGTGAATTTGTCGGCTTGCTGGAGGCATAAATTTCTGCCCCGGCTGTGGTGAAACTCCAGGCTGAGACTGCAAAATGTCAAAGTTAGACCTCAGGAAAGTATTGAGATTTTCATGTATGCAAGGGAGACTACAAGTAAAGGAAATGGACGAATTGTAAACAAATACATTTAGATCATACCTGCAATGGTTGTGAAGCCCCAAAGCTCTGACGCAATTCAGAAAAAGCCAAATTAGAAGGCCAAGGTCGCTGTACATTCATAAAATATGTAGTATATAATTAGATACATACGAGTCAGGACTGATAAAATGATGAATGACTTATATCAATAAAGCATGAAGAAGTTTATCTGATGCATAAAACTTCAAAACCCTGTCTACCAGTGATCCTGATGCAAGAGGGCTTTCTGCCAGGTGAGCTTGCTGAGCTTGTGGAGCAGGAAGCTGCCCAGACACTAATGAAGCAGCTGTTGCATTAGGACCTGGAAGGAATAATAAAATTAAACCACTCTTTAAAATTAGACACATAAGCAGTTGTAAAGAACTGTAACATAAAATAATGGACACTGGAATTCATTGAAGGCATTATTTTCAGGTTCCATTATGCCACATCTAGTATCTAATAAGGCCTGTCAACATAATGAAACTGCAACAAAGTGACCAACTAAAAACTCAATGATTATACAAAAAGTTAAAACAGCATAGTAGCATAATTCGAGTACAAATATGATTTGATACGGAAAAAATACGAAATGAAAATATCTAGTACAGATAAAATACGGAAGTAGACTGCTTATATATAATACTTTTAATTGAATATTCACAAATATACCATAAATGTACATAGACATCTATATAATAAAATCAAACATATAATCAAAAAACAAAAACATAATATCTCAACAACCTGGGATATGGGGAGTGACAGGGCAACTAGTTATCAATAAGTATTTTAATAAGAAAGTATGAAATTGAATGGTATTTCTGTTTTATAGTGTTTAAATAATTAAAGTTTGGTTTTTTTAAATTGGTTTTAAAAATTAAGAATCTTATCCATATAACACCTCCACCAAATATTCGATGAATTCGAATTTGTTCCAAATTTCCGTACACGAAATACCAATATGGGTGAATTATACTCCTCTGAAAAACAGCAGTATATCTAACTCTGAATGAATAAAGATGCATAAGCCATTCCTTTACACAATCTTCAATAGTTGACAAGTTGATGATGATGTTACAATCTCAATCTGAAAGCAATGAGATGTGACTAAAAACAGCAATGCCACAACTAAATTATAGTTCCAATGAGAGAAGCAAAGTGCCCTTACAGCCTGTGGGGGTAGTGATCTCCATTTATATAAAAAATTGAAAAAAAAATTGGTGTCCAACATCTAATGTCAAAAAGGAAAGGAAAAAAAAGGAATAGCCAACATAGAAAGAATAAAAACAAACTAGCATAGATCCATCTTAACCCATTCATTTATACAAGCTCAGTTAATTGACAACCTCGGGTCGATTTTGATAGTGGTGTTACAATCTCAATCTGAAAGCACTAACAAGTGACTTAAAACAGCAATACTGCAAAACATAATTGCACTGAGAGAAGTGAGATGCTCTTTCAGTGCTCTTACAGCCCACAAGGTGGGGAAGATCTCCATCTAGATACAATGTGGGCAATGCTAATAACATAAAATGGGAAGAAAAGAGCACCTGATGGCTAATGTCAAAAAGGGAAGAAAAAAAAGAGCCAGTGTTCAAAAGTAAAAATAAAATTAAAATGAAAGAGATCCATCTTAACACCGGGTCTTTTGAGGAGCAAGAGGTTTGCACCCAGGTTCTTTTGATCCTTTGCAGTATCTATAGATTTGGGGTTAATATAAACCTATGTTAATTCTTGGCATAGCTGTAAGCTCACACACACACACACACACACACACACACACACACACACATATATATATATATATATATATATATATATATATTCCAAAGAATTCCTTGCAAGGAAACCCAAGGGATGCTTCCACACATTCGTGTATGGCATCCCTAGTAAACCCATCAATGCACACTAGTACACCTCACCCTAGAGGAATTCGAACCAGGCACATGCTGACATGGAACTAGCGAAATACCCAACAACATTGGATTGGCTACAACTGGTTGATCTAAGCCCTTGGGCTAGACCTAATGTATATATGACAAACATATTGGCCATTCAAACAAGAGAAGTACAAGAATAGAATCAGAAACATGAAGCTAGATAAGATAAGATAACATAATTTTATTAATGTCCAACAAATGACCACAAAAGTAGGTCAATGGAACTGTACAGTACCATGAGAACAATAACAAGTTGGAGCGTAAAAGTAGCTCCTATAAAAGATACAAAAGTAGGTTAATGGAACTGTGCAGTATCATGAGAACAATACCAAGTTGGAGCGTAAGAGTAGCTCCTATGAAAGATAAAAAGCAAAAAATAGCAGCATAAACAAAAGGATAAACACATAAAACAAGGCAAAGACAAAAAAATGAATTTGGTCTGATGGAAAATTGTCTACAACAAATCTAGCTTTATTCTTGAACAATCACAATAGAACCCAATCTAAATTCAGGATGCACCCATTCAGGGAGTAGCGGACCTAGACTGGATTTAAGCCTAAGGCTTCATTCATACAATCCAACAACATACAGTGTGCACAAGAAGCTCTGATCCAGTGAGCAACCACTCTTCTTTAGAAGGAGACAATCAACCAATTGCAAGCAAGATAGGCCGATTTCCAAATGGCAGCAATGCCTCAGAGAGGGATCGTTTTAATTCTTCAAAATGTGTTTCCCCAAGCAAGCTATATCAGCAAATGTTCATGAAACTACCTGAGTACATGGTAAAGAAGGTCGATGTACATCCTTAAAGGATTCAATGTGTCAACTCTAGGATATATTGAAGGTTTTGAGTTGAATTCTCTCCAATTAGAAGGGATTTCCAACATAAGTTTGAGTGTATAGATGAATTAAGCGGAAGACTATTTATATTTAGAAAGATAAAGGATATAGCAACCAACAACAGAAAGAATATCAGTCATATGTGGAAGTACACGGATTTAGTTCTAGAGCTTCTAAACTTCCACATGCAAAAAGATTTTCAATTCTCTCGACTTGCAATGTTATGTGGAGTGTAACAGACCAAAGCTTAAAGGCACCAACTAAATCTAAGTACAATCCTAACTGAATAAAAAAGGGTATTGTTATAATGGTTAAGAAAATGGACAAGCAAACATGGATATGGGACGAGAACAACAAATGCGATCACAAACTTTTCCTTGCCATAAGTGGGGTTCTTAGCTTGGTGCGAAATATCAATGGCCTTCAATTTTGCTTTGACACCAATTTATCCAACTGTAATAAAGGAAACAATCTGCAAAGTCACAGCCTGGAAAATTTGGAATAGTTCAGCAGTTGCTCTAATTATGTATTCAAAACCATTGTGTTCACATAGAAATCCGAAGGCATCTGCTGCTAGAACATATAAGGATACCTAAGAATCAAGCTGAATTCTATGGTCTTTGGATTCTACTGAAAGGAGGCGAAGAATGAGGCCTAAGAAATCTTCAGGTCTTTGGAGATTCCAAGATTTTGATTGACTGGGAAAATCATCACTGCTGCATAAGCATTTGAGCCTTCTTGTAATCATGAATCTGGTTCAGGAGGTAACGGTTTCCTTTGACTCTATTTCTTTCTCCCATGCATATCGTGAATATAATAGACAGGCAGATAGCGTATCTAAAGATGCTTTGTCCTTGCAGGAGGGTACCTTGCTTGAACAAGAATTCAGGGAGGGCACTCTCCAGCCAGCCATTGAAAGAGAATTTTACTAAATCGGTCTTTGGACTGTATTTTTTGCTGGTCAAATGCCATTAAAAAAACTATTTTTCTAAATGTAATGAGAGTGCAACTTTCATATATATGTAATTTTGAGGTGCTTTTTGCTGCAGGTAGTTGTCTTGGACACTACAACAAGCTTGTATTGTAGAGATTTAAGCTTTCTCGAGGTCTGGTAGTTGACTGTATTATGTAGCTGTAGGGTGTATATGTCCAAAGAAGTCAGCTATGGTGAGCTAGAAAGGTTTTTAGTCCATAGAGGATATAGAACAATGTATATTTTGATTTCTTTTCAAAAATTTCAAATATAATGATATTTTATTTGGAAAAAGAAAGAATGTATAGTGATATAAGGGCAAGCCTACAGGAAACATTCCTGTCTAACTGACTTGAACAATCCAAAAATACTAGAGAAGAACAAAGGTTGATTCTACTTTATCCTAAGTCACACGGTTCAGGTTCGGGTTCGGGTTCGGCAAGGATTAGGTTCGGTTCAGGTTCGAATATTCCGATGAGGTTCGACAATAGGTTCGACTATATATATATATAAACTTTCTTCATATACTCCCCCTTAACTAATTTTCCACACCCCATCGCCCATAGGATTCAAAGCACTTAGGTCACTATTCATAATTGTGTCATATATACTTGTTGTTTATGACATCTCTGTTTACAGATTTGTACTTCTAATAGTAGGTTTTTGTGGTTTAACAACGGATTTACATGCTTCCCACAGCAGTAGTTTGTTCTTAGGGGTAAATCTATGTTCTTACTTGTTGTTTGGTGTGTACTTATGTAGACTACAGGTATGATATTTCAAATTACAAGAGCATTTAATTTATAGACAACATTATATTTATAAATAACATAAATAAATAGAGAGCATTTAATTCGTAAACAACATAAATAAATAGAGAGCATTTAATTCATAAACAACATAAATAAATAGAGAGCATTTAATTTATAGACAACATTTAATTTATTGGTATTATGTGTTTTTTTTTTTAATTTGATTTTTTTTCAGTAAAAAAATTGAACCTTAAAATTTTTTTTCCTTTAGGTTTGCCTTCAGGTTCGCCTTTAGGTTCGGGTTCGGCTTTAGGTTCGCCTTTAGGTTCGGGTTCGGCTTTAGGTTCGACATTAGGTTTGCCTTCAGGTTCGGGTTCGATGAGGTTCGGCTTCGGCTTCAGGTTCGACATTAGGTTCGGCGAACCTGAACGAATTTCAAATTTTTTTTGAGGTTCGCCGAACCTCAAACCTCAAGGATTAGGTTCGGCGAACCCTGTGACTTAGACTTTATCAATAGCTGTCTAAAATACTATCTTGAGATATAACACACCTGAATTTAATTCCACAACCCAGTTCATCCCTCCTAAACAAATAGCATTCTATTCAATATAAGTACATCCACCATAATGTGGTAAAACGCTATTCTTCACCAAGCAGTTTAGATAGAAACCTACAAAGCACATTACGCAAAGAGATTGGCCTCCACTTCATTTTTCTTTCAGGTTCTCTCCTTTGGAGATCAATGACGTGTAAACTGCCCTGGATACTCCTATGGATAGATTGTCACAACAGATCTTCTACTACTACAAATACAATGAATTTATACTCTATTGTGCAGTGATTACTTATGATTACGATGTAATATTAAAAGCATACCACTTTTAACATGAAAAATAACTGAGAAATAAGAATAGAATTAATGCAGCAAATAGAACACACCATTAACACAGTGAACGCACGATGTACCCTAGAGAAACCAATGAGGATAAAAACTCCAACAAGAAATAAACATTGTGCCTTGTTCTTTTATTCTCAGATTTACATTGCAAAATACGAAGAAACTTAATCACACAATATGGAGTAGGTGGACATTGCGACCTGAAATAGGCTACTACAAAATCGCCTTCTTCGGGTCTACTTTGATATCCCACTGCTTTGCGCTGTTCAACTTGAAGAAAATCATTGACATTAATATGTAACTTTTCATTTACACATTATGTCAAACACTTGAGAAACTAGGGTTTATAATTAAAAATTTACTTCTTAAATTTGAAATACAAACCACCAACTCAAGAACTTTCCAATACTGAAGCAAAACATTCACACATGAATACACAGAAATTTTGGTCAAAGACCGGGCAAAACCCCAACTCCTGGGGAAAATCCTAGAAAGAGAAAATTATCATTAAAGAAGAATGCTGAGAAATATTTCCAACAACACATGAAATTATTCCTTCAACCCTCGCTAGCAAAAATACCCAAACTAAACCAGCAGCAAAAATACCTCAATTTCTGTGCAATTAATTGTTGTACGGCCTCCATGCGTGCCTGTACTGACTGTACTTTCTACCACACATGTGTTGTATGGACTGTACTGTCTGCAATCAATGTTGCCTCAAGATCCGTGCCACAGCTTGTCAGTTTGCTGCTGTACTTTCTGCCTCAGGATTCGTGCCCACACGTGGTTGTACAGACTGCTCAGACTGCAATAAATGTTGTATGGATTATTCAGGCTGCTCCTTGCTTGGGGATTTGTGCCCACTCTAGGGTATCTCTTCTCTCTCCCTTTCTCAATCTCCTCTCTCTCTTCATTGATGGTGTCTTTGATTTGTCCTTTAACCCTAGTTTTATAGTTTAAAAAATTGTAACTACTCATATAACCACCTAATCTGCAGTTGAGATTCATTTACAAAATCTTGGGTCGTCATTTAATGCAAATGACCCTCATTTAATAATTAACTCACTTTAATTATTAAATAACTTTTAAGTGAGACCCATACAATAAAGTACAAAACATCATTTTATTTATATATAACTCACTTTTATACATAAATATACATAAGGACAAATACTAAGTCCTCTCTATCACACCACACTCAAAACTATAAAGAGAACCTTCAGAGTTAACATTTCAACACTCCCTCTTAATGAGGAAGGTCCACAGCACTATCTCCATCTCTGACTCTTGCAACAACTCCCTCCTGCTTTGGAATCAATCTCGAAAACAGATGCTCTACTCCATACCAAAACTCTGAAGCCTGAGACTCGACCTGAGTCTCATCCACCTGCTCATATGAACCATCACTGGACTAGCTGAGCCTCATGCTAGTACTCTGGAGAGAGTCACTCTCCTCTTTAAAACCACATCTATCAGATGCAACATCATCCTCATTCTCTGACTTTGATAGCCACCCTTCTATTCCTACTCCTAGTCGTACTATATGCCCTCTCAGGACATAGAGTCTATCCCTACGATCCCTTAATAGAACAGTGGTCCCAACTGGCTCATCTCTCCGATATAGGAAGACATGGCTTGACCTCACCATCATTCCATAATAGCCATCATCCTCAAAGGATGATACTGAAAGTTTGCTGACTCTCATCCCAGGTACAAACAACACCCCGTGTATTTCCAGGATCTCTCCAAGGTCTAGTTGGAACTTGATTGTTCCAACCCCTCTTATCGTTATCTGGGGACTATCAATATCTGTCTGGATGAAATGTCCTAGCCCCAACGTTGTGATCATCTGAAAGAAATCATAGACTCCAGTCATGTGTCTGGTTGCACCACTGTCAACAACCCAAACTTTCTCAAACACAGAACTCCCTACACTGGAATCAATTGAGACAAGAGAAAACTCTTGCTCAAACTTCGTGGCATAATCTTCTATTGTTGCAGAGGCTACCATATCTCTTTCAGTCTTCACATTCTTTTTCTCGAGACATTTCGAGGCATAATTCCCCATCTCACCACAATGGTAGCAATTGATCTGACTGATGTCTTTCTTCTTCTTGTTTCTCTTTGCTGCAAGAGCCACATTATGCTCCACCTCTTCATTGACTTGACCACCCAGAGCTCCCTCTCGAATCTCCTCTTGGGTAAAATCATCCTAAAGCCTGGACCAATCTAAAAGCTTCTCTCTACCAACAATGCACTTGACAAAAACTTCCCATTTCTTGGTGAAACCCTTAAGGGCTATCCTCACCAATTCTGAATCTGAGATAGTCTCTCCTACTGCTGCTAACTCATCATTGACTTGCACCACTCGAGTCAAGTAAGAGGTCACACTTTCATCTTTGGTCATCTTCACATTGTGCAACTTGTCCTTCAGTGCCATTTTGCGGTTCTCGTTCTTTGCTTCGAACAACTGTTTTAGGACATCCCACATGTCATTAATAGTCTTTTTCTTTGCCAAAAGTGGAATATGATGATCTTTTACCCCATCTAAGATCACCCTCTGGGCTCTGGGTTCTAGGGCTTCATGTTCTTCTAATTCATCCTTGTCAGTAGGCTTCGTCATCTTGGTGTTAGCAAAGTTCCATATCTTCCATTCTTTGAGCACTGCAATTATTCTAACCTTCCAAGGAAGATAGTTGGATATGCCATCCAACCTATCTTCATACCTAATGCTCATCATCTAGAAAATAACTCAATGCCATCCAACCTATCTTCATACCTAATGCTCATCATCTAGAAAATAACTCACAACAAATCTTCTAAACTGGAAAGACAACACAACTCTTTTGTGATTCACAACTTTGAATACTACTTCAACTTGGCTTTGATACCATGAAAAATTTCATTGACATTAATATGGAACTTTACATTTACACATTATGTCAAACACTTGAGAAACTAGGGTTTATGATTAAAAATTAATTCTTAAATTTGAAATACAAACCACCAACTCAAGAACTTTCTAATACTAAAGCAAATCATTCACACATGAATACATGGAAATTTTGGCCAAAGATTGGGCAAAACCCAAACTCCTGGGGAAAACCCTAGAAAGAGAAAATTATCATTAAAGAAGAATGCTTAGAAATATTTCCAACAACACATGAAATTATTCCTTCAACCCTCACTAGCAAAAATACCCAAACTAAACCAGCAGCAAACATACCTCAATTTCTTTGCAATTAATTGTTGTACGGCCTCCACACATGCCTGTACGGACTATACTTTCTGCCACACTTGTGTTGTATGGACTATGCTGCAATTAATGTTGTCTCGAGATTCGTGCCACAGCCTACAATAAATGTTGTACGACCTATCAGACTGCTGCTGTACTTTCTGCCCTGGGATTCATGCCCACACGTGGTTGTATGGACTGCTCAGACTACAATAAATGTTGTTGTACAAATTATTCAAGTTGTTCATTGCATTGGGATTTGTGCCCACCTAGGGTATCGCTTCTCTCTCTCTTCATTGATAGTGTCTTTGATTTGTCCTTTAACCCTACTTTTATACTTTAAAAAATTGTAACTACTCATATAACCACCTAATCTGTGGTTGAGATTCATTTACAAAATCTAGGGTCATCATTTAATGCACCCTCATTTAATAATTAACTCGCTTTAATTATTAAATAACTTTTAAGTGATACCCATACAATAAAGTACAAAACATCATTTTATTTATATATAACTCACTTTTATACACAAGGACAAATACTAAGTCCTCTCTATCACACCACACTCAAAACTATAAAGAGGACCTTCAAAGTTAACATCTCAACACAACTACGGAACATAAAATCATTACAATAGGAATGGAACCCCTTTCTTCCCTTGTGGCTCAGTTTTTAACATGTTATGATAATCGTTTGGCATTTTGGTTAGCGTTAAGGCTTTAGCATTCTTCAATTACCAAAAACAAATTAAGTTTTGTGACCCTCTAGAATATCCTTTAAAGACTATACGTGGCTAGCTCCACATGTGTGAGATATAGAAGTTGATGTGGCTTCCACTTGGCACTTTGGTGGTGGTCAAAGTGACACCCAACTTCAAGTGGGCATGACTTTCTCATACAAACATAGTTTTTGACATTCAATACGTCAGTGGAAAGCCCTCATTGAGACAAACAACGTGACAAACCCACAACACCGTTTTATCAAAGTTATGACCCTTAAAAACATTGTCGAAACCCTCAAACAGGGATTTTTCAGTTTTGACCATGCTCAAAGGACTTTAGTATTGACCCCAAAAATGGCCATTCCAACCCATAGCTCTTATTCTTCACCCCAAAAAGTACCAAAAAGAATAACAAATTATGCAATGATTAGTTCCAGATTAATCATCTTCTCGTTGCCCTAATGAACAAATTTTCATAGCTTCTTTATACACTTCAATAGGACAACGCCAGTGAAATACTAGGTAGCCTTGTTAAACTCACAAGGTAGTCCGCAATTGTTGGTGGTTTGTCATCTACAATGGTGATCAAAGCCCAACCTCAACTCATTGTAGGTCAACAATAGTCGTATTAACGTGGAGCAACATCCTCAACAAGGATATGCCACTCACATCTTGAAGAGCGAATAATAGATTCCAAAATCAACAACAACCTTTGTAAGGAACAACATCATGGCATTTACTTAACCATCCCTAGAAACAATTTAGCAAGGTTATGCAAAAAAAGGAACCATATTGTTAACAAATGTTTCCAAACGTCAACCCTAGAAGACAATTGTACTCTCTCCAACATTGCAACATAATTTCCTCTAAATTTTGGAAAAAAAATTGGTTCTTTTATCACTCTTCTTAATCGAATGCAATCCAACCCTAATTTGGAGTACTTGCTTTCCTAAGGTCACTAACCCTCAAGGTATCTTTATGTTGCACAAAAGAATTTTAAAGGGCTAAATTGTATGATTAAACCCCAACTAAAACACTACTTTAGCAAGTCCTTTAGTCTCTTTCTTATCACCATTCCTCCTAGAGTTCTTAACCAAGCTAATGTTTTGAGATTGTACAAGTAACAAATGCAAAAGTATAAGACAATGGAACCATCAAATTGGAATCTATCTGTGTTAGAGGGTGTAATATCCCAAACTGGTATTTTTACGGTTCTTTGCTACTAAGTTGTTGTTCATAAACTCAATGATGTGCAAAAAGCTAAATAAAAAGTGCATGCAAAATTGCCATGCCAAATGGCCCTAAAATATAGCAAATCTGGAGAGATTATAGGGTAGATATTTTTAGGAAGAAGATGTACACTTACCACTGATAAATAAGCTGATAGTAATCCAGATATACGATGCATGCAAGTGGTGCTTAAAGGATGAGATAATAGTGCTCCCCTTCTGCTTTTGACGCCCAGCTACAAGGAAACTCTCTCCCTGATGAAGTTGACGTTTTTTATGAAGGAGGTGTTTGTTGTTGATGAGACTTTGTGGAGTTGATGATCTATTCCTCCCGGAGAGATAGGAGGGCACATGCAGATAATTTGACTCCTCCAAGGCCCCTAGTGAATTGTTTTGCTCTAGAGGGTGACGTCTCCTCTTCCTCACGAATCTGTTGTTGGATACCGGGATGTGCTGAGAATGAACTGAGGATCACCTAGTATGATGTGCTAAGCCTGCTGAGAGAAATGGTGATGACATGCGGAGGGAAAAACTGGGCTTTAGTGTCCCAACAAATCCTTCTGGGGTTTTCCAGCTATTCCCCAGTTGCAAACATGAACCTGCAAATAAACCTCTTGTGTGTGTTGGATCACTGAATACGGACGAATAAGATGAATGTTGATAATAGACCTAGGTGGTTGATCCTGAAAGAGATTAGGGCAGATAGATTTCACTGCTGAAACCCTTGTTAGCTGAAGACCTCGTCTTCAACCCCAACTACTGTTGCTGCTGATCAAAAACCCGAAATCAACAATAATAATCATAGAAGGCTCCTTTGGTCCAATAACCCTTCTTAAATAGATTAGCATGTACTTTTAGGGTTTGCATGTCACTTTTAGGGTTTACGCGTCACCTTTGCATGCATGCAATTCTAATTTCATGTTGACTTTAACCCTAAAGAAATAAGGCTTTGTTTTTCATATTGATGACTTTAATACTGATAAGTGTCCCGTCATGTTCTAAGTATCAAATGTCCTCGGTCAATTCTCTTTTATGCAGTACCTGCTCGAACCTATGGGAATTAATGAGGTTAGCGGGTGTTTTGGGTGCTTAATTAGAAGAGGACATTACAGTCCTCCCCTCTTGAAATTGCTTGTCCTCAAGCAACTGCAAACAAGGATGTTGCAATACCTGCTCTCCCTCTCCCATGTGGCATCCTCCATAGGTAAATCTTTCCATTTTGCCAAGCATTCTCGAATCACCTTGTTTCGAAGTTTCCTTTCTCGAACCTGTAGGATCCTCTCTAGAATCAGTACCAAAAGCTCTTCATCATCTAAGGGAGGCAACTCGATGGATGGAGCAATGTGTTGCCCTACTGTTTTCTTGAGGTTGGATACATGAAATAATATGTGAATTTTGCTTTCCTCTGGCAGTTCTAGTTCATAAGCCACCTCTCCAACCTTCCTGACTACCTTGTAAGGACCATAGAAGCAAGGTTTTAGCTTTTCCGCCCCTTTTTTCTTGAGTGAAGATTGTCTGTAAGGTTGTAGCAGTAAATATACCAGATCTCCTACCTCAAAACTCCGCTCAATCCTGTGTCGATCTGCATATAGCTTCTGTTGATTCTGAGTTGCCTGTAGATTCTCTTTTAGGACCTTAAGAATATCTTGATTGTCATGTACCCAATCTTTTGCCTTTGGTGCTCTGCTGTCTCCAAAAGCTAAGTCTACAAAGTTCAGTTCCTCATAGCCATACAGAACCTTGAAAGGTGTCATCTTAATAGACATATGGTGGGTAGTATTGTAGTAGTACTCCCCTAGGTGTAGCCATTTAATCCATGTCCTCTGTTGTCTTGCTACATAATTTCTCAGATACCCCTCAATCCATTTGTTGACAATCTTCGTCTGCCCGTCGCTCTGAGAATGATAACTTGTGCTCGTAGCAAGTTTTGTCCCCACTAATCTGAACAGCTCCTGCCAAAAAGCACTAGTGAATTTACTGCCACGGTCATTGACAATGGTTTTGTGTAGCCCATGGAGTCTTAAAACCTCTCTGAAAAATAAGTCGGCTACCTATGATGCTGAATAGTCGAAAGAAATAGCAAAAAAGTGAGCAAATTTGGTTAACCAATCTACTACCACATATAAGCAGTCTTGTCCCTATACCTTGGGTAAACCTGTAATGAAGTCCATCGAGATGCTTTCCCATTTTTGCTCCAGTATCGATAATCGTTGAAGTAACCCTACCGGATGAGTGTGTTTGATTTTATTCTGTTGGCAAATATTGCATTCCCGTACATGCTGTATTACATCCTCCTTGAGGCCATTCCATGAGAACCTTTCTTTGATCTGTCTGTAAGTTTTCAAGAACCCCTGATGCCCCGATAATGGTGAATCATGTGATGCCTGTATAATCTTTCTCTTTAAAGTTGACTCTGGGACGAGGCATATTCTACTCTTGTAATAAATGATGTCGTCAATTACCTTGTACCTGTCATCCTGTATCTGTCCATCTAATAATTCACAAGCAAATTTGTTTTTGGAATCTTCTACCAAGAGAAGAAACCTCCAATCCGTAGATATACTCATGAGTGATAATGAGATTGGTCGTCTGGATAAAGCATCAGCTACAACATTGTTCTTTCCTTTCACATATTCTACTTCGAAGTCGTATGCCTGTACCTTGCTAACCCATTTTTGTTGACGCTTATTCAATTCTTTCTGCTCCAAGAAGTATCTGAGGCTATTGTGATCTGTCTTGATTTTAAACCTGCTTCCCACCAAATACTGTCTGAATTTTGTTAAGGCATGTAGGATGGCTAGCATCTCCTTATCATATAAAGAGTAGTGGCGTTCATAGTCTTTAAGTTTTCGGCTTTCGAATGCAATCGGTGACGGTTTTGCATCAATACCGCCCCTAGTCCCTCTCCAAAAGCATCACACTCAACTATGAACGGCTGTGAGAAATCTGTTAGCGCCAAAACTGGACAAGAACTCATGATTGTTTTCATTTTCATTTGTTGTGCCACTTCTGTCCATGTGAATGCTCCTTTCTTTGTAAGATCGGTGAGTGGTGCGACAAATTGAGAGAACCCCTTTACGTATCTCCTGTAATATGTGCAAAGCCCTAAGAATCCCTTCAGTTCAGTTACTGTCTTCGGTGTAGGCCAATCCAAGATAGCTCTAATCTTTTCCATGTGAACTTGTACCCGCCTTGCGCTGATTATATGCCCTAGATACATCTCCTTCATACCAAACTTACACTTAGACATTTTTGCATAAAGCGACTGTTCTTCTAGAATTTCCAATACCTCATCCAAGTGTTTCAAATGCCCCTCCCAAGTTTTATTGTAAATCAAAATATCATCAAAGAATACCAGTAAATACTTTCGTAACTGAGCCTTGAAGGTGTGGTTAATGCAAGATTGGAAAGTTGTTGGGGCGTTGGTGAGTCCTAAAGGCATGGCTAAGAACTCATAGTGATCATAGTAGCAACGAAAGGCTGTCTTTGAAATATCCTGATCCCTTACTCGAATTTGATGGTACCCTGATCGAAGATCAATTTTTGAAAAGTATTTTTCCCCCTGTAACTCATCCATTAATTCATCAATCCTGGGAATAGGATACCTGTTTTTGATGGTCTTTGTCACGTCCCCATGCCTCCAACCGGCAAAGAGGACGCGACTACTAGCTTTATAAGACCGGGCTAAGAGCCCCATGAACATATGCATCCAGAAAAATTGCTGAAACAAAATGCTTAACAAGGATTTTGAACTAGAAACATGCACATATGCAGTTACTCATCATACACAGCGGAAACCAACAACATTCAGTCATGCATGCATTTATCATGTTCATCAATTTCATTAACAGTAAATATAGTTGCAGAAGTAAAAATGGACAAGATGACTTACCTTAAGATGATTTCGTTCCGCAACCAGCTACGTCGCTGCAACGTTCCACCCAACCATAGGCCAGCGTGCTCCTTAATCTCTCAGCAGCGCTGCCACCCCCGAGCTGGGCATGATTCTCCAAGGAATAAGGGAACTAGCAAGCTTACACATAGCCAGGGATATACAAAACACACAGCCAAGCCAACAGAGTTGGGTTTATCAGGCCATTAAGGAGCTAGAGAAGGCAAATTGCTAAGCTGGTGAGCTCATTACAGAGCCAAGAACACCTACACTAGAACTAGCCTAACCTCTAAGACACCCAAACACACCCAACACAAGGAATCAGTCCCTTCTCTGCTACACAGTCCCTCAGGCCCTGCATTCCCTTCCAGTGCTATTCAGGGGTGATGGAGAAGAAGGCCAACCCTCTAGCTCTGTCTGTGTGGGTTCCAGCCACCAGGTTTATCAAGCAAATCTAAGCCAACCTCCCTGCTCCTCTCACAGTCCGAAGACCAACCATTGCACGTATGCAATCAATTAGCTATCACAGCCTAAACAGGGAAAAGACTCCCCAGCGAATTTCACAGTCCCAAAAACACAACAGCAACACAACTACAACAGGGGGAAAACACCACAGCACCAACATGCATCCACAATAGGGACGAATTTACAGTCTCACAACCGGTGAGTGAACAACCACAATGTAGAACCCACGAATCAGCCCGTGAGTAAAGGATACGACCACTCTATTCACAAATCTGCAGAAGAAAATACTGCGTGGGTAAACCTGGCAAAACACTGTGCGTGAAGATGAAAAACGGGAGGGAATCCCTCTGCGTGAGAATGCACAGCAATGGAGGCCCTGCGTGAGGAGGAAAACAGCTTTGTTTTTGCCCGTGGATGAACAAAACAACAGCAAGGACGCGAATTGAACGTGCGTGAGTGTTCAGCACCGGTGTGGGGAGTGGAATGTGTCCATGGAAGTAAAAACCAGGTGAATCCTGTGCGTGGAGGTGAGCAGCAAAACGTGAGGCCGCAAAATTGGAGAGTGGGAACCTGCGTGAGTGATGAACAGCCAAAATCGTGGGTAGTGGAATTGCCTGCGTGAGTGAAGTCAACAGGGGTGGAGTGTGCGTGGAGGCATGGACTGACAGTCCTGCCACCCCACTCCCAAAACAATTAACTGCCATAACTTTTTCCCAGCTGCCAGCAGAAATTCTTAATGAAGGTGGTTGGGAGTAAAACAAGGGGAGAAGACACATGGGTATTTTCCCTTATTAGCCAAAGTTTGACAAATTCCCCCACATCCTTATCCTTGGAAAAATCATGCCCCTTTCGATTTAGTTGCCGCGATCGTAGCTGGTCGGGTTCATTTAATTAATTATAGATGCATGTTTACATGATGACCATCATAATATATGCCGCATGCCCCGATATACCATCGGTGACAATTTAAGTCCAAAACATAGCATTATCGATCAATGGCGGGGCCTTGGCCTTTAGCTCTGCACCATGATCAGTTACAATTTATGCATCATATACATCTAATGCAACGGGGTCAAAACCGGGGCATTACAGTCTTCTTGTTGAGTGCTCTGTAATCAATACACATCCGTAAGGTGCCATCTTTCTTTTTAACCAAAACCATCGATGATGCAAATGGACTAGAACTTGGCCGAATATATCCTAGTTCTAGTAATTCCTTGATTGTTTTCTCAATCTCATCCGTGTACCTTTTGGGATGTCTATACGGAGTAGTGATGACACTTGTGTCTCCTCCTCTAACTCAATAATGTGCTCAAATCCCCTATCTGGTGGTCGACCTGTTGGAAGATCTCTAAATACCCTCTCATGTTTATGTAATAGTGCCTGAATATCTGCTAGATGTGGGGTGTTGTTATCGGGAGGTTTTCTAAAAGTCACACGGCATTCGGCTAACCATTCTATGTCTCCATGTCTGAGTACGGCCTCCATTCTTTGTGATGATACTGGTTTGGAGGGATAAGTGTTCATGCCCCTCAAAACTACCCGTTTTCCATCTTGCCCCTGGAATTCCATTTCCACTGCCCTGTAATCCGTAGTATATTTTCCTATTGAGTAGACCCATTGAACCCCTAATACTACATTTGTATCAGCTACATTCACCACATAAAATGAGTCAGTCATATTGTAGTTCCCTGATGTGACATTCAATTTGGGAATCCAATGGTTGCACTCCATGTTATTATTACCCGCTACCGCTATGGTGAATCCCTCAAATTTCTCTGTTTGAATACCCTGCTTAGCCACCCATGCTGCATCAATGAAGTTGTAGGTTGCCCCCCCCATCGATTAGCACACCTACCCTGTGGCCTTGTACTACTCCCCTGACCCTAAGTACTCCGTATAATGTAGCAATAACTCCTCCTAGTGTTTCTCCCTGAAGTGACTCCTCCTCTACTGCCATCAATTGCTCAGTTGTTTCCTGTTCGGATTCCTCCCCCTCACTGTCGAAGTAGACTTCTATATAGTGGCCCGTGGGCCTTTGCCTTCCCTGCGCACATGTGGCCTGGAACCCATGGTTCCTGACAAGTACAACATAATTTTTTCCTTCTCAAATATTTCCTCGTGTCATCGTCCAACCAAGTTTTCTTTGGCCATTCCTGTTGGAAAGGTTTTTTGTCTGTCTTTTACTGGGAAGTTTGTTTTAAGTGAAAACCTGTTCTTAGGAACTGAGTCTTGTAGATCTCTGGTTCTGTTGATTGCATCCTGTAGAGTGGATGGTTTGTAGGCTTTCACCCACCCTCGTAAAGGTTCCATAAAAGCCTCTGAAAATAACATAATCAACCTGCTCTCGTACACATGTTACCATAATAGCTATTCTCTGAAACTCTGAGATGAAAGCCTCGACACTACCGGGTTGTTTGAGTTGAGCTAACTCTCTAAAATGTATCTCCGGGTCCCTTTTGTCAAACCGTTCTATGAGCCTCTGTGAGAAATCACTATAGGAAATGATGGTGTTGTGACCCAACATCACTAACCCATGGTACCACTACTCATGAGCCTCTCCATCCAGATGTAAGGTAGCCAATTTAATGGCATTTGGCTCCGTCATAGGGTTGAGTTGGAAGTAAGTATCCAACTTCTGGACCCATATTCTCGCTGAACACCCGCGAGTCCCTTCAAAATTAGGGATGGTCAATCTACCCATGGTTTTCTGTAATTCATAATTCTGGGTAAACCCTCTATTAAAGTTCCTTGGACGGTTCCTGATTTTCATGTTGCAGAAGTCTGAAAATGACATAGCTACATGGAACTCATCTCCCAAATCCCTGTACTCCTATAAATAAGCCCCAAATGGATCACTAGGTTCTGCTAGCATGACTGGTCCTGCTGCTGCATTCTCCAGGAAGTGAGGCATAGTAGGTCTGTTGGAAGGTTTGTTATATATATGAGGCGTGTTTTGCATATTAGTGTATGCATGTTTCCCGCTACTACTGGTAGATCCTCTACCTACTGGTGAAAGAGGTATACTGCTATGACCTGGTTCTAGCTAGAGAGCCAATCTGTTTATGGCATGCAATACTTCTTTCTGTCCCTTAGCTAAGTCATTCAATGCACTCACCAAGTTACGAAATTCCAACCTATCTTCCTCTTCTCCTGTTCCTTTCCCTCTGTCAGAGTGTATACCTATTGGGTGCATGTCTGAGTTGGTTTCTTGTAACTAAATATCCTCAAATTCCTGCTCCTCAGTCTACTTACTCTTCCTTCTTCTATAAGTTACAAAAGTATCTTAATCTGGATTCATTTACTTCTCATGTTCAAGCCCACAGCTGGCAAGGAACATGCTCTGATACCACTGTAATATCCCAAACTGGGATTCTACGGTTCTTTGCTACGAAGTTGTTGTTCATACACTCAATGATGTGCAAAAAGATGAATAAAAAGTACATGAAAATTTGTTGTGCCAAATGGCCCTAAAATATAGCAAATCTGGAGAGATTATAGGGTAGAGATTTTCAGAAAGATGTACACTTACCACTGATAAATAAGTTGATAGTACTCTAGAGATACGATGCATGCAGATGATGCTGAAAGGATGAGATAATAGTGCTCCCCTTCTGCTTTTGACGCCCAACTACAAGCAAGCTCTCTCCTTGATGAAGTTAACATTTTTTAAGGAGGAGGTGTATGTTGTTGATGAGACTTTGTGGAGTTGATGATCTATTCCTCTCAGAGAGATAGGAGGGCACATGTAGATAATTTGACTCCTCCAAGACCCCTAGCGAATTGTTTTGCTCTAGAGGGTGACGTCTTCTCTTCCCCACAAATCTACTGCTGAATGCCCGAGGTGTGTTGAACTGATGATCACCCACTATGATGTGCTAAGCCTGCTGAGAGAAATGGTGATGACATGCAAAAGGAAAAACTGGGCTTTAGTGTCCCAGCGAATTCTTCTGGGGTTTTCCATCTATTCCCCAACTGCAAACGTGAACCTGTAAATAAACCTCTTGTGTGTGTTGGATCACTGAATACAAATGAACAAGATGAATGCTGATAATATACCTAGGTGGCCTATCCTGATAGAGATTAGGGGAGATAGATTTCACTGTTGAAACCCTTGTTAGCTGAAGACCTCGTCTTCAACCCCAATTGTTGCTGCTGCACTTGTTGTTGTTGCTCAAAAACCCGAAATCAACAATAATAATCATAGATGCCCCCTTCGGTCCAATAACCCTTCTTAAATAGATTAGCATGTACTTTTAGGGTTTGCATGTCACTTTTAGGGTTTACGCGTCACTTTTATGGATGCAATTCTACTTTCATATTACTTTAAGCCTAAAGAAATAAGGCTTTCTTTATCATACTGATGACTTTAATATTGAATGAGTGTCCCGTCCTATTCTAAGTATCAAATGTCCTCAGTCAATTCCCTTTTATGCAGTACCCACTCAAACCTATGGGAATTAAGTAGGTTAGCGGGTGTTTTGGGTGCTTAATTAGAAGAGGATATTACAGAGGGGGGTGCATCCCCTTCCTTGTGGGACACGTCCCTGATTCAAGGACCTGTCTCCTATAAAAGAGAAGAAAACATCCCCAACACTGTTCAGCACGTCCCTTGACCTAGCAGGGCGCCTCCCTAGTATCAAACTTCAAAAATTGGGGTACATCCCTTGACCTGTTAGGGAAGCTACTCGTTTTGGGGGACATCCCTACCAAAATTCTGAAAACAAAAATGTGTTTTTTTAATTGCAGATTTATTTATTTAAATCTGCCAAAAAAAATTACATGAGCCCAGCCAGAATCCCCAAGGCATCACTATAGGGTCCATAATCTCTGCCAAAACCATAATTTCCATTCATTATGCAACTTGTCACTTATCTCTTGTGAGCAGCAGAGGAGGAGAAAAATATTGCAATTTACTAGGTTGATTTTTTTCAAAAATATTTTTTAGTGGTTGCCAGAGTTAGTTATTTAAGAGCAAAACTCCTCCTTCCAAAGTGCTATATCTTCAATTGGGCCCAAATTTCCTACTGTGCCAGCAACAGCAAGGAGGATAAAGCAAATTTACAGCTTTAGACTTTCAGATTTCTGATTTTTCAGTGTTTTTTATTCCAATTTCCACATCATTTCTTCAAAGAGTACTCTCACTCCCTTATGGAAATACATTGAGAGGGATCTACAAGATCATGATGATGCAAAAGACTTAGAGACTAGACTAAGTACTAATTAGTATTTATAAAGTTTCATTTTTGGCACTCAGTGTGATTAATGACATTGAGCAATTTTCGAATGTAGTTAGTTAAACATTTAGAATCTTGACGAATGACTTTCTCTATAATCGTTGATGGATCTATATCATGATTTGAACTGTTGAGTCTTGACTCTTTTTATAATATTAATAAATAAATCACAATATTTCATGATTTAAGCTTTTAGATTTCACATAATTCTCAATTTTGTATTTTAAACTTTTGAAGTTCTTTCTTATATATATATATATATATATATATATATATATATATATATATAATTTTATATGTNTCCCCATGTCGATCCTCGAGTACTCTAGCAACTTAGGCATCTATTTGCTATTGGGTGTAGATCAAATCAAGGCAACCAAAATCAATATATTAATAATTATGTGGTATACATATAACATAGAAGGATTTGGGATTTATGGGTTGAGAAATCAGAGAAGATGATTTTAGTCATGTCCATTAAATGGAAACAAAAGCAACTCAATGGGACTAAAAGGTACAGCTAGTATAAATACAATGAGGGAATGCAAAAGCAACTCCTAGATCAATGCTGAGAGCAAAATGAAAAATAACTAAGTGCCTAGAAAAAAGCTATAAACTAATAGTCTAGCAAAATGATAAGATTGTGTGAATATCAGTAATACAAAAAGAATGTTAGAGACCAAGGATCTCAGCGTTGAGAAAAAGAGAGAGAGGATGGTAAGGCATGTTGGACTTGGTGGGTGGGGACATAGTAGGGGACCAAGACGTGGGCTCAATGTCAAAGTCGTCAATCACTGTGAAAGGGTTGATGCAAAGATCCTTTGAGAAGAGAGCAAGGCTAAGAGGACCTGATTATACAAAGTGCGAGAGCGAAAGCAACTCCTAGATCAATGTTGAAAGCAAAAATGATAAAGAGCAAAGTAACTAACAAAAAGCTATAAACTGATAGTATAGAAAAATGATAAAATAATGTGAGTGCAATGATACAATAAGAATGCTAGAGACTAGGGATATCGACGCAAAGCTAGAATAAGAGAGGATGGCAAGCCCTAGTGGATGTGGTAGTTGAGGGCACGAGAGAGGAACAAGATGTAGGCTTAATGTCAACGTTGTCAATCACTATGAAAGGGTTAATGCAAATGACATCCTCCAAGGAGCAACCAAGGCTAAGGGAATCCAACTGTACAATCATGAGGGGAGCATAAGATCAAGGGAACCCCAATCTCCTACCATTTAAGATGGGGGAAAAACCCTATTAGAGACTTGGTTGCTCCACTAAATCTTGGAGGTAGTCCAACGTGTGGGGCTCAACTCTAGATCCATCTAGAATTGTGTTGTCTATGTGTTTGGTCATACATGTTTTGTGGCTCGAAATGCAATGCCTCACAAGGCTCGAAGATATTGGTCAAAAACCTAGGGGGAGGTTGAGGAGAGACCCAAAGCCTCGCCAATCTAGGGTCTAGAGTATCTTGTGCCTCTACTTGTCACTTATTGCCCTTATGGGACAAGAAAAACTATTAAGTAAAAAGTGATCCTCTTCGTAGTCTCGGGCCAAAATGAAACAAGCAAGGTTGAGATGAGATGAGCAAAGACCGAGATCTATGTTTAAGCATTTCTCTCATTAAGAGAGCAAGGCATCTATAGTTGGAATAATGAAAGAAAGTGGAGAGGAAGCTCCCGAAATCTCAAAAAAGGCAATAATAGAAACCCCCAATCTTGTAATAAAACTTAAAAGGGCATCCAAAAAAGATATGCATCTTTTCTCAAACTCCTATAAGCGGCTAATTTGGCAAAGTCTTACCCAGATGCGAGATGTGGTGATTGGTCTCTGTTACCGAGCAAACTAGCAGGGCTAGTACCCAATAAGCATGTGCAAGACTCGTGACCCAATGTCACCTCAATCACAAGTCTATAACTTCTTCGGAGTGTCGTAACCTCCAAGGGGATAGCCTTTAATGCTATCCTGCAAGACTATACCTTCTATATAACAACGTTAGTGACCAATGCCTTTAACCAATTAATCTAGGAGTGAAGAAGACATACCAAGTAAACAAAGTTTTTATGGATGTAGATGTAAATGATACCAAGTCAATGTAATCAATTCAAGATATATGGAATTAGAAGCAAGGTCATTCGATAGCATGTTAGCATACCAAAGATCATTAACTGTATAACCACATACCATTCACTATGAGTGTAATAACAGCAGTAAGCAATCAACCAATTTCTTCCAATGACAAGTAAAGAATTGATACAATGATAGTAGTATGACAGTATGACAGTCCGTTTAATGGCATTTAAAGCAGCATTTATGTAACCAAAAGAGAGTATGTGATGTATAATTTATGCAATCAATGCAATCACAATACTTGAACCCTTCATCACCAATCCTAGCAATGTATGACAGCCATCAAAAGGAAGTTTCAGACTTGTATATAGCAGCAGTAATAAGTATGAATTTCAGACCTTATTTCACTTCCTTTATGCAATATTAAATTCCAAATTTTGACTGAGTTTGATGTTGTTTTTCTGTGTTGAAGTCGCAAGTAAAGGGGACTGTCAAAGTTTGACAGCCATACAATTTATTGCAGACTGTAGGCAGCTGGTGGAAGAAGGGTTGTGACAGCCCTTGTGTGGCTGCCAAAAGAGAGGGCCAAGACCCTAGGAAGGGAGGCAACAGAGGAAAGACTCAAGAGGAAGAGGAGGAAGGGAGAAGAAGGAAAGAAGAGGAGGCCGCTAGGGCTTTTAGGGCAGATTTAGGACTATTTTAGGGCAGTTTTTAGGGTTTTATAGGATTTTTTATTTTTTAGAGTTCTTAGGGCTCCTAAAATTTCGCCCTAGGGTTTCTAAGGACAAAAAGGGCAGGCCAAACTTATAGGGAGAAGAGCCAAAATTTTCGGGAGGCTAAAATTTGAAAAAAAAACATATTTTTTTTAGGGTTTCAAACATAAAATTGCAGACCTAATTAAATGGCCTAATTTACCATGAAATCCAATGTTTACACATGAAAATGCAAGATTAATTTGGTAAAAGATGACAACTTAGGGTTTGCATGGATATTACCCTTAAACCCTAGCCTAGAGGAAGGTGACCAGCCTTTCTCTTGGAGTATTTCTCCTTGCCGATTAAACTAGGGCTTCTTGTGACAACCTCTAGGGTTCATTACAAGAGCCTAATCTAGGGCGAAAATTGGAGATCCAAGGATAAACTACATAAAACCCTCCTTTTGGGAGCATCTTCACTATGCTAAGAGGATAGAAAGGAAGATAAAAGGCCCTATTTAGAAAAAATGCAGCCCTAGGGCTACCATTCAATCATTCAAGAAGCAAAACTATACCTACCATTCATCAAGCAAGGCTAAAATTGGACTAAACTTACTTGAGTATGAATTCTTCCAGCCATTCTAGCATCCACCAATCATTAGCAAAGCAAAAGAAGACGAACTTTCATCCAAAAGAGCAAAGGATCATCCCTCCAAAAGGTGTGCATCACTTCAAAAGGCTAACCTTGGGTAAAAAAGTAACATAATGAATTTTGTCGCACAAGTTGTGATTTGAAAATGAAGTGAGGAGATCTATTTATATGTTCTCACACAGTCACACTCACTTTTTTACAAATAAACCAGGCCGACGTGCCTTTAAAATGTTAATTTGAAATTATAAAATGTCAACTTAAAATTATAACATAAAATAATATAAAATAATCAAATCTATGGGTAACTTGGGGCATTTTCCCCAGAGTTTACCGAAAAACGACTAAAATAGCTAAAATTGAGCAAATTACTCTGAACTAAAGGCTAGAGTAAGCAAGGGGAGGGGGGGCGTCATGCCCCATCTAACCCCAATAGTGTCGACAATCCATCAACGCCCCCCCAAAACAAGCAATACGGCCTGCTGATGATGATGACATTATCTCCAGAAAAGGCCCAAGGAGAGAGGGCGCTAGGCTGCAGAGGGACCAAGACGGTGCCTAAGGTGGCCTGGAAGAGAGGCGAGAGCCTAATAGCTGGAAGAAACGTCGCCGAAGTAGAAATAAGTGGGAGGGGTCATGTGACCCAGTGACCCACCACTAGGAACCCCAGACAACAACCCTAGGGTTAAAAACCCCAACAAAGGGCAGTCAACAATGCCATTAAGCCATAGCACTCCTAAAGGTTGAGTAAATTTTGGCAAAGATTACAGAACCGAATAGGGATGAGGAGGTAGTTTAATTAACTATATTCATCAACATCAACATTATCATCATCAACATCATCATCGTTGGTTTTTAGGTTCCATCATCAATCCATAGTGTAAATGCTCAATTCTATCAGAGTTGAGTGGCCATTCTTTGAATGTAGGCACCTGGTCAGTTACCAGGAAGATGAACTAGTCTAGAACTAGGGGACTCAGCCTAGGGCTGAGGGCCATTCTCCGAGAGAATGGAGGCACTTGGTCAGTTACCAAGTATTTGATAGGACCAAAGGGTCCGACCATGACCACCACTCAAAACATGTTGGATAACACCCGTCATGGTCTGAAAAAAATGACCCTCTCTCCCTAGGGACCCATCTGAAGGTGCGTTGGTACTGGTACCACATAATAGTCTCTTCTTGGGGATTATGGAATCCCTACAAGTATTTGGTATTATGTCTAATCTATTATGTCTATGTCCATGTTAGCACACCTTACTTACTAAGACTTCTTACCCGACATGTCCTCACAACTACATAACTAAGAAAAACTTCCATAAGGCAACCATATTTCTTGGAGAAGAGAAAAACTACACTCCAAAAATATTCAAAAGCTAAAACTGAACAAGTCCTTACAATCATATATAAAATTTCAACAATGCAACCATGTTGCTTGAGAGAGGGCGCAAGTAAACTAATCCCACAATGTAATTCATGTTAAAAAATAATTATTGTCAACATATGTGAAGTTAAATAGTAAAATCCTTGGGTTCTCATGGATGAGGCCCATGTTCAAGCCCCATAGAGCCAAGATGTGCACTAAGGCAAAGAAAATGTAACTTGCATCAGATTCCCTCTCTGAAAATCAAAAGAGAATTTAGTAACCATAAAAAAATGTTAAAACAACTAATCCATACCCAATTAAGGGCAATTTTGAATTTATTTTCAACATAACTTTCTGTAAACATCTAAGTCGCCAATGGCCATTATCTCTCCTTGACATGCCCCTTCTTCAAAGGCCTATGAATCTTCTTAGCATGTTGACCGCAAAGCCTTGTCATTACCACAGTCTATGGGAGCTATTTGACCTCAATCAACATTGAGGTTTCTTAAAGCATAAGAGTCTTATCAATTTTTGTATCATGCACAAAAAACCGAAGTCCTAAAATGTGACATCTTTCCCGAATGGAGTTATCGTTGATGCCCATTCACCTCACTAAGAGGGATAGTAATAGAAGTACAAAAATAAAGGATCTACAAAGCCTGCTTAAAAGCGGCATGGAATAAGCCAAACAAGCCCCTAACGCCAAATTACATGCACTTCAGCAATGACCTCAACTACACTCCGAGGTATAGCAAATTACAATTACCTTGTAGCTTCAAAGCCCCTCTAGCTCAATTTTCGGTTTGTTCCCAACGACTACATTGGGGCACTAATTATTGTCTTCAAAAAATGCATCACATCTTAAAAAATGTTTATGTGGCACCTAAGTCAAAAGTGCATTTCATATTTAGAAGCCTTATCTATTATAAGAATCACAATCATTGTCGTTGTTTGTTCAAAAGATTCCCATGGCTCTTTGAGAACTTTCACATAGTATAAAAACAAAAGATGTATGACCCAACTACTTCATGGTGCTTCAACTTTGAGAAAATCTTAGAGAAAGACCTTACCACATTGTTAAATCCAAGCACTTTACTTCTTACTTCCAAGTTTCCCACCTATCATTAGCCCTCCATAAGAGACCTCATGAACAAATCTTTAATACCAAATCAATCATGCAGTGCAAACACCAAACTCCAGAGCATCCAACCAATGGATGGGAGCAATCTAATCACCACCTTCCTCTCAACCTTTGATTTTAATAAAGTGATGGTTGACAACAATTACAATTTATGGCTTCTTCCTTGGTCCCCTTCAGGTTTTCATGGATTTGTGCTTCTTGGTTTCCTATTGTTTTTATCTCTTTTGGCACAACACCATATACATGTCATCTTTTTCTTGTATAATTCTCTCTAGAATGTTTTTGCATTCCCAATGATTCACTTGTCTTTGTACATTTTACAATCGAACTAAACTCTAGTGGGAACTGATATTTATTTAAATAAGACTTGTGATTTAACCATAGAGTCCTCGCTTACAAGATTCAAGGGAGCTTAAATGCAATGCCTTGTTCACTAACTTGTTTGAAAGTTTTCAATACAAGATCCTTTGACTTCAAAAACATTTTCGCTATGTTACACGAGGATGCATCCCGCCAAAAAAAGCCCCATACCAGTCGTACCTGTGTTCCAGGGACTTGGGGACCCCTAGGAAACATCCCCAATCTATTGGGGACTTCATCAAGGACTTGGGACTTGCTAGCCATACACAAAACATTCCCACCAGATTTCAAGGACTTCCGAGCAGATTTTGGAGACCTTCCAAGTAGATTTCAGAGATGTCCCATGCAAATTTTGTAGATGTTCCGAAAAAGTATCTTCAGTTTTGACAATGGACATTGATGATTGGACAATATGACCATTTCCCATCCATATTTTTCGTATTATTCTGAATCTAAATCTAAATCTATACAAGTTACAGCCCAAAATATGGGTTGTGTATGATGGGTTTTGATTTGGGTTTCTGATGATTTAACTATTGTCTTTTCAGCAACATCATTACAAGCAACAAAACCTCCATGTCAACAAACCAAGAAATGCAACAACTCAAAGATCTGATCCTTCTGGGCATTGCCCTTGTTCTTCTCATTTTTAGGGCCATCTTAGCTTTTATCTATTGTGCATATGTGTCGAGGAGTTATTCAAGTCCAGCTCTTCCCCCATCCCAACCTCAAGCACTATGAAAACAATTGGATAGTAAAGACTTAAATTCAATCCTGAACATTTGAATAAATTCATATCCAGTATCCTTCTTAATCTAAATTATCAATCCAATCTCTTTACAAAATGTAAGCATGTATATCCCAAAGTGTTTTATAGTGATTTTCAATACAGCCATAAAAATATGTAGAACCTACTGAGAAGCAAATGCCTTTTAACCTGATCATCATAAACAAGAAATATAAGGAAGAAAATTTGTTATAGAGAAGCATTCTTCTCATAGATCCTTCATGGACCTTATTGCAAATTAAAAATAATTACACTAGAGTTTTCTAAAGCTAAACTGCATTTTTCTCATGTTCAATTGTCAATAATGGAATGTCACTTGGCCATTTTCTTATTTTCCTGAGCTTTCTCAGAACTAGCAAGTGTAAGGGATGTGCATAATACTATACAGTAAAGATTAATGTGCTTACAAGCAACTACAAATGTTTATGGTGAATTTTAACTTTTTTAAGTTTGTTATTGTTTATTATAACATACATACAAACATATATTATTGTCGTCCCCAACCTCCCATCCCCTGAAAATTTGGGGGTGTTTTCTAGCCAGCCCAGGGACTCGTCCCCCCTATCCTGTAGTTCCCTCTTCCCTCAAACCCATGCAACATAGCATTTTTAAAGAATTAACAAAGGATTAATTTCTCTCGCCGTTTCACACTTGACCATTCAGGGTTAGTAAAAGAATTATATGCAGCTATGTACAATAAACCAACTGAAAGTGATGTGAAATCTGGAAAATCACATTATAAAAATTACAAGTGACAAGATTAAATGAATAAAAATAATAGACAAAAAAATGACTAATATGACCGTGAACTTCCTATGAATTGCAAGAACACTTTACACTTTCCCTGAATTCTTTACTCTTAGACTCGTTGCAAAATCTTGCACTTGAGTACTCGTTTGCACTTAAACAGATGGATCTTCTGGCATCGTTTATTACATATTTCATTATGTGAGCTGAGTTTTTGTTCTTTGCCATTTTTTTCCAGCCACCTATTAACTTCTTATGTTATCTTTTCTAGACAGTTGCCTTACAAGGAATCGTCTTGATAGATTGCAACAATCAAGGCATTTCTAAACTTAGAATTTCCAATGAAATATTTCCCTCCAAAAAAAATCCTTTAAAACACAAGTTCTTGGGGACCACTTAAGATGTTCAAAGAAAATCAAAACTATATGCCCGTGCGCATTTCCTGAACCTTCCCTACCATCATATAACACTTCTGAAACATTAATGTAGAAGGAAAGCGAAGTAATTATGGCAACAGAAAGAGAAGAAACTTTCACTAATTTGCAAGGAAACCTAATCATTCATGCTTAAAGATGGCAACAAACAAAGGTAAGACACGGAAACGAGGGAAACAGCAACAGTTTTCAAAGGTCTTTGGACATTTTGTAGAGTACTTTGGGCAAGGGCAGTTGTTGAAGAAAGGCCAGTCTGCACAACCATCAGTGCAGTGATGGAAGACAGAAGAGGTAACATGAAAAGAGAAGGGAAGCAGCTAGGGCGCCCACAACAAGAGAACGAGCATGATTGAATCAAGAGGAATTGAACTCGAAAATGACAGCCCAGATCAGAGCTTGAAAGTTGGCACCCTCTAGCAGCTAGGAATCCTATAGAACAGTAGGCAAAAATAAGAGGCAGACATTACAGAACAAGAAAATCCATGGAAAACAATCAGAGTAGAGGATTTCAGGCTCTTCCTGGGAGAACCAAGGCACGCCCGCAAGATGAAGTCAGTATACAAAGCAGACAATGAGATGAACTGGCATGGCGGGCATAGCAGAGAATTTCTTAAACTGTTCCATGGATGCTCAGTACAAGCTGGCCTAAGACATTTTGGACCATGAGAAGGAGGTCATAGGTGATGGGGAAAGGTTGTAGCCAGCAAGGATATAATGGGAAAAGAATAGAAAAGATAGAAGAACAAGTGGAGGCCCTAACTCTAACTCAAGTGCTGCTTGTACGTTGACTGCACCTGAAGAGGAATCTGCATATGGTAACAGCAGCAAAAGGACAAGAATGCAAAAGCGGAGGGAGCTGAGAAAATGCCAATTTAAGTATGAGACAAGCAACACTGCCTAGGTATTTGTATAAAAATTTCATTTTTGTGATCGCTTAAGTTTTTGGTGCTGCTCTGTCAAACATGTAAGAGAATAAGTTGGTGTCACGAATAGTCAAGGACTCCAATAGAACTAGCAAGTAGATGTCCATCTACTTTGTTTGACAGTCTTGGTCGGGATGCAAGGACAAATCATACTCTCACTGATAGAAAACTAATGCCCACTAATGGAAAAGGTGCTGCCAGAATTTTGTTGAGGTTTAACATATAAGTGGACATAAAACCCACCTCACAAATAATACCAAGAGGCCATATGGGTTCACAAGTGCTAGCATAGACAAATTGTTATACAGAGGAAATGGAGGCCATAAATAATAACCCATGGAAAGAAATATTTATCTTCGGTCTAATTGAAAAAACATGTCACCAATTTCCAGCACTTTCTGAAACATATTAGCTTTACAAATTTCCAGGCTACACTTACCTTATAGCATCAAAGAATTGCATAAAATTAGAACATGTTTTGAGTACATTATTGTATAAATGTATTTACTGCCAACAGTCGAAGTGACCACTGTTTGGGCAAAACAAAATTCACAAAGACATCGAAACATGGCTCCTTTAGGCTTTTCATGCCATTTATTTGTCAATGCACAGTGGGCTGGATAGTTAGAAATCCTTGAGTTGACAGGGCTATTTGGATATCTTCCTGATAGTCAAAGGCAGCTAGCTGAGGCCTTAGTAGTCCTGCAAGTTTATAGCGATGTTCTCATCTATGTTCATACTGAAGGGCAGACAGCAACAATTTAACATTCGTGAGCAGCCAAAAGCAGACCTCCCGAGCCAAGTGGAAGAATGTGGACGACTAATAAGCAGAGTGATTAAGGACTTGGAGGAGACTTCCCTCCATTCCCTTTCGACCTCAGCCTCCAGTTCCCGTTAGTGCTTTAACTATTATACTCATTTGATTCTTTATGTATTGATTTTTAATATTTTATATCTTTGCTTATTGTTACTAGATTACATAGAAGAGATGCTAGGGCACTCCTGCTATGATGTTACTCCTTAGTCTACTTTTGTATTGATTTGTTGAGCTTTGCCAGCCTAAAATCTAAACAAATGAAAATCCCATTATGCATACAAATAAATTGTTCTTATCTATACGAGCCCTGAGCTTTGCCAGCCTAAAAATGAAATCCCGTTATGCATACTAGTGATGGTTGTACACACAAATCTTTCTACTTCCTCGTCCGCGTTCGTTTTTTAATTCGGCAACAAGAAATTCTGAAAAATTAAAAAGTATGATAAAATTCACTATCAAATTCGCCCTTCTTCAATCCTGCAAAAGGTTAACATGTCACCTCTGTGGAAGAGATTCCGCAAATTTTATGAGACACCGGCATAATTTAGATCTTGGCATATAAGATTGTGTCTGAATATAGCATATAACAGGGTCCAGATAAAATTCCAAGGGCAAGATTAAATTCCTAAGGTCCAGTAATGCAAAACGAGGTCCAGTACTGAAATGGCAAATCCGCGATTGTATTTGCCAAATATAACAAATTTAATCGCTTGTCTTCAAAAATCACCAAAGTTCGAACCTTTTCAATAAAAATCGGCGAGCACTGTGAACATGGGAACTTACTTCTAATAACATCAGTGGTGTCACAAAACTTTCGAGATAGAATGCCTAACACAACAAGATAGTGATAATTCATGTCGCATGGAAACCTTCAACCGGAGTTTTTACTTTGTATTTCTAGTAAGTTTGCTATGGAAATCTTCTACAAAGATATGTTATTTTGTATCTCTAAGACGTGTGCAATTAAGACAACAATCACAAAAAGGGGAACCACAAAACAAGCAACAATCACAATGATGGGCATCCATAAAACACACAGGGACCTCTATGCCATGTTAGTTGTGATTAACAAATAGAAACCGAGTTCTTGATACAACGGGGTGGTTTTATAGAGAATTTAATTTTATACGCCACGGCCAACTGATCCTTAACAATGCCTTGGCCATATTAAAATTTCACTGTTAGATCACAGTCACTACGTTTGGCTTTCTCTCACTGCTAGCTTACTAAAGTCGGTGGCCCATTCATCAGGGAGCCACAGGACCGTCGATGTGGAATATTCTGGCGAATATTCCCACTGTCACACGATCAAGAAGAGTGTGACCTCATCTATTTCCAATGATCACAGGCATTCAACGGCTTTTTTGGGGATATTCCATAGTATTCGAAGAGGGAATCGAAATAGACGGTGACTGCAGAGGCCCAAGGTTGAAACCTGCGACTGCTCATGGGCAATTGCAACAACTCCAGATTCCCGAAAAGAAAATAGAGAAAAAATGAAACAGGAAATTTGAAACCCTCTGACGATTCCGAGTCCTCGAATCACTGGAATCGTACTCGTTACAGACAAACAGAAAACAAATCCCTAAGTGATAAAACCAGAGCTGTTAAGAGTTTCAAAAGTCGTAAGAAGAAGAATGATTGCAGGCAAGAGACCTCTGATCCAGGGAGTGGCAGCAGCAATCGCCTGCTGTGTAGGAGGAACGCCCGCCATGGCTCTCTACTTCATTTTCAAACCTTCGAATCAGATTTTCAATGTTGCACAAAACGAAACATAAACCCTTCAATCCAAACCCTTGCAACGTCGAAGTATCTGCAATTCGAAAATAAGAAATGAAAGAAAATAAACATATGACTACTCATGCGCCATTTATAAATCTAAGTAGATTACATTTCAGAGATATCTCGTATGTAATTTATATAATTGTATATATATCGTATGTAATTTATATAATTATATATATATCGTAGGAGTTTCAATTGTTTCAATTTTCCCAAGTCTCTTTAGACGGATTTTACCTTTTTTTTTAATATCCTTTTTATGGGTTTTTAATAATTTTTTTAATGTTCGTCATCTTACCTAATTGTGAGAAGTTGTAATCCATCAAATACAATGTATTTTACAATAGCAAGTGTAGTTTATTATGGTTATTGAAGGTTTAAGTCTTTTGTAGTTTATTATGGTTATTGATTAAAGATGTTAAATCTCTGGGTAAGTTTTTGGGGTAACTATTTATCATTCTCTTGTGTTTACTCATATCTTCTTTGTGGATGATGTTGTTTTTTTGGCTTGGGTCTCGTTAATGAATGGTTGGTTTTCTTTGATATCTTGAGTCTGCTATGTGGGGCTTCGAGAATGGTCATCAGTGCGGAGAAATCGGTCTTTTTTCGAAATAATATCCAAGAGGAAAACTGGGCTCTGATCCATTCCTTTCTTCCTTACCATTCTGATCCGATTGAGACGGGTTTCAAATACTTAGGGTTTTGCCTCAAACCCACAAATTACAGATTTACAGATTGGAGTTGGCTTGTCAAGAAATTTGATAAGCGGATTAACCTTTAGTCCCATCGTTTCTTCTCTCTGGGTGGTAGGTCAATTCTTATTAGAGTTGTCCTTGTGGTTATATCGTTATACTAGTTATCTCTGGTTCTTATTCCTACTTCTGTTATGAACAATCTAAGAATAAAGATTTATAGCATCCTATGGGGGAGTGATGTTACTGGGAAAAAAATTCATCTCTGTAACTAGGAATCTTTGGAGAAGCCTGTCCTTTATGGTGGGTGGGACATCAAAAATCTTCACAATTTTTGGATGGCTCTTCTGATGAAAAACCTATGGCTGGTGTTGACTGGTAAAGGTCTCTGGCATCAAGTTATTATGTCCAAATATTGCTCTAATCAGTCTTTATCTAATTGGGTGATAAACTTTGAGCTCCATAACAGAGGGACCTCACTGATTTGGAACAATTTTATTAAAGTGTTTCATTGGATTAGTCATTCATTGAGCTGGAAGGTGGGTTGTGGTGAAGAAATCCGCCATGGTATTGATCTTGTTCTTGGTTTGGAAGTGTAGTTTTTGTTATCACATGCTCTTATTGCCTTTCTCAATGCTCAAGATATTTGGCATATGAGTCAAGTTAGAAATTGCGGTGGTAGTATGTTCTCGGAGGATTACTGGTTTACTATTGGGGACATTGAGTTACCTGGGGACTTAGCGTTTGAATGGTCTAATTTTATAATTTCTCTAAATTGTATTGGTATCAGACTTACTAAGAAAGTTGATGATTTGGTTTGGTCAGTAAACAAGGTTGATGGTAAGGTTTCGGCTAAGGATGCTTATTCTTATTTATTCATCATTGTTGTTCTCTTGAAAACATATGGTGGCTTTCCCATCTATGGAAATGGAAGATACCTCTGAAAATTTAGTGTTTTCTTTGGCTATGTCTGGATAACCGTATTATGACTTGGGATTTTTTGGTCAAACGTGGTTGGCATGGTCCAAATATCTGTTGTTTATGCAGCATAGTAGAGGAAAATGTCAATTTGTTCACCATCTGTCACTTTGGCAAGCTGGTTAGAAGGAACTGGCTCTTATGTTAAGCATCGATTGGCATTGGGAAGGGTCAAATTTAATTGTGAATATGAAGCAATGGACTGACAGTAATCCTTCTTTCCTCTATTTTTCGGTATTCTTCTATTGGTCCATTTGGAAGATAAGAAACAGAGTTCTTTCGAAGATTATTTTCCAAAAACATCTCAGGTGTGCTTTGCAATCAATAACCTTCTACATGATTATCTGGTCTCGTGCTTGATGAACAAGGTGAGGTGTATTGGTTCTTTGTCGGTACTGAAGTATCTGGTTGGATTTTTTATGGTGTTGTTGTTGGTGGCGTATGTGGTGGTGATGCTATTATGTATCTTGGGAGGTCCCATTACTATCAGTTGAAGTTGTGTGTTGGTATAGGCACAAACACTCGTGTTGAGTTACTTGTTCTTTGGGGGATTTCTCATGTTGCTAGTTTGATGGATTTTCCTTTTATCGAACTTTTTGCTTACTCCCAGATTATTGTCAATTGGCCTACTAAAAAATCTAAGCTTCACGTCTTAGATTTGGATCATTGGTGTACTAGGGTTTGTTCCACTTTGGAGGATTTTCAAAATGTTGAGATTAGACATGTCTATCGAGATCACAACTCTATGGCAGACAGGTTATTTAAAGAAGCCCTCTTGGTTGATGAAGGGGTTCCTTTATATGAGGAATTTGTTGATGACTGGAGGATTGGGACTGGCACTTTTATGTTCCTACAGCAGCGATGATTACTTTCTCTAGTCTCCTTTTTGTTTTAACATTTGCAGTTGTTGGTTGAGATGTTTCTCTTTGAGGCTAACTTACCTATTTTTGTGTTATTTCTGATTCAGGTTGTTTATGCCTTCAGTTAGCTTGACTAATATCTTTTTGTATCACATGATTATGTTTTGACCGGACTGTCATATGTCATGCATTTTTCCATGTATAATTGTGCATATGTAATGTCCTCTTCTACTTAGGCATTGAGGACCAACCTGCTAACCTATGTGATTCATGTGGGTTCAAGCGAGTAGTGACAGTTAGGGAATCAACTAAAGACTGATGCCATTTACAGAAAATATAGGGCATTAATATTATATCACCATTGGGTCGAAGAGGGCTGCCGAAACCAAAGGCCACTGGCATGCATGACATCAAAGCATTATTTAATGATGCATGCACCCAATAAGTCTCCATGCGCATGCATGCAAGTCAACTGCAAATTAGAAGTTAAAGTGACCTAATGAGGTCAAAGTTAGGGATTTCGCAGTTGAAAGTTATAAAAGAAAGATAAAGTGAATGGAGACTTTACTTTTGGATTATTATTGACTTTGGAGCTCTTGAGTAGCAGCACAGCGTGCGGCCACAGCAGTTGGGGTTGGAGACGACGTCTTCAGCTAACGGGATTTCAGCAGTGAGATATTTGCCCTAGTCTTCTTCAGGATAAACCATCCAGGTTTGTCACCATGTCTATTGCATTCATCATTATCCAGTGTTCCAGTATATGTCCGAAGGTTATTTGCAAGTTCATCTATACAGTTGGGGTCATTTAGTTAGGAAACCCCAATTATTCACCAGGACTCTAGATCACCATATTTCTTCTGCATGTGGCTTGCATCCACTGATAGGATCACTCTACTGCATTGAGTAATTATCATCCATCAGATTTTCCATCTGGGGCAATTAGCAGCATATTACAGGGCTGTGGGGGCATGAGCAGTAGATTGGGAGACCAATTCGCTAGGGCATTTGGGAGGTCAAAACCCTTGCATGCTCCGGCCATCCTCTCCGACACGAGCATACCTATCTTCCGACCTATTTCCAGCTGAAACTGACCATCCCTTTAGCAAAAACGTCACACTTATCTAATTCAACCTATTGGGGTATTGCAGTATGAAATAAGGTCATTTCTTCATCAATTCAGCTCATCTTGCATGCGTATTCTCTCTAGAGCATATTCAGTCGGCTTATCAGTGGTAAGTGTTCATTCTATCCTTCAAACCCTAACCCTAATTTCAGCTATAAAATAGGGAACTTTTGCATGGCAGTTTGCATGCACGGTTATTTCAGCAACTTTGCATAGAAAATAGAAAATATCAGTATTTGGGATATTACAATGGTATCAAAGCTATCTTCTTGGCCAGCTATGGGCTTAAGAAATGAGAAGTAGATGAATACAGAAGAAGATACTTTTGTAACCTATAGGAAAAGAAGGAGTAGGTACACAGAGGAATTTGAGGATATCCAACTAGAAGATACCAACTCAGACATGGACCCAATAGGTATACTCTCTGACAGGGGAAAAGGAACAGGAGAAGATGAGGATAGGATGGAGTTTTGCAACCTAGTATCTGCATTACAAGACTTAGCCAAAGGGAAAAATGATGTACTTAATGCAATCAACAGATTATCGGTGAAACCAAAACCAGGTAACAGCAATACACCTCCTTCACCAGTAGATAGAGGGTCTATAAGCAGTAGTGGGAAGGTTGCATACACCAATATACAGAATACACCCCACATATATACCAGACCTTCCAACAGGCCTACTATGCCTCACTTCTTGGCAGATGCAGTAGGAGGTCCAATCATGCAGGTAAGGACTTAGGAGATGAATTCCATTCAACCATGACTTTCTCAGCTTTTTGCAACATGAAAAGTAGGAACAGGCCAAGAGGGTTTAATAGAGCATTCAATCAGAATTTTGAGTTGCAATGCACATTGGGGAGACTGACTATTCCCAACTTTGATGGGACATCCAGTTGTTCAGCCAGGATTTGGGTACATAAGTTAGACACCTACTTCCAACTTAACCCCATGACAGAGACAGATGCAATCAAGTTGGCTACTTTACATTTAGACGAGGAAGCACATGAGTGGTGGTACCATGGACTGGTGACATTGGGTCACAATACTATTACTTCCTATAGTGACTTCACTCAAAGGCTCATGGAGCGCTTTGATAAGAAGGACCCAGAGATTCATTTCAAGGATCTTGCATAGCTCAAGCAGACAGGCAATGCCGAGACATTTATATCTAAATTCCAGAGAGTTTCAATTATGGTATCAAGCATATCAGAGAATCGGTTGATTATGATATTTACGGAGGCACTTTCCGAGCCACTTCGTGGATGGGTGAAGGCCTACAGGAGAATTACCTTGCAAGATGCTATCAGTAGGACTCTAGACCTATAATAATCTGTTCCAAAGAACAAGCAACCACAAAAAACTACCAGTCTCTCGGAAAACAAGGAAAAACCTACCCATCTTCCAGAAAATAGGGAAAGGATATTCCCACAGAGGGAATGGTTGAGCGAGGACACCCGACAAGACTTGAGAAGGAAGAACTTATGTTTTGCTTGCAAAGAACCTTGGGTACCAGGCCACGAATGTATGGGTAAAGGGAAAGTACACCTCATTGAGGTACTTCCACATAACAGTGAGGAAGATAAGTCGAAGTAGAAACCTGATGGAGAACTACATAATACAAAATTGGAACAATTGCCACAGAGAGCCACTATTGCTACCCTCGCAGGACTCCCCACCTTCCATACTATCAA
Organism: Pseudotsuga menziesii; assembly: GCA_001517045.1. NCBI lineage: Eukaryota > Viridiplantae > Streptophyta > Pinopsida > Pinales > Pinaceae > Pseudotsuga > Pseudotsuga menziesii. The sequence goes on from LPNX011113524.1 coordinate 48,875, forward strand.
GATTAGGGGAAGTATCCAGGGACAGTGTACCATTGCTTTGATTGATGGTGGGGTCACCCATAACTTTATAGATGCCTCTTAGGTAGAGAGGAAAAGATTTCCCACTGAGGACTTTGAGAGCTTTACCGTTGTCATGGCTGGCAATCACAGGATGAAATGCACATAGAGGATACCTCAATTACAAGTACAACTTGGGAATTATACATTGGTGGACGAATTTTATGTGGTAGATGTGCCAAACACGAGCATTGTTTTGGGAGTACAACGGTTGTACTCAATTGGAAAATACTCAACCAACTACCAAACATTAGAGATGGAGTTCCTGGCACCATATGGGAAGAGGGTAGTCCTAAGGGGAATGCCCAATGAAGCTTCAGGGTCAGCCATGGCAAAGAGGATGACCACCATATTCAGGCATGAGGACCAGACTCGCATAAGGAAATTGCCAACTCCAACACATAAGAAGTTAAGGAAGGAACAATGGTGTGCAAAGGGCTTTCTGGGTAGACCTCCAGACAAAGGTAGGATGAGCCCTAGGGGATTTGGACAAGGAGCCAAAACTAGCATGTTCGATCCTCACATGTATCCCAAAAGATACAAGGAGGGAATACAGAGTAGGGGTGAAAAGAAATACCAACTCGAAGGAAAAGAAGGGCCACCCAGCAACGGAATAAACTGGTTGATAAAAATGGACAAGAAGAGACAGGGACAAATGATTCGATATACTGGTCGGAGATTGCTTGAGGACAAGAAATTTCGAGCGAGGAGGACCATAATGTCCTCTTCTGCTTAGGCATTGAGGACCAACCCGCTAACCTATGTGATTCCTGTGGGTTCGAGCGGTTATTGACAGTTAGGGAATCAACTAAAGACTGATGCCATTTACAAAAAATCTAGGGCATCAATATTATATCACCATTGGGTTGAAGAGGGTCACTGGCATGCATGACATCTAAGCATTATTTAATGATGCATGCACCCAATTAAGTCTCCATGCGCATGCATGCAAGTCAACTGCAAATTAGAAGTTAAAGTGACCTAATTAGGTCAAAGTTAGGGTTTTTGCAGTTGAAAGTTATAAAAGAAAGATAAAGTGAATGGAGACTTTACTTTTGGATTATTATTGATTTTGGAGCTCTTGAGTAGCAGCACAGCGTGCGACCACAGTAGTTGGGGTTGGAGATGACATCTTCAGTTAACAGGATTTCGGTAGTGAGATATCTGCCCTAGTCTCCTTTAGGATAAACCATCCAGGTTTGTCACCATGTCTATTGCATTCATCATTATCCAGTGTTCCAATATATGTCCGAAGGTTATTTGGAGGTTCATCTATACATATGGGGGCATTTAGTTGGGAAACCCCAATTATTCAGCAGAACTCTGGATCACCATATTTCTTCTGTGTGTGGCCTGCATCCTCACTGATAGGATCACTCTACTGCATTGAGTAATTATCAGCCATTTGATTTTCCATCCGGGGCAGTTAGCAGCAGATTACAAGGCTGTGGGGGCGTGAGCAGCAGATTGGGAGACCAATTCGTTAGGGCATCTTGGAGGTTAAAACCATTGCATGCTTTGGCCATCCTCTCCGGCACGGGCATACCTATCTTTCGACCTATTTCCAGTTGAAACTGACCATCCCTTCAGCAAAAACGTCAGACTTATCTAATTCAGCCTATTAGGGTATTGCAGCAGGAAACAAGGTCATTTCTTCATTAGCTCAACTCATCTTGCATGCGTATTCTCTTTGGAGCATGTTCAGTCGGCTTATCAGTGGTAAGTGTTCATTCTATCCTACAAACCCTAACCCTAATTTCAACTATAAAATAGGGAAATTTTGCATGGTAGTTTGCATGCCCGGCTATTTCAGTAACTTTGCATAGAAATAGAAAATATAAGTATTTGGGATATTAGAGCATATACATTTGTAACTCCTGATAAGAATATTGTTACCTTTGATTCTCGATGAATAACAAGGAACCATTCTACTTAAAAAAAGGTGTAAAGGAATGTTGAAGGAAAAAAATTGGAGGTAAAGTAGATGCAATGAAGTGGAAAAAATAGAGTAGTAAAACAAATGTCATGAAGAGATTGCTATGTGGTTTAGTTTGAGTAGTATAAGGGTGGTTCAATTAAAGTTTTTCTTAAGTATGATGTTAACTCATTTACAATTTGTTGGTTTGATTTTAAATTTTTTCTTTCAAATGAAGGTAGCTTTTCACAGTTGTTTGGAAAAATAAGTTTGTATTTCAATCACCTTTGCTGAGATACCATATGTAGAAATTTTGACTCTAGAAATATCCTCTTTCTCTTCCAAACCCTCTTCCTCGTTAATATGTTATATGTGGTTTTGACTTAGAGGCTCAATGATTCTTTGTTAATTAGTAAGTGTGTAGTTGTGATATCTCCATATATATGTCCCTTCTCTAAAATATTTAGCATAGTATTATCTTATTCTATACCTTAATGTAAATGTAGAGATACTTTAACTTTTATTGAAATGCATGCATTGTAGAGTTGTAAAATCGTACAAAGTGATCCCATCACTCTTGAAAATTGATATCCCTAAGGTCTGGAAAGGAGGCCCACACCATTTCAAAACAAACAAATTGTTGTGTGACCTAAAATTGGCAATATAGAGAAGGACATGGAGAATGACATATATAGTAGAGAGTTGTAGGTTATATAAGAAATGGGGAATCATCCAAAATTGGCTAGATTGGTGAGAAATCTAGTGGAAGCCACCCCAATAGATATTGTACGTATACAAACCATTTGGGAGGAGAGCATCCACGTTGTAATGTTGATCTATCACATCTTAGAGACCCTCGTGAACTACATCCACTATTTCAACGATAACCTTATTTTTGCCTAGTGTAATTAAATCATTTAAAGCACTTAGTAAGTAAAATTCAACAATATTTAATATATTCTAACAATGTTTTTAAAGAAATTTTCCATGACTTAGTAAGTACAAGTCAACATATGCATATTGTCACTACAACTCGACTCTTATTGAACAAACTTTGTGCACTTCAATCTAAGCCAAGGATTTTTGGGCTTCATTCCATCCAAAAAAATCCCACTAAAAAAATAAAATAAAAAAATTGTTTGCATGGTGATATGTCTAAGGGAGTTTGGTTGATGGTCGTCACCTTATTCACTTTAGGCTCTTAAAGCATGGGTACCATTTGTTGTAAAATGGTTGATTCCTCTCTCTAATTTTATCATTTTTATGAAGTTATATTCACAATGGGCCAAAAAATTCTATATAAACCATTCCCACCATGTGTTGTGGCCACCCTTTCATGTGATAAGCTTCTTTTCTCTATCAAGTTTCAAGCAACATGGCCCCTAAATAGGATAAAAATGATCCTATCTAACGTGTCATTAAATTTCAGTAGTAAGGTATAAATTGTTTAGCTTTATTAAACTCAATTTTGTCACTTGCTTGATTATTAGAGTGGGCCTTGTGTAATCTAAGAAAGAAGTTTCCAACTTATCCGATGACCTTATCTCACCAATAACATCAATCTCATCTAGGTTGTGCCCAACATAGATATGATGTAATGCACACATTTATGGATATTGTAACCAACACAACAATAATTTGTGATTCAATTATCGTTACCCCACTTTATTCAATGATAAAATCCACTTTTAGCCCTTAGCATCTCTAAGACAAAGAAATCATTGTTGGGAGGGAAGGTAACTCCCTTTTGCACTCAAGAAAGGGAAGGTGCATTCAAAACTATGCATAACAACTATATTTCTTCTAGCTTCTACTTAATGTACTCAATATTGCCTCCTTATGCTTTGGAGCTACATCCAAGTGTCCTTTTCCTTTCAGCAATTTAACCTTGATAACCTTGAATCCTACCTACAACTTACATTTTGGTCTTCCTTCAATCAAAAGGCTACTAAAAAAATCCATCTAGTTGTTTCATTCATTGACCAGTTAAAATATTTAGACCCACTAGATTTTTATTGCTTACTTTGGGCTAGATGTTTTTGGACATGTCTCATGTACCAATGACCAGTTGGTTGTTTTCAATTGGTGTGGTTGTTGTAGTGCATTGTAATGTTCAGGTGCCATTGGTCAGATATGCTACAACTGTGCCTGAACTTGTTTTTTGGACCAATATAAATGGTTTATTTCTTCACCTCCCTCCTGAATCTCTTTATTTATCCTCTCTAGCCAATGAGTTTATGGCATGTTATACTTCTTTCTATGGCTTATTTATCCTTTATGTGATCCCTTATGTCAACTACTCTATTTTTCATCCTATTTGTGCCCAGTTTTGGATGGTAGTGAGAATCTAATTACATTAATCTACCATGATATGCATTTTCTTTTTTACCTACCATACAAATTGTGTTGTAGGCTCCAAGGTTTGTAGTGGTTGGGTTGTGTTCTACTACTAGATTGACCATTCGATGTCCCAAATGTCTTTTTTTTTTAATCCCCTTATTGATTTGATGGATTACTTATTGCAATTTCTTTGTATTGTTCGTTAAATGGGTGTCTGAATCCACACCCCAATTTTGCATATTCTTCTAGGATGGTTGGTCACATGAGAAGTATCATGTCATAAGTTTCTTCAACCTAGTCCTCTGACACTAGCTTCTCCCTTTGAAGACTACTTTCCTCTTCTACTACGTCATTGAACTTAACTTATAGGTGAAAATTCTCTATTTCCATTTGTGTTGGATCCTTCTCCACTTGTACAGACTAAGGGCCAATCTCATTCCCATAAAATAAATGTTGTCAAATCAAGTCCTTTGTGGGAACTTGACTTATGTTGGATGGTTGTGATGTTTACGAATGCATTTGCACTAGAGTGTCCATACGTGACAACGTTTGTACCACTGTTATCATTTTTCTAGGTATTTGACTGGCTTTGTTATTATTAGATTCTACATCGTTGGTTAGGTGAATGGTGAATTAGTATCAATATACTATACAATGTTAAAATTATTTTGGCACTCATGCATGAGCACATATTGATAATCCATATCTCATGCCAACCTGGAAATCATCTATGTCATGGTTGGTTAATCTAAGCCTTTTGCTTCAACTGTTGTAGATGGGGTGTTGGTCATGTGGATGATACCGATATTAGATAGGGCATAGAGCATCTCTTATATTATTTTCTACTATGGCACTATGTTAATTTGTTGCCCCCTCTATCTTTATGGTTTATTCTTATAGTTCTTCTTGTTTCTATGCTTGTTATTATTGTTTCCATGTCTATTGGTTTTCCCCCTTGTTTGGGTCTTTCCTAGGATTCAACCGTAGGGACATGTCTACGGCCTATATGAAGCAGACTAAAACTCTAAAACCCACATGAATTCCGTAAATTAACCACAATAAAATTGAATATTGATTGATGATTTAATTACAATGATGAGAAAACCTTTTATAGGTAAAAAATACACCGTTTCACTGAAAGGGTGTGATCCTATGTTTTAATTAACACTACATTAATATTAAATAATTGCTCATAATATTAGGTACATAACATTGCCGTCGTCTTTTAGAATGCTTTGTCCTCAAAGCAAGGGTAATGACGGATATTGTTGATGAAATTGTTCTGTCTCCCATGATGCGTCTTCATCTGGAAAATTCTTCCACTTAATGAGATATTCCTTGAGTGTTCTAGAACGGAGTTTTCTTTCTCGAATTGCAA
>LPNX011113524.1:56920-338273 GCA_001517045.1 Pseudotsuga menziesii
TAAGTCTTCAAACCTCTTAAAGAAATCATTTTTGAAGGTTCTCCACTTGCGCTTAGTTTCCTGTGTTGTAACCTTCCACCACATGTACCAGTTGTAAGCTCGCTCTTCTAGTTGCATAGAGGCATATTTTATCATTTCCTTGTCAGTTGTGATATTGTGTATGGAAAAAATTCTTCTGCCTTGTTGATCCACGCCACACTTCGTTTTGTGTCTCCATTGAATTTTGACAATTCTAACTTGGGTTTCATTTGATATCTATTCCTTTTTGGAGGAGAAAGTGATTGCTTATGATTTGGAGAGAGATCGTGATCGAACTCTTCTTGTGGACTTCCTCTTTTGGGAGGAATTGTCTTATGGTGCCTTGAATTTGAGGATGGTTGGTCTTCCTTTAACATATTGCCCACTAGTGTAGTAATTTTGTTTTCCAAATGATGCTCGAGTTTGTTTAACCCATCCTCGAACAATACTGCAATGTTTCTTTTTACACCTTCCATCTCCCAAGATATTGCTAAGTTGACTTCTTTTCTGACAGTCTCTGATAATTCGCTTTTGGTTTTGTGTAGTTCTCCTTCGATTTGGTTGAGTCTTGAGTGTAAACCCTCAATATTTTTAGAAGCTTGGGCTTGGTTAAGCTCTAATTTCTCCATTCTTTCTTTAATTTCATTCATTTCTGCCATTTTTCTTGTGCAGGGAGGAATTTTGTTTTATTAAGAATGGTGAGATTTAAGGAATAATAATTAATTATTATATAATAAAATCTTTATTTTCCCTTAAGTTTTGTAAAATGTGAGTAGATTGGGTGGTTGGGAGGGATGAGTGTTACATTCCCCACCTAAGTTCAAATCTCACTTTCTCTTTACAAGTAATTATTTTGTACTTTATTTTCAAACCCAACCCCACTTATTCAGAAACCATGTGTGGTTTCACTTTTACCTTTTTTTTTGTTTTACTTTTTTCTTCACCCTTTTTTTTTAAACCCTCTTTTTTTGGGGGGGGGTTACTTTTACCTTTTATTTTTTTTAAGGACAAGGTCCTATATTCTAGGGAAACCCTAGAAGCTTGAATAGTAACCTCGCTCTGATACCACTTGAAGCGGACTAAAACTCTAAAATCCACATGGATTCCGGAAATTAACCACAGTAAAATTGAATATTGATTGATGATTTAATTACAATGATGAGAAAACCTTTTATAGGTAAAAAATACACCATTTCACTAAAAGGGTGTGATCCTATGTTTTAATTAACACTACATTAATATTAAAGTAATTGCTCATAATATTAGATACATAACAGTACGCGACTGTCTAGTTATGCAACTCGCGTACAGAATGCGTGTATGCGAGTCTTCACACCATCAACCCGCGTATGCGCTGTGCCATGTTTAGGATGATTTTAATAATGGAATTAAGACTCAAAATTCATAATTGCTTGGATCAAAATGAAGAGCTCAGGGTGTAGGCTTACCTGCAACTTGCGGAATTCGATTTCGTNTAAATAATTGCTCATAATATTAGGTACATAACACTATATATCCTTATATACCGAAAGGGTGAATCCTACTGACAAAAATACATGCAACAAATGAAAATTTCCTGAGATTTCTACACTATTTTAGAGGAAAGATAGGGAGGGAAGGAAGGATGTTACCTCTTGAAGCGTGTCGTTCAATGAAGATCCTTTTGATCCAGCATTCTTAGCCTTTATCCTCAATTAGCATCCTACTAGCTAGTCCCTTACCTCTAGCTTTTGAAAAACTTTAAAAAAGCTTGAAATCCATCTACCAAATATTGACAAAGAACACATAAAAATGCATAGATTCAAATACAACATTTGAGGGGAAATCAAATTGCATCATATTAAAATGGGAGGAAAGTGATTAGAGCCCAATAATAGGTGAATCCCTTTCCCCCTTGCTTTGAACTATCCTCTTCCATTAATTCCAATGATCACCAAAGAAAACTTTGGTGAGAAAAAAACTCTATCTATCCTCCAATTCCTGCAGCATGCTTTTGCTTTTCACCCTTGTCCTCCTTAATTCACCTCTCATTCCTTCCATTTATAGGATTGGGCTTTGAGCATCCCATCTTTGATAATGAATGTGGGATTTAGGGTTTTTTGAAGGTTTTGATTATTTCCTTAAAAACCGACTTTCCTTAGTTTTTAGACATTTCAACTTGACTTTCCATATTTATAGGACAATTAATGCCCCTTTTAGGCATTTTCCACTATTTGAGTTATAGGAACTGGTCTTTGGCCCTTAAGTGGTCACGGAATTGGCCTATTTAGATCCACCTTGTCTTCAAACCCTTCTTCCTTTGTGGAAGCAGTGGTCAAATTGTTCATAAAATTTTGATCTTCATGTTGCGAGCGAAGAAGCATATTATTTCATACCAACCTTCTCAAGGGTGTTAATTTTATTGTTAACAAATGCCCCCTAAAGTGTGAGGCTCGAAGCTATGTTGAGGGACGAAATATATTAATTTCTCTTTCATTCTGATACTCTCTGGGTTGATACTCTTTAGTGATCAAGACATGATGAAAAAGGATATTTTATGAATGCAGGAGTTGGAGAAACACCTAGAAGTCAAACAAGGAAATTTCCCAAATATATGATATCTTCATGAGGCGGGTATACCCATGCTTAGCAATAAACAAGCATGGCCACAAACAATACATAGTGGATCCATGTAAAAAATAAAAAATGTATACAAGCACTTTTTGGTGAGTGCAAAATATCCAGGTCTTTGTGGTGCTTTGACATGGCAGTCTAATCTTGCGCAACTCGAGCAGTGCATCAATGAGTGTTACAATTGTTTTTCCCAAGGTATTCAAATAAACCGACAATAGTATGAGTATATATCATGCGAATAAACGAGTTGATGTTGAGCATAATAAAACACCATCTGATTACCGGCCATTGATGCATACCGTTAACCGATGCGAGGAGGCCCACCGATAATGATGATGGACTCCAAGGTACTTGAGAGTACAAACTGACAAGTATGAATAGATGTTCTGAAGTCGAACACTTGTAGAATCACACAATCAGGGGTCACTGGTGTATACCCATTGTCGCTTGCAAGGAATTCTGCTACTAATGACCGCAAGATCCAAGGTACTCATTGGGGTTCTTAAATCCACTTCATAGATGACGATTTGGCGTCGATAGGAATGGATTTGTCAGAAGGAGGGAATTAATGCATCCCACATCAACTGACATGAAATTGAGATCAATAGGCTGATATAATTTGGTAGAGTTGTGAGATCCAACACTGTATACTAACACAAGGAAGGCTGACATGATTGGTCAGGAATATTTGAGGAATAAATGACACTAGTTTGACTTCCCTTGAACACGCAACACGATGCAGAATGGACTCTTGGCAACATAAGACTCGAGTAACCAACCATTGTGAAATTCGTCAACTCTAGATGAATCAATGAAAGCTCCATAGATGACAGGAAGGATAACTTATCGGTGACGATATGTTAAGATTACTGGTACAACTTCCTAAGGCAAATGTAAATGGTGTACTGACAGTGGATACAAAATTATGTGTCGTGTTCAAGGGAGACTATTACTAATTGTTTCCTTTATCGCAAAGATTCAATATGACACGATCTAATTTTCCCCTTTTTGTATTTTTGTATTTTATAATTTTTAGTGCTTTTTCATGTTATTAGCTTGAAAAAGAATAAAGAATGCTATAATACATAAGAGGGAATGAGTGTTGCAAGGGCGTGTGCCTATGTTTCAAGAGCACGAGTCAAGGCAAGGCGAAGATATGTACAACAAACATGGGCTGAGCTAGTTGTGCATACTCTTTCGGATGTTCCCTCCATAGGTAGGCTATTCGAGGTAGGATTATGTGTTAACGCACAATGAAATAGAACCAAATAACTGCAGTTTTCATCCAATATGGGATCTTGGCCAAGTAGGACAAAAGGAGTGATGGTTTTTACTTCATATTGATTCTTGTGAAAAATATCAACATCATCGGTCGTGGTCTGTCATTTAAATCCTATATTAAATAGTTTGAACATGTCAATTCCGCCAAAATCCTGTAAAAGTAACCACAACCCAACCGTTTAGGCAACCAAAAGGATTAAATACATGCATTTAATATCTGAAATAAAAAAGATAGGTAGATGACTCATTTTTACCATTCTTGTAGGAATAACCTCTTTCTCATATGCATCTCCGAAGCAATGAACCATTTACTTAGTAATATGTCGGTTGTAGATGAGTCTTTAAGTTGGTTTAGGAAGTCGAAACAGTTCAAAAGTGTTTTTTGAATTTTGCATATATTCAAATTTTTATGAGATTTTTTGAACCTTGTCTGTTGAAGAAAAATATACAAAGGGAGAAAGTGTTTATACTACTCTTTTTGGTGTGTACAAAGTTATTGCAAAGATTGTTTTTGAACTTAAACACACGTTTTGGTTTATGATGTAAGCAATTTTACTTTATACAAAGGAATTTTACTTCAACTTTTGCTTTGAAAGATTTTTTCAATTATGGTGCCATGCATTGAAGATACATGCTTACTTTATCAGAATGAGGTATGACAAAGATGCCAGTCAAGGACGTAGTTAGCTAAAGAATCAACTAGACTATTTGAACTTCTACGAACATGAATATAGTCAATGAATTCAAACTGACGTTCTAGAAGACGAACTCGTAGAAACTTTCTAAACAATATAGGATTGTGAACCTGATACTAACCATTTAACTAAGATACGACAAGTTGTGAGTCCAGTTTAACAGTTATTCGTGAAATGCCAAGGGTGTTGGCCTCAAATAGAAGCTCAATGGTTGTGTTATACTTTGCAACATTATTGGTCGCAGGTCCAAGAAAAGAGCTTCCCGAACTGAGGACTTAATTGTCAGGTGTGAATATTACCCATGCGGCGGAAGCAATGTTTCAAGAGCCATGGCTGGTGCCATGTGCATATCCCAAATAAGTGAAAGGTTCCTATGACATTTTCTAAGTACAGGTACCAAGCAAGATAAGTGTGTGCACAAAATAACTATTGTACAAAAGTTTTTTACATATCATACAACATAATACAACAAAGTGTCATGAGGCCTCAGTGCCTACACAAAGTATTTTTTTCAGATAGAGACCATTTCTGATCTTCGACAAGGGTTCCTTGTCATAATTGACTAACCCATATGCACCTCTTTCCAACATTGTTTTGATGACAAATGGGCCAAACCATTTGGGTAAAAATTTCCCTTTACCTATTTTATCATTGTCTTGGTCATAAATCAAAACCAAACCACCTTCTGAAAAGACTGGAGGATGGGATGCTTTGTCATATTGGGATTTGACTTGTTTCTTGTGTACTTCTACATTTAATGAGGCTTCTCTTCTAGCTTCATCCAATGAATGAAGGTGGAGGAGTCATTCTTCTTTTGTATAAGTGTTAGATAAGAGTTCGATAGCTAGTTTTAATGACGGGATTTCACATTCAATCGGCAGCACAAATTCTTCTCCATAAACCAATTGGAAAGGAGTGAAACCAGTTGTTTTTTTAGCAGAGGTACGGTAAGCCGATAGAGCAGAGAATAACATCATATTCCAATTAGTTTTTTCCTTATTAATCCTTCACTACAACATGTTTTTCAAAACCTTGTTGATGGATTCTACTTGAACGTTGCATTGGGGGTAAAATATGGTGAGGAAAAATCCTACCGCAGTCCTAACTTGGTCGTGAGTTCATCCATAAAGGAATTCCTATAGTGGCTCCCATATTTTGTGACAATCTCTTTGGGTACACCAAACCTAGTTATCACATGATTGAATAAGAAATATGCTGCAGTTTTTGCTGTGTTTTCGAGTGTAGGCATTGCCTCGGCCCACTTTGTAAAGTAGTCCATTGCTACAATGATGTAGTGGTGTCCATTAGATGAAGGTGGGTTGATCGTCATATAATCAATGGCCCATTTTTAAAATGGACCCACAGTTACTACAGGATGTAATGGAGAGGGATGTGCACGCATTTTTGTTGTATAAATCTGGCAAGGATGACACTTTTTAATAGAATTGATGCAATCTTTGAAGATTGTGGGCCAAAAGTATCCTGCACGTAATATTTTTTGGGGGGTTTCACACCTAGAAAGATGACCGCCACATGCTCCTGCATGGCAATCATTTTATACCTGCTCAACTTCTTCATGTACTAAAAAACATCTTAGAACTAAGTCTATTCCTCTACGGGATAAAGTATCACCAATGATGAGGTATCTTCGTGCTTGGTATCGAAAGCGACGTCGGTTAATGCTAGAAAATTGAGCATCTATCCTTTGGGTTTGGAGATGTGTAATTAATGTTCCATACCAAGGATCATTAGTGGCAATGAGAAATAAATGTCCGTCTGCCCAAGACTCTTCTTCTATTTTTTCTTCTTTATTGTCGGGTAACTCAGACACTAGTTTTGCAAATGTTAAAGACTTCTTGGCTTTAGCATTTACGAATTCGATGTCAAATTCTTGCAAAATTACTATCCATTTTGAATACTTACCCCTGATGATTCGACGAGACAAAATGTGTTTCATGGGGTTCATTTCAACCAATATAGTCATTTTTCTTGGGAGTATATAGTGACTAAGTCTTCTACGTGGGAATATTTGAATTAAGGGCCCACCAGGCCCTTACTAAGATAAAATATGACATGTTCTCAAGATGAATCATCCTCTTGGACCAAAACCATCCGTAAAGTGAATTCGGTTGGCGCCAAATATAGCAGAAAATCTCTAGTCTAGTCCAAAGGAGTAAGCACTGGGGTTGACACGAGGGCTTGTTTCATTGCATCAAACGAGCATTGAGCTTGTTCATCTCATATGAACATCACATCTTGTTTTAAGAGACGCATGGAACCTTTAGAAATTTCAACATAATTAACAATGAATCTTCTCAAGAATGTTGCTTTTCCTTGTAGGGTTTGGAGTTGTCTAATTGTTTTCGAGGAAGGAAACTACAATATTGCCTCAAACTTAAGGGGATCTACCTGTATCCCATCCTTGGATACAATGAAACCAAGTAATCTCCCAGACTTCACGCAAAATATGCATTTATGTGGATTCAACCTAATGTTATAATGTCAACATCGAAGGAAAACATCACGTAAATGTGCACAATGTTCATCTCTTCTCGTAGATTTGGCTATCAAGTCATCGAGATAAATCCTTGAAAATTTTCTTAATATCATGAAAAGCATATGACATAGCTCTTTGAAAAGTAGCCCCAGCGTTTTTAAGGCCAAAAGGAATTTTCTGATACGCAAAAGTTCCCCATGGGCAAATGAAAATTGTTTCGTGATGGTCTTCTTTTTTAATCTAAATTTGGTTGTAACCGGAGAATCCATCCATAAATGAAAATATTTCGTTACCGACACACTCGTCTATAATCTAATCACTGAAGGGCATGGGATAATTATCTTTGGGACAAACCAAAATTAAAATCCCTAAAGTCAGTACAGACTCGGATTGTCCCTTGTTTTTTATTCACCGGAACAAGGTTGGATACCCATTCGGCTAATGGTACAGGGTAAATGAAGCCAACTTTCAATAACTTTTCTGCTTCTACTTTGATGACAACAGATTTCTTAGGATTCATTAGACATAATTTTTTTCGTACAGGTTTGGCATTTGTATATGTTTTTATCTCATGTTCGACTATGCTAGGATCAATGCTTGCCATTTCCTCATATGACCAAGCGAAAACATCACAAAAATCTTTAAATAAAGCAGTATATTGTGTGATTTCTTCCAGAGAGCAATTGGCACATGTACTGATATTTTTGACGATGCTAGGTTTGATGGATATGTTGATAGGAATGGTTTTTTAAATGTTTTCCAAATTTCCTTCTGAAAACACATTGTGTGTTTGGATAGGGCATTGGTACATTTCCATATCATCATTAAGGTAAAAATTCTCATGTTTTACTTTTAAGGAATCTGGTTTAGAAATAAATTATGATATATGATGCATGTCTTCCCAAGGTCGTTATGAGATATTCATGACTTCCATGATAGCTTCATCAGATGAAAATGTTTGATTAAGATGCCATGACTATTGGGAGTATTGATAGTCCATACGGGTGATGTATAGAGATCATATTCCTCCAATGGAGAAGGATTTTGATCTGAGTATGCTGAAGCATTTTGAATTGCTTGATTTTATATTTCTATAGCAGACAGTGGGGTATTAATCCTAGTTTCATCAAGTATGTATGAATGAATTTCCTTTCCTTTACTAGTTTGAACCTGGATGTCCTCTATCATAGTTCCATCTGATGAATTGGAACCTATCGTCGTATTGGATTCAGTAAAAACGGTTAGTGGAAAGTAAATTTATGATGTGATGGTGAAAGATGGAGCAGTTTTAGGGGTAGATATTGGTGGAGGGATTGTGAAGGTTCCCATGAGGGAAGAGTCTTTGAACATCCAAAATCCTATATCTTGAATCAATACTTTTGAATTCTCCACAAAAGGTATATTTGAGTGGATACCGGTTTTAGGTGTGCAGAAATCTAACTTATTGATCATAACAATCTTCTCTTGATGGGGGAACCGAACTACTCAGAATACTGAAGACACTTCTATCGTTATTGCATGTATCCAACTACATCCCAATAATAGATTGTAATCTATGGGTGCGTCCACTACCTCAACATCAACTTGAACTGTTTTTCATCCCAATTCAATTGGGCAAGCCGTAATGAGTCCATGAGGTGGGAATGAGTGTCCATCAAATGCTTTAAGGACTTTGTTGGATGGTTTCAAAGTGGGTGATCCTAAGCCTTTCCAACATCCTAAAGACATGGCACAAGTGGAGGCTCCTTCATTTATAACGTTGCGAAAAATATTCACCCCACGTGACAACACTTTGATATGAAAAGCGACATGTGATGGAAGCCTACTTGTTAGTTGTTCTTAATCAAACATGATCAAACCAGTATCATTTGGGTCGATTGCACCAATGGAAGACAATAGTGCTTTTATTTGAGTTGGACAACTTTGTAATACCTCCAAGGTCGACATGGCACAAGGTGCTTGAGCTAAGTCTTCCACTACACTATAGTTTTGAGCCGCTCTTGCATTAGGATTATGTTTTGTTTTACTCAACACCCCTTTTGGGGGTCGAGGCACTATGTCAGTGGTTGGTTTCTTGATGGTGAGAGAGCCATTTGATTTTGATCCCGATGATTCTGAGACACTAGGTGGTTTGTCATATGAATGAGCCCTTGTTTGAATATTGACCTTATGATCCAGTCCATATATGTTGGAAATGGGTGGATTTCCCCCTTGCAAAGGGTTTGCTTGGTTACCTCCCTGAGGAAGGTTTGCTTGGTTTCCCCCTTGCGGGGGTACCAGAGTTGAAGAAACCATTTCTCGCTGTTGTGGAAAAGGTTGAGTCAGCACAACATGTTTTTGTTGACTATTGCGTTGAGATAGCATTTGATGAATGCCATCCATATGAGGGCATAGGTGAGTAGGATGGTCTCTTTGAAAATTTTTGCAAGGATATTTGTTTTTCTATTTCTCTTGGTTGCCTTCTGGTTGAGTATCATTCTAGGTGCATCTCCTATCCCAGCATTAGCATTTGGCTTTTTCTTTTGTTTCTTATTTTTTTCCTTTTTGGTCTATGGCTTGGAGCGTGAGGATTTCCGAAGTTTGGGTAGGATTTGAAGGTTGTTGGTTTTCTTGGCCAGCTGTGGGTTGAAAATTTTGAACTGACACTTGTCCCATTTGTTGGGTAAGTCGATCAATTTGGCTAACATAACCAATCACACCATCGACATGAGGTCCTTTCGATGGCCTTGTTGGATCGGATGCAGGTATCGTAACAAGAGGTATTAAATCATAAAGTGTGCCTGATTGTGAATATATCAAATCCATTTGTTGGGCACTCTGAATGAGTTGTTCTTCGGTCATGGATCCTGACATAGCTACATCTTTTGCAAGAGTAGGCAATAGTGATTTTACAAACCAATTTGCTAAGAATTGTTATGGGATCTTTGCTTTAATAAGCCTTCGACGGCTCCTCCAATCATGTATATGATCAGAGATATGAGTAGAAGTGAATTTCCTAAGTGAATTCAACAGTTTGGTACCCGTCTCATAGCGGATAGGTAATTGAAAATGTGTCAAAAATACCATAGCTAAAGATGAAAAATCTCTAAATGTATTACACAGGAATTCAATATACCATTCCGCAGCGGTTCTCGTGAGGGTCCTCTTAAACAACCTCAACTTGATACTATCATCGACTAGGGAATTGGATGAACAACATAAATGAAATGTCATCACATGATTTGACGGATCGTCCTCTGGTCGTCCATCGAACTTGGTTATGTCTGAAGGAAGTTTGGTTGGTATGGTTGGCCATCCATTCATATGTAGAACGTGATCATTGGTCAGTCAGGATAAATCCGTTAGATTGAATGTGGCTAGAAATGGTCATTTGATAGGTGTTATCATAGGTGTTTGTATGTGGGTATGGTCATAGGTACTGCCATTTGAATGGTCATTTGATAGGTGTCGTCCATCGAACTTGGGTATGTCTGAAGGAAGTTTGGTTGTTATGGTTGGCCATCCATTCATATGTAGAATAGGATCATTGGTCAGTCGGGATAAATTCGGTAGATTCAATGTGGCTAGAAATGGCCATTTGATAGGTGTCGTCATAGGCGTTTGATATGTGGGTGGAACTTGATAGTTCCATTGACTTGGGGTATGATTTATGTTCCATAGTGGATTTCCTCCTTGAATAGAAGGACCCCAAAAATATTGGTTATTCCCAAGATTTTGCCCATTCCATTGCGGGATGGCATTGAAAGGTGAATTACCTCCTTATGGATGTGGGCTCCAACAAGGTTGATAGTTTCTTGGGATTTGACCATTCCAAGGATATTGTCCTTGTAATTGAAAAGTATTCCAATGTGGATTGCCCCCCTGTGGGGGCAGGTTCCTGAAATATTAGTTACTTTCGATACCCATACTACTCGAGTTTAAGACATGATTCATAGGTGGAATGCCGCCCGGCATAGTGGTCATTGGAGGTGTAGGGATACCTCCAGATATTGTGCTAGGATTAGTAGGAGAATACCCTACTGTGACATTTACACTCATTTGTGAATGATGGCTCCAATTGGTATTCATGTTCCAAGGTCCATTTCCCCCATTAGGAACATTACCATTCCAAGGTGTAGAGTTTCCTCTAGAAGTGGAACCTAGACCAGTATTAGGTTGACCAAAAGGATTCAAGTGGATTCCTTGTAAAATTCGACCTTGATAAGCCCCGCCATATGGGAAACCCATGCTTGGTAGGGTACACCCTCCAGTAGGGATACCTGTATATGAAGTGGATGTACTTCTAGGATTGGAACCTGGAACTGTACCAACTGGCACTGAAGTGCTGATTGAACTTATATTATTAATAGGAAAATTAACTGTTGGGATTAATATTGGGGTCAAATTGAAGGTATTACCTCCTCCAGCCACCATTTAGGGCTGAATCGATGTGGTTCCTGGAGCTTCAGAAGAAGCTAAAGGGGTAAGGGTTAGATTTTGCATGTTATTTGGATATGTGAAAATAGGGTTAAGGTTATCCAATGACTCGTTTACCGCAAGAATTACTGGGTCTGAAAGATGCAACGTTGGGTTAGCAGGATTAGCTCTATGGTTTTCTTTTGTTTCAATGTCAAATGGAGCAAGATTATCAACTGTTTCTGTAATGTTTTAGTATTGGGTTGATATTGATATTCTCTATTATTGTTAATTGAAATTACAAATGGTTCAGTTTCATAGTATTTTTGTATCTGTCTTCGTGTTTTATTGAGGCCTTCAAGTTATGGTGACTCACCTCGCTACCGTTGTGATTGGAGGATCGAGAGAATTGCCACTTTGAATTTTGAATTTTTAGAATTGGAAAATATATGTGAAAATGTAATCAATTAATTCTAGAGGCATTCTAGACTTCAAACATAAACAAAAGTGTCCACACCACAAAAAAAGTCCCTAAGGAAGCAATAAGCAAGCTTCTTCCCAAAAACCGAGGTTTAGTGGAAAGTTGATTTTTTAGAGGGTCTTACAAAACTAGTAGCTCTTGAGGGACATTAAGACTCAAGAATTACTAAATGGTGAAGGTACGAGAAATAATTACACTGTTCTTCAACCGCCAAGGGTGCAAGTGTTAGCTCTTGGCTATTCACCCTCCCAAGGAGCTGAAACAACCTTGTGTCTGTCTTAGGAATTGCAAGTGTCCCGCACTTACAACTGCCTATGTGATTCCCTAGGAAAAGAAACTATGGTTACGACTTCACAATCGGTGGTCGGGTACAACAGTCATTAGTCCAGGATAGCTCACATATACTAGATATCTCAGAAAAGTGATGTCACCCCGAGGACTTGTCACTTAACCGAGACACTGTAATGTGCTCATATCCCACCAAATAAGCAAGAGGGGGGGTACCACCCTTACTAATTCAGATTGACCTCGTGATTAACACTTATGTTAGAAGCGCTTTCCAGGGTAGCACTTTTTGCTACTAATGGATTTAACTCTCTTTAGTCAATACTAGTTTCAGAGTTTTGTGGAGTTGGAGTATTAACTCACCATCTTAACCCAAAGCCCTAGCCTAATCTTGCTGGTGATATCAAAAGATAAAATCTTGGTTGTTTTTAGATTAAGCATCGATTTTAAAGGTAATTCGATTAGTTTCGATGAGCAGTGGTGAAAGTGATGATGTTGCGACTTATGCTACTGAACCAAACCAATGAACAAATGCTTTTGATCCTAAATTTTCATTAGATGAACTTCTATACTTATGGGAGAGTAAGAGGTTCGTTCATATCTTTCAAATGCGCATCATTTAAAAAAATAAATTGAAATCACTCTCAATTTTCAAGTAAGGGTTCAAGAGGTTGGATTCAATTATCATTAATTAGAAACAAAAAAATGTTTGAATATTCAATGTTTTTTCTTCTTACCAATAAGTCTCTTAAACTGATGTGTACATGTAAGAGTGTGATTCAATTTTTGTTTTCCATGACCAACATTTACACTTGAGATACACTTTCTCATTCATAGGACCGCTAGAAAGGGAAAGTGAAGAGGATACTCATGTCTCGACAATATGCTTCAAAATTTCAAAGGATTCCTATTACACTTGAGATCCACTTTCTCGTTCATAGGACTGCCCGAAAGCGCAAGTGAAGAGGATACTTGTGGATTATAATTTTTCTCAAAAAATAAACCTATCTATTACACTTGAGATCCACTTTCTCATTCACAGGATCACCCATTAGCTTAAGTGAAGAGGATACTTGTGGCTCGAACACAACTTATCTTAAGAAGCTTGACAATGATGAAAAAGATCCTGTTATTGTGTTTGAATTAATCTTGAGTGGTAGGTTCTTATTTTGAGAATTTATGTGAAATTGATATTAAATGATGGTATGAAGAGTGTCTTAATGGTGATTACAAGTTTTGTGGTAGGTCATCAAGTCCATGTGGATTCAAAATTCATGATCACAAGAATTTATAAATTGAAACAATGCCATATTCTTTATTTTTTTCTACAATTTCTTTATGTCACTATGTGATAGAAATGACCAATTTAGACAAAATTTTAGACATTGAGCGTTGAAATAAATGGCTTAAAGGCTAAACATGTCATAAAATTTTAGATCTAATCATTATTTTCAAGGAAAACTTTGAATAATACAAAAAACCTCCTCCTAAAAGTGATTTTTTCCTAGTTTTTCTTAAAAAGAGTTTTCCAAGCCTTCCAAAATTGAGGGAAAATGTCCCCAAATGTTTAAAAAATGATCCAAAAAGGTATTTTTAGGATTTAACAAGTGTTTGAGGATGTCAATCAAATTTCTTCAAATTTTCAAATGAGTTCAATAAAAATTCAAAAATCAGTGATCTTCACAAATTTCAAACTCAAGCCAAAAATGCATACGAAACTCACAATCCTTCAAACAATTCTCTAAAACTTGATAAAAGGGAAACAAATGTTGTCCAAAATATATGTTATAGAATTCCTCAGACATCTACAGCAACAAAAATCAATCAAAATGACCAAAAATTGCAGATTTGACCATAAAAAATTACGAATCAAGCATTTTTTAAAATTCAACCAAATGCATGCAAAACTTCAAAATTATTCAAAGAAATCCCTTAAATATTGATGAAAGAGAGATAAGTACAGTCTAAAACCTATCTAAGAATATTCCTAAGACACCTATAATAGCAAAAATCCACAAAAATGGTTCCAAAATTGCAGATCCAAACATCAAAAAACCAAGAATCGTGACTCTGTTTTCTCTGTTTCTCATTATGGCTGGCGCACCTCTATGTATACTACTGATGGCGCTCTGTCTACTCTCTGTAATGGTGCCAGAGGAGGCTGGTGCTCTGTCTCCTCTGTGTAGAGGTGCCAACAAACCATAGAGGGGAAAAATGACAGATCTAGGCTAAAATTTCTTGAAAGCAGCAAAGTAAAGGGTGGATTCGGGCCAGTTTTGACCTCTAGGACTGAAATTAAACCTTCTAAGAACAATATCAAGCATGCATAATATCACCCTAACAAATAGGAAATTCTCATGAAAATTTGTTTCTAGAGAAAATCCCCTTAGGTCCCCAGTATGGTCACCATTATGTTGGTAGATTCAACCGTAGGGACATGTCTACAACCTATCTATCTTTAACTACAGGGAGGGCGAATCCTGCTGACATAAATACATGCAACAAATGAAAATTTCCTGAGATTCCTACACTCTTTCAAAGGAAAGATAGGGAGGGAAGGAAGGAGATTATCTCTTGAAGCATGCCATTCGATAAAGATCCTTTTGCTCTAGACTTATTAGCCTTTAGGCCTCCATTAGGAGCATGCTAGCTAGTTCCTTACCTATAGATTTTGAAAAACTTCAAAAAATATTGAAATCTATCTACCAAATCTTGACAAATAACACATAAAAATGCAACGTTTGGGGGAAAATCAGATTCCATCATATTAAAATGGGAGGAAAGTGATTAGAGCCCAATAATAGGTGAATCCCTTTCTCCCTTGCTCTAAACTATCATCTTCCATCAATGCCAATGATCACGAAAGAAACTATGATGAGAAAAAGACTCTATCTATCCTCCAATTCCTGCAGCATGCTTTTGCTTTTCACTCTTGTCCTCCTTAACTCACCTCTCATGCCTTCCATTGATAGGATTGGGCTTTGAGCATCCCATCTTTGATAATGAATGTGGGATTTCGTATTTTTTGAAGGTTTTGCTTATTTCCTTCAAAAACCCACTTTCCTTAGTTTTTAGGCATTTCAACTTGGATTTCCTTATTTTTAGAACAATTAATGCCCCCTTTAGGCATTTTCCATTGTTTGAGCTATAGGAACTAGGATTTGGCCCTTAAGTGGTCACAAACTTGGCCTCTTTAGATCCACCTTGTCTTCAAACCCTTGTTCCTTTGTGGAAGCAGTGGTCAAATTGTTCATAAATTATTTATCTTCATGTTGCGAGAGAAGTCGAATAGTATTTCAGACCAACACTCTCAAGGGTGTCAATTTTATTTTTAACACCTATAACAATACATTAAATCTACCTAGGTTTCCTTTCCCTTCCTACCCTTTTTGTGCCAGGCAGTTTCCTTCATCACGGTGATGGGATCCTATTTTCTGTTCATGTTGATGTGTTTGTTGACCCTCTATCAAGTCCCAAGGATCCATTTTGATCTCCATTAGATGCATTAATGATTGGGATTACTCCTCTTATGTGAGATCAACCATGTTTTGTTGTTCTTATGGATCTACTTGAAATGTAATAAGTATATTAAGAGGAGGGGGTGCAATGCCTGCCAATGGAACTGACAAAGTCCCAATTTTTATATATTTTGTTTTTCAGGTCTTTCCCCACAACTATATAATTGGTTGAGTCACAACTGGTGGGGATGAGTTATGGGATTCTTTGAGATGTACGATAGCATTTCCACCAACTATGTAACTCTCTATTGAACCTCTTCTTCTATCCAATTGTCCTTATGCATGGTGACAATTTGAGGCATCTAGGTGGTTGGTTTGGGAATGGTCATTGTAGAAAATGTATGTACCTATTATATTGTTTATATTGATGACATTCTTGCCTCCGTGTCTTTTATTACTTTGTTCTTGTGTGACTAAGAGCGATGATGGGTCATTAGGTGGAACAAGGACTTTCTTGAACTCTTTGTACCCTTCTTACAATTTATTCTTTAAAAAAGGAGAAGGAAATCTCCTCTGTAAGTGGTAGTGTTTCCAATTACTAACTAACTCCCCACTTCTTAGGATATCCTTAGCATTGAGTATGTAGGGCAAGGGAATGACCTCTATCCCTTTCTCATTGGCAGGAGTTGCCATCTTTTAAGTGGCTCCCACTTTAACATTGTGAATGCGAACAATAAAAAATTATAGTTGAATGGTGGAGCTTGTTGTAGGAGTCAATGATTATATATGTTGTATTATATATGCACTGCTGCATATTTTGTATTAAAAGATAATCAGTGTGTATATTATTCCCCAAAAGCACTAGTGCGTATAGTTTGGAAAAACCAATGATGTTTATGTTTTGAAAAGTGCACTAATGCTTATGTTTTGTAAAGAGCACGAGTGCATTTATTATGTAAAATAACATCGGTGGCTAAAATTTGAGTACACATCAGTTCATGGAAACAAATAAAATACAATGTTCAGTTTAAATAAATAGATTGTGCATGGTTTAGTGGTGAATATTTCCATGTTGTGGATATGCAAATATAGTTTCTTCTTGTTTATTTTTACAAAATTTCAATTAATCATTCGAGAATCAAATATTTTTTATAATAATATTTATTTTTACATTTTTTTTTATTGTGTTTGGATATCTGATCTAATTACACATTTGTTCATTGTAACCATGTAAACCATTCATATATTTAGTATTTTATAAGTGTGTTTATTACACCTTTGTTCATAGTCACAATGTAAATCATTCATATATTTAATCAATAATGTAGCATTTTGTGACTTTAGAGAATGCAATAGAAGAAGAAACCTTTTTTACTATATATGAATAAGAACCCAAAATAAGGGACAACATAAATGTCCTCGATAATCAAAATGTTATGTTGACATTGTCACAATTATTGATAACTTATCTTCATCTAACTGGGATGGCATGCCCACATTAAACATAATGTTTGTTTTACACATTTAAAAATTTCAAAATATACAACTTGCAATAACAAAATTCAAATGTATTGATCATCACTCATCGCTCAAACAACTATAGTTGCTCGAGCTGCTTCCATGCCTCATTTCTTCACCACCTTCAAGGGATATTTGAAATGTTTTGTTGATTGACTTCATTTTGTCCCATATTTTCATGTTCCATCTACAAACATAGAAATAAAATTTAATGAGTATACCTACAGTTATAGATAATATAACATACATGATACGTAAATGAAAAAGTGTGTCAGTTCAACGAGTGAATCATAAACTTCACACATATTCTCAAAACCATTCTTCATGCAACATGTCAATAAATCCTCTATTGGTTGGACACTCCATTTTTTGTTTCATATGCAATGACAAAGCATAAATATAATTAAATTTTTTTTATTATTTCATTAATTATAAAATAAGGGGTGTTAAACAACATAGTTACTTACAAATTGTTCAACTAACCCTTCTTCAATTAACAATTCTTTCTAAGTTTTTTTTTATTATCATAGGAATACAATTTTACAACATTCCGAATAATTCATTTCTCTTCTCTTAAGGTTTGATATACCAAGTTGGTCTTAGTGGATGTTAACCATCATCATCATCATCATCATCATATAATTACAACACTTACTTAATCCAATGTAAACCAAATGATTGGATGGGTCTTCTCCATATGTTAGCACCTATTAGAAAACATCCATGTACTATTTTAAATTATTTAAAATATAAACATCACACCAAATATGAAATATGAAACAAACCACAAGTACTCACAAAATCTACGATCAACCCTTTTTGCCTTTTCTCCTTGTCTTATTTGTTGAATGGGTGCCATTTTATTATCTTTCCTACTACAACAAAACAATTGAAAATTAGTATTTCATACGATAATTAAACTCTTTTTACATTAAAAATAAAGTAATGATTACATACTTTTGATGCACATTTTTGTTGGCATGGTTCCCCCTGCAATGTGGTTAGGTTCATTTCTTTGACAATCTCATGGTACACCTTTTTTGACATCCCTACCGACATCTTTTAGTTATCATGTTCTTCTTCCTTTGGAATTTTAGCAATCTTCATGAGATACAAAAAGCGCAATAAAAAATTTGATAAATATTTATATGAAAATAAGCATACAAAAAATATTAAAAAGGTAAATTTTTGGACTAGTATATACATATTATTGAAAAATATTATTTTTTATCAATAATACTTTTTAAACGATTCTTTTGTAGTATATTTCTTCCCTTGCAAGTCTTGTTGGTCTTAGGGCCGACTACTTTGGAAACAATTCATATAGTTTACTTATAACTTGATTCTTAGAGTCATTGGGGGTATTTCTGTATGGAAAATGAAAAGTAAAACCATATGTTCTTTCAAGTATACCCCTCAAAGTTTTATAAAACTTCTCATCCCTCTCAATAACTTCCAACACCACTCTGATTGAATTGATGATCAATTCATCGCCATTTACATTCTTCTTATTTTTTAATTTCTTAGGTTGTCTTACTTCCTCATTGTTTGCCCCTGCATAACATTCAACAAATTTGAAATCGAAAGTTTGAAACATGTTAGCAATTATTGTTGAGAAGCATTGTTAGTAAGAATTCAAACAAAAACCTCATGGTTATCACCTCTTGATCCACATAATTTCTCCGTTTGCAATAATTTCTTAAATATTTTTTGCTCTTCTTCACTCATATTATGAAAAATCTTATAGAGTTCCCTTAACGCTTTGCTCTACATGACACACATAAATCAATACAAATGATTTAAACATACATATAACTCCAATATATTATTTTTATATCAAAATTACAAAAATCTTGCCTTGTTCTTTGTTTTGGATGCATTTCCCTCACTCCCTTCACTATAATTTGTATTCCATGATCTTTTACCAGGCATTATTTATTATTATTATCAATAAACACCTTGCATAATGAATTATCTACGGAGGAAGGAACAGGGGTGGGTAATTTTTGACCTTGTTGGAAATGTTGTCTTATCATTTGCTTGTAGTCTAGGGATCAGTACCAACAACCAAGCGGAATGATATGCTATATATTTAGGATTAAAAGATGTTGTTATTGGAATTAAAATTCTACTGGTAATAGGAGATCCTCTTCTTATAATCTCCCAAACTAGACAATGACACGATATTATGGACTTAATAGCAGGGTGTTTACACAATCATATCATTGGCCTATTCTATCAAATACCAAATGTTCAATTCATTCATGTTCGACGTGAACACAATGTGACGACTGGGAAACTTGCAAATGAAGCCTCAAGTATCCTTAGAAGGGGCATGCAAAAAACTTGGGGGGACCTATCTCTTTGTTGGGTCCCTTAGAATTTATTTTGTTATCCTATATCTAATTCAATCCCATTAATTACTCCTTTTGACCTTCATCCTCTTCATTCGATGGTAAAGGTCATTAATTTTCCTGTCTATGTGGAGGGTTCTTCATGACTAGGAGAATGAACATCCTCGAGATCTACTGGTTCACACAATTGGGAATTTAATGTGGTTGTATTGTGGTACAACATGGAATCTTTTTTGTGTTATCCTATATCTAATTCAAACCCACAATTTAGTCTTGTCAAACTTCATCCTCTTTATTCGACGACGATGGTCATTAGTTTTTGCGGTCTATGTGTAGGGATATTCACACCTAGGAGAATGATCATTCCTGAGAACCCTTGGTTCACACAATCAAGAATTTAAGGTGGTGTTATCATGGTACTGTTTGGAAGCTTCAACATGAAGCTTTGTATTGTTTCATGTATACATTGTTTCAACACTATCATTCATTTAGTGCCAGAGGTTGGAAGATTGGTGTGAGGGGAAATTCTAAAATGATGGTGTGTAGTCAAGTGGATTTTGATGCCTTCTCCTATGCACTAGCAGATCAGTCTTCTACAAATTTCAGTGCTATCTGCATGGATTTTCACACTAAGGTAATTTTCTGCTTACATTTGGATTCTTCTCTCCCGTTTGTTTGGAAGGTTTCATATATAGGGGCGGCTCTGGACTGTCTTGGGCTTCAATTTGTTTTGGCTAGTCACACCGAAGGGTTTTTTTATTACTCTAGGGTACCATTTTCCTGGTGTTTTTTGGGGTGATTGTATTTTGAATTTTGTGGTGGTTCTTTGCCGTGAATCTAGTGTCGGGATCATCTTGCATTTCAATTGGGTCAATCATAGAATTGCTCTTTTAGAGGGGATCTGGGATTGTGGTGAAATAATGGACTATGAAAAAATGTTTGAAGACATCTCTACAAGAATAAGAGACTCCCAGGTTGTTATTCATGATATATGCTTCCAAATGAGATGGATGATATCTCAAATAGTAGGTCTAATCGTTGCTATTCATCAAATTACTGCTCATATTCCCATTATGGACACTTTTCTTGATGAAATTGAGCAATCATATCAACACATTCGCAATTTTACTACTGGGATTGATGCTTGCATTTATGTGGTTGAGGTGACCATTCATTCCTATGATTCTTCGGTTGAGACAAGTACAAAAACCTTGGGGAATCACAAGAACCTTATAGCAGGTAAGAACTCTAGGTTGGATGATAACTTAGAAGGAAAGTATGCTGGCGATTTTGTTATGTAAGTTACGTGTCCTATGGTAAACGTTACTAGTTCTGATGAAGAAGACAATCAAGGTACTCATACTTCAAACAATGAAGATGCATGTGAAGAATCCTTGACACTCACGATGTGGATGTCGAGGAGACTATGGAAGAAACCCAAGATGATGAGACTGACATCCCATAAGATGGCATTGAGAATAATATATAGGAAGAAGAAGGAAACTCTCATGATGTTTAGGTTATGGGCAACGGTCACTAGTGGAAAAATGGGTGATAAATGACTACGTGACTAAAAAAGTTTGTCACAGCAGTGTTTTCAAGCTAAATCTAACTAAACTTAAGCAAAACAACTAAAAATGACTAAATTAAATGACTAATTTACTGATCCGATAAAAAAAAACTAAATATTAAGTCTCACAAATAAAAATAACTAAAACAATGACTAATTACTCCTATATATTAACATTTCAATATTAACACTCTCATATTCGTTAATAAGAATTGGAGGTATAAGTTCAACCCTATTAGTATAAGTTCAACCATACTCAAAAATACTGGTACAAAACGTTGATATTATGAAATTTTCTTTGCTTAGAAGAAAAGTGGAATGTTTAGTGGTCGAGTTTAAGATATGAAGAGAATGGTGATGGTTCTCCTACTTTTTTTTTATGGGTGGTCTGGCACCACGGGGACCTGTAGTATTTGTTGCTCCTCCAAGTATGCACCCACCTTCAACAATATAATATACCCCACCTTGAACAATATAATACTCTCTCTCTCTCTCTCTCTCTCTCTCTCTCTATATATATATATATATATATATATAATATTAAAATGATATGTTTTTAATATATAAATATATTATACTAATATATAATATAATAATATTAACAAAATTTAAAAACTTAAATACATAGAGGGAAATAAAATTTGGTGGAAAATAAAAATTGGGGCAATTATAAATTGATGGAAGTAGAAGTTTGACAAAGTTTCTTCTATGCCCAAATGAGCAATGATTTACTCCATAATTGATCCGGAAGAATGCCTTGGTTAAAGTTAAGCATATGAATTCAATTCTTTGATGTATGGTTTTTGTGTTGTGGGTAGTCTAGGGTTTCTTATTATTTCAGTGAATAGACTGTTAATGTTAAATGGAAAATTTTACATGTGAAAATGAAATAGAATCTATGTGCATCTATAGAGAATGGCCACAATTTTTTTGAGTGGATCTAGCTGTCCTCATTGTCGCAAAAAATGTTTTGATTTATACTCTATTATAGTTAACGATTTATGGTGCATTATGTATAGGTAAGAACATAAATTTCATGGTTGTTGAATTAAAATAACTTACTATAGAAATGCTAAAGAGTAATTAAACATTGTGTCCATTATCCTGTGTTTGAGCTTGTTTCGAGTAGTTCCCATAAGATTAGAACCTATGCTAGTTGTAGACTGGGCTTTATATCACAATCTTTCTTCTTTTGCTAGTTGTTTTTCACGAGCTTGTTTCTGGAATTTATGTTTACTTGATCCTACAAAATTAATAGCATCGTAGTGTTGCCATTATGATTTTAAAAAAATTGTTAGTCGTGGCCACAAGAGTAGACAAACCTTGTGCACTCATTGCATAAGTACACTATGTTTGTGTTCGAATTAACTTATTACTATGAGGGGGGTGAATCGGTAATAACAAAGATATGTATGATTTTAACTTATGTAGATTTTTCACAAAAATAAAACTTTCCACTATCCATAAGAACAATCAGAACAACACACAAATACTTAAGAATAAATGTGTGTGTATATATAATTAAGTAATTAGGAGATATTAGTTTCCAAACTTGAGTACCCACTAATTTCAGGTGTTGACCTGATCCCAAGTACAATATGCGGGCCTCTAGCATCGACCTGCTGTAACACCCCCGTTTTGACCCTGCTTGCATTTAGTATATATGATACATATGTTGTAAATGATCTTGGTGCGGAACTAAAGGCCAAGGCCCCACCATGATTTGGTTATGCTATGTTTTGGATTGAAATGGTCACCGATGGTATATCGGGACATGCGGCATACATATTAAGTTGTGGCACCATGTAACTATGCATTTTTAATTCAACAAACCAACCAGCTATGTTCGCGGCAACTAAATTGAGAAGGGGCATGATTTCCTAAGGGTAAGGAGGGGGAAAGCTAAATCCTAAGCCATGGAGGGGAAAAGCCATGTGTCACCACTCTCTTCACTCACCCTACCTTATCTCATCCAACCACCACCTTCATTGTTCTGTTGTTAGTGGGGTGTCTATTCGCTGACAGCAAGGCCACTACGCCATGATGGCCATTCTCCCCACGCGCCTGCACTCTCTCCACGACCACCTTCTAGATTTCGGATGGTCTGTCCACTAACCGAACGGTGGTTGTTCATTCACCTCACACAGATTAAGTTAAAGGAGTACACATTCCTTTGTTTGGGGTTCGCCCTCTATCTCTCACGCGTTGCTAGTCTGTGAGTATTATTCCCCTACTCACGCAAAACGTTGGTCTCTCCCACCATCGTTAGAATGTTGTGGTTTCATTCTAACTAACGTGATAGGATATTGGTCAACAAGTGAAGCCCCCGTGATTCTAGGGGACACCTTCCGAGGTTGCAGCCACCATGAGAAGCTTGGTTAAATCCCGGGAAGAGCAGCATCAGTTGAATGCTGCCATATTGGAAAGCTTGGCAGACTTGCAGAAAAAGATAGATTTTGGACGAGGTACATCAAGGCCAGAAGGCAGCAAGAGCAACACTAGGAGAAGAAGAAAGAATTCCAGTGGATCATCTGACTCTGAAGAATCCAGTGGAGATACAAGTTCATCTTGTCATAAAAGGAAAAGAAGAAGGCACCATAGGGATCGCTCTCGAGATGAATTTAGGAAAGCTAAACCTCCTACATTTGATGGTGAGATAAAGACGGGACAAGAAGCTGAAGCTTGGCTTCTTGGGATAAAGAAGTACTTTCAGGTGCAGGATTATTCAGGAAACATGAAGGCTAGAGTTGCCATATTCAATCTGAATGGACGAGCATCCATTTGGTGGAAACACTTCAAGCAAGTAAAGAGGATCAGTAAAAGGAAACTGAAGTGGAAATAGTTCAAGAAGTATTTCAGGCAGAAATACCTTTCTGACAGGTATTATGATGACAAAATCAAGGAGTTCCATGAGCTGAGATTGGGACAACAGACCATGGATGATTATGCAAATAAGTTTTTGGAATTGTTGAGGTATGTTCGGTACATCAGAGATGAGAAAGTGAAGATCCAGTGGTTTCTAAGTGGGTTGCCTCAAACTTACAAAGATAGAATTGAGTTCTATGAACCAAAAACTCTTGAAGAAGCGATAAGGAAGGCTAAGTATTGGTATGAGCAAAGAAAGGGTAAACCTGATTACCATAAGGCATGGAAAGACAAGAAGAATGAAAAGTTTGACAAAATAAAGAAAGGTTTTAAACCTTCTAGATTCAGGAATCAGCAGAAGCAGCCATCCCAAGCTGTGAGTAATCCAGTTGGAGTGACAGGTGGAAAGCCTAAAGAGCCACATCGGAATAAAGGTCCACTCAAATGTTGGAAATGTGAAGGACCCCACTTGCGCAGATATTGTCCACTTGAGAATGAAAGTGCAAGGCCAGCTTATAACATTCAAGGAGCAGAAACAGTGGGTCAAGTAACAAGGACAATCCCTAGAATTTATGCAGCACTGGAGGACCGCCAGGCAGATCATCAGTCAACTGTGGTTGAAGTTGCAGGTAATATTGTTGAACAATCCGTTTCTATTTTGATTGACCCTAGTTCTACTCACAGTTACATCACTCCTAGAGTAGTGTAGATTTGTGTTTTTAAGAAGGTAAAGCATAGAAAATCTTGGTTAGTTCAGCTAGCCACTGGGACTAAGATAAAGGTCAGTGAACTGGTAGAGAAGTGCCCATTGGTCATGAATGGATTGAACACTTGTGTAGATCTGAATGTTCTACTGCTTGGTTCCTATGATGTTCTCATTTGAATGGATTGGTTAGAAGCTCATCGAGTGAAGCTTGACTGTTATAACAAGACTTTTGAATGCATGAATGAAGAAGGAAACCCGATAGTTGTGAAAGGTATTCCAAAGGTAATTTTAGTAGGATAGGTTTCAGCAATGCAGTTGAAGAAGTTATGTAGGAAAGGTTGCCAGTTGTATGCAACTCATATTCTGGAACCAACATGAGATGAAACTCCTAGGTTGGAAGACTATCAGGTGTTACAGGAATTCAAGGATGTGTTTCCTGATGAGATTCCAGGGCTTCCTCCAAAGAGGGAAATTGATTTCACCATTGAACTCGTGCCAGGAGCAGCACCAGTGTCCAAGACACCCTACAGGATGAGTACACCGTAGATGCTAGAATTGAAGATGCAACTGCAAGAGCTATTGGAAAAGAAGTATATCCGACCGAGTGTGTCTCCTTGGGGAGCACTGGTTTTGTTTGTAAAGAAGAAAGATGGTACACTCAGGTTATGTATTGATTACAAGTAGTTGAACAAAGTTACTGTGAAGAATAAATGTCCTTTGCCTAGGATTGATGACCTCTTTGATCAAATGAGAGGAGCAAAGGTATTTTCTAAGATTGACTTGAAGTTTGGTTACCATAAGGTGAGAATCAAGGATGAAGACATTCATAAGACAGCCTTCAGGACAAGGTATGGACATTATGAGTTTGTAGTGGTACCATTTGGTCTCACAAATGCACCAACTACATTTATGTGCCTTATGAACAGTGTATTCAGTAAGTATTTGGACAAGTTCGTTCTTGTTTTCCTCGATGACATTCTTGTTTATTCTAAGAATGAGGAAGAGCATGAAGAACATTTGAGATTGACATTGCAAGTGCTAAGGGAACATCAACTGTATGCAAAGTTGAGTAAGTGTGACTTCTACAAAGATAAAATTCAGTATTTGGGTCACATTATCTCAAAAGAGGGTATATCAATAGACCCTGAAAAGATTGAAGCCATTATGAATTGGCCTACTCCAAGAAATGTGACGGATGTAAGATCTTTTATGGGACTTGCAGGATACTACAGGAGATTCATTGAAAGATTTTCCAAGGTTGCACATGCCATCACTTCTTTGCAAAAGAAGGGAGTAAAGTTCTAATGGACTTCGAAGTGTGAAGAAAGCTTCCAGTGGTTGAAGAATCTTCTCACCAGTGCACCAGTATTGAAGGTTGCAGACCCAGAGAAAGATTTTGTGGTATGTACCGATGCATGTGGACAAGGGCTTGGAGGAGTCCTTATGCAATACAACCACATGATATGTTATGAGTCAAGAAAGTTGAAGGAGCATGAGAAGAACTATGCCACTCATGATCTAGAGCTTGCAGCCATAGTACATGCTCTCAAGATGTGGAGACATTACTTGATGGGCAGAAGATTTGAGCTCAGAACATACCATTGTGGTCTGAAGCATTTGTTTGATCAGCCTACTTTGAATGCTAGGCAAGTGAGATGGCTGGAATTTATATGTGAGTTTGATTTTGAAATCAAGCATATAAAAGGAAAAGAGAACAAGGTAGTTGATGCACTCAACAGGAAGGTACAGGAAATGCATGTGGCATCTCTTAGTGTTTGCCAATTAGAATTGAGGCAGCAGATTGTTAATCATGTTGCCGGAGATGAATTGTATGAGCAGGTAAAAGACAAATTGTAGCAACAAAGTCTTGAGAAGAGGTATGAGGGATATAAATTGGAAGAAGATGGACTTCTCACTTTTAAAGGCAGAATTTATATTCCGAATGTAGCAGATTTGAGGAGAATTTTTATGGATGAAATCTATCAAGCTCCGTATTCTGGTCACCCAGGATATCAGAAGACATTTGCTACAGCTAGAAGGCAGTACTTTTGGCCAAGTATGAAAAAGGACATGGCTGAATACATTTCAAGGTGCATGAAATGTCAACAGGTAAAGGTTGAGCATCAACATCCAACAGGTTTGTTGCAGCCTTTGCCAATTCCAAAATGGAAATGGGAAGTTATTTCCATGGATTTTATTACAGGATTGCCCATGACTTGGAGACAACATGATTCCATCATGGTTGTAGTAGACAAGTTGACAAAGGCAACACATTTTATACCAGTGAAGTCTACGCATAAGACTGATCACATTGCCAAGATTTTCAAATTGCATGGGTTGCCGAAGGCAATAATTTCTGACAGGGATGTCAAGTTCACTTCCAATTTTTGGAAAGGGTTGTTTGCAGATTTGGGTACAAAGCTAAACTTCAACACTGCATACCATCCTTAGACAGATGGGCAGATAGAAAGAGCTAATCAGGTGCTTGAAGATATGCTTTGCATGTATGTGATGGACAAACCAACCAAGTGGGAAGATTACTTACACTTGGTAGAGTTTGCTTACAATAATGGACAACATGCATCCTTGGGGATGAGTCCGTATGAAGCTTTGTATGGCAGAAGGTGCAGGACACCAGTGACTTGGGACAACCCGGTGAACAGAGTTGTGCTTGGACCAGAATTGCTCAAGGAAATGGAGCAAGAGGTTGTAAAGATAAGGCATAATCTGAAAGCAGCACAAGACAGACATAAAAGCTATGCAGATAAGCATAGGATGAACATAGAGTTTAGTGTTGTGGATCATGTTTACCTCAGAGAGAAGGCAAAGAAAAGTTCCTTGAAGCTTGGGAGTTGTGCCAAGCTGTCACCTAGATATTGCGGGTTGTTTGAAGTGCTTGAAAGAATAGGGCCTGTTGCATATATATTTGCATTGCCTGCTAGTACTAGAGCTCATAATGCTTTTCATGTTTCTTTGCTTAAGAAATATGTACATGATCCTAACCATGTGATAAATTGGGATGTGATTCAGGTGGAACCTGAGGGAGAGTTCCAAATTGAGCCAATGCGCATCCTCGACAGGAAGGTCACAATGCTCTGGAACCGAGCCATAGGGCAAGTAAAGATGCAATGGGAGCATTATGGACCTGAAGAGGCTACATGGAAGCTGGAGGATGCCATGTGATTGGCACATCCATTTTTGTTCAATTTTGCGGAATACTAAGGCGGTACCAGTGTAGCATTTTGTTCAAATTTTGTAAAGCACTAAGGACAGTGCTATTGAAGGGGGAGGGGAATGTAACACCTCGGTTTTGACCTCGCTTGCATTTAGTATATATGATACATATGTTGTAAATGATCTTGGTGCGGAGCTAAAGGCCAAGGCCCCACCATGATTTGGTTATGCTATGTTTTGGATTGAAATGGTCACTGATGGTATATCGGGACATCTGGCATACATATTAAGTTGTGGCACGATGTAACTATGCATTTTTAATTCAATAAACCAACCAGCTACGTTCGCGGCAACTAAATTGAGAAGGGGCATGATTTCCTAAGGGTAAGGAGGGGGAAAGCTAAATCTTGAGCCATGGAGGGGAAAAGCCATGTGTCACCACTCTCTTCACTCACCCTCCCTTGTCTCATCCAACCACCACCTTCATTGTTCTGTTGTTAGTGGGGCGTCTATTTGCTGACAGCAAGGCCACTATGCCACGATGGCCATTCTCCCCACGCGCCTGCACTCTCTCCACGACCACCTTCTGGATTTCAGATGGTTTGTCCACTAACCGAATGGTGGTTGTTCATTCACCTCACACGGACTGAGTTAAAGGAATACACATTCCTTTGTTTGGGGTTCGCCCTCTGTCTCTCACGCGTTGCTAGTCTGTGAGTATTATTCCCCTGCTCACGCAGAGCGTTGGTCTCTCCCTTCGCCGTTAAACTATTGTGGTTTCATCACCGATCGTTGGTCTATGTGTTGTGTTCTTTCCATTCCGATAAAGAATCAATTTGCCCCACACATTTCTGGACTGGGCATTTGTTCCAACCTTCATCGCTGAATCATGAGCTGAAGACTGCTACTCTATTGCTTGGCCGTGGCCATAATTTCTCTCCCAGTTTTGTTTGTCAGTGACCTTTTCCATCAGGTGTAGTTGGAGAGTCTATTCCCTTACCATTTTCTGGTCTGTGCAAGTCTCACAGGGATCATATTAAGGAGAGGGTGATGTGGGTTCATGTGTGTGTGTTGATTGCTGTTTGGCCACGATTGCATTGAGAAATTGTTGTGGGTTCATAGTTGTTGTGGGCTGTTGTTTGCCACAATGGACTGAATGTGTTTTTCCCTGTAGAAGCTTGAATAGCTGTTTGGCTACTTGCATGCAGTGGTTTTGTCCTCGAACTGCTTGGACTGGTGAATGAGGGCCTGAGATGCTTGATAAACCTGGTGGGTTGAGAACCACACAGACAGAGCCGTTGAGCCGGTTTTCTTCTCCACAACCCTTGAATAGCACTGGAAGGGAGATCAGGGTTTGAGGGACTGCGTTGCAGAGAAAGGACTGATTTCCTTGTGTTGGGTGTGTGTGGGTGTTCTAGAAGCCAAGCTGGTTCTGGTGTCGATGGACCAGCTTAGCATTAGCCTTTCCCAACTCCTGGATGGCCTGATAAACCCAACTCTGTTGGCTTGGCTGATCTGTTGTTCACTTGATAAACCCAACTGTGTTGGCTTGGCTGAACTGTGTACCCTTGTGGGTTGTTACCCTTGGCTATGTGTAATCCTGTTAGTTCCTTATTCCTTAGGGAATCATGCCCGTCTCGGGGGTGGTAGCGTTGCTGAGAGATTAAAGAGCACGTTGGCCTATGGTTGGGTAGAACGTTGCAGCGACGTAGCTGGTTGCGGAACAAGTTCTCTATAAAGATAAGTACTCTTGCCTAACTTGTGTCTGCAATTATATATTTACCATTGATGAATGAGGATATACATGTTAAATGCTGATCTATATATGCATGAATGTTGATCGATATGTTTTGCTTCCATTGTGTATATGAGTGACTATGCTTCATAAAATGTTTTATGTTTTTAGTATCATGCTTCAGCACTATATGTATGTATCTTCATGTTCATGGGGCTAGATGCCTTGATGATTTGATGTATCGTAGCGTCCTATTCACTGGTCGGAGGGTCAGGGATGTTACACCTGCAACAACCTCAACATGAACGAGCACCAACTCACAATCTTCAGGAACTAACCTGAACAGATATCAGTTCGACTGGGCAAACTGCAACTTGTGGCTTCAAGTTCTGACATGTGGAAAATTGCGCTCTCTGGTTGTGGAAACACCAACTTCAATTTGTTCTCTAGCAGCAACTAGAAGGAGGATATGACCCCCTGAGTTTTATCTACACCAACATATAGGATGTTGCTACACCCTAATTATATTCTCCAACACCGTTTGGAAGGAGGATGCAATCCCCTACTCCTTGCCTTGTCTGACCTCCCTTACATGAAGTATGATTGTTTAAGAAAAAATGCAAAATACCGTATCTTCACAATTCACAACTGTTGTACCTTTATTGATCTGGGTCTAAATATCTACATCTAAATAGGTAATTGCACAAAATGTGATGCGCAAATTTTACTATGTCTGCATCCTTTTAGTTGATCCATGTCTGAGTAGAGTCTCTAGCTCAGTTATACTTGTTGTTCTATGATATGCGTTTTTATTAAGCATGAAATTCAGACATCCAAGATACGGGTATCCTTTTCTTCAAGCGCACACATTATCTATTCATCATTGACTGATTTGTGCACTATGGCTCCACTACATAAATATACTCTCTGCGATCAATGAGCCATTGATACCCCAAAGAAATCTTGAAGCTTGTCCAAGTAGTCATCTCAGATCTTCATTTTTTACAAGCTTACTTCACCACATCCATCTCTTGCTTATTTATAATTTCTTGACTCAAAAGACATGTCCACTTGGTGAAGTTCCTTAACTTCGGATAACGTCCCACTTGATTACATTTTCAACAAGTTAGGATCTGCGTCGTTGTGTCACTTTCCACAATTAAACTTTGTGTGGTGTATGATGCACATGTGCCAACATCCTTGTGGAAATTTTGCACACATCGGTTTATTACTAATGTTGCTTTACAAATCTTTGTACCACACACCATATTCTTTGTGGGACTTTTACACACCGTTTTGCTTCTCTTTATTCATAAGTCTCACAAATGGTATTTGCACATATAAGCCATTTTCAATATTCGTCTTTTTGTATTGTTATATGTGTATTTGCGACCAAGGTAGAACTTGCATACATACTTGCTTCTCTTTTATTTGACACAACACATTTACACAAGACATATAGAAGACATACAGGAGCATTAATCATAACTTGGAATTATATCATGTGACATTACATCAATTTCATATTTGACATCAATGACAGTACATTATTCAACAACTTGTAGATTAAATACCAAGCCATGTCTAAGTAGTGGGTGTTTACTGCGAGGAAACCAAGGATACCTTATTTCAGATGGGAATATGTAATGTTCATACTTGATGCACCATGTTTAGCACCATGAAATAGTTTCTATGTCTTTAAATTATCTTATGGATTCAGTCCAACCCATAGTTATGCACGTAATGCGTTGATAGATACATCATCCATGTATATGTAGTGGAGCACCTGGATTCTCTAAAAGATCAAGTGGTTTTCGATCCATTGTGACGTGCCTTGCACAACATGGAAGCAAGGAATAAAAAGTATTGGCTCATAGGGTCCTGACTTGTACACGAAGAACGGATCAGCGTAGAATTGTAAGAGCTAGAATACACAACAATGTAACAAAGATCGTTATTCAACTCATGGTCCTATGATTCAAGAAAAGAGAAGTTGTGGCCACATCGAATACCAAATAGGTGTGTCTATAGGCGGAATACTTTTGTTTCTTGGTGCGAGGGTTTGTGTAGTGATGTGAACCTTGGACGACTATGGGGATTTGGTTATTGAAGACAAGGAGACCCCATGCATACTTGATAACAAAAAATAGAGAAGTTGTGTGTGGATGAGCATATCTTGGTCAAACATGTGAGGGATGACGATGTCATGTGGAGGATAAGTTGTCTCCAAATGGAGTCGATGGAGGAGGCTCAATAGACCCTGCATGTAGGTAACACCAACTTGATTAGAGAAAGGTGCAACATATTTTTTTTGTAAATTTGCAACAACTAAAAAATATTTATATACAAACAGAGTTACAAGCCAAAGAGGACTAGAAATGTTCAGGGTGGTATGGGGTGGTGGATACACCACCTTCAGTCATAAAAAATTATACATTTGAAAAAAAAAAGGCCCTCCCTGTGTTGGGAAAACAAGCTAAGTAAGAATAAATAAACAAGTTAAGAACATAATGCATAAACCTATAATCAAAATAACCAAAAGAGGCTATATACTTTAAAGATTGGGAATAAATGGAATTTCTAGGTAAAGTTTGGGTTGTTCATTGGAAGTGACCGTTGTTGGTTCCTCCCCATTTGGAAATCCTCTAGAGCTTGCATTGGACAAGTATTTTTTTTATTCCGCTTAACAGGAAGGCTCTCAGTTTTGCATGGGGGTTCCTGAAGTTCACCATCCTAACGTCTAATCTTCTTCATGTGGAGATGACCTGAACCCATTGAACTGGATTGACCAAGAGTAGCGGTCAATTCCTACAGAGGGCACTTACTCGTCTCCTTAGGAGAATTATGGATAGGTTGAGCATATTGAGGTTACCCTTCTTTAACATGTGGGGGCTAGTGCTCCATGAAGTCCCTCCAATCTTCTGGTGGAAGAAAACGTAGATCATGCCACTTAACCAAATTTTCCAGATCGCTGCCTATTTAGTTCGAACTGAGTTGCATTTCCTTCACTGCACCATGGGTCTGCCACCATACCTCTTAGTTATTGTGAGCCATGTCATCCAATAGTTTCTCCATAACCAAGCAATGATTACCCCGACCAATTTCTTGAGGACTTGCTAGTTGTTTCTCTTCCACAATCGCTTCCCATTCATCAATTTATCGATGAAGAGAGTGAGGGATATGATCCTCATATTTATAACTAGTAGTAGGCAGTATGTCCCTTGCCCTGCCTCTCCTCTACTACCATTGTTGCATCGAGGAATGCTGCGACGATGGTTGGACATCGATATTGAGCCTTTTTCTTTCAAAGGGTTGGGTGGTTTGGCTTGACCTCCCTTTCTGAAACTTGAAATCATATTGCCACCGTGAGCTCATAGAGGATCTCCCTCAGCATGGCTCAACTCCTTCAACAAAAAATGAGTTGACTAGTAGCTAGTAAGGAGGATATAAGGGTTTCTTGCTATGGGCGACAACCATAAATAGTTGTATATCTCACCCATTATCCGTATACAAAGAGCTAGCCTCCTACTGGATCTAGGATCCATCAGCATTAAAATCATTAATCTTTGCATGGGGGAGGAGTAAAGAGGGGGGAGCTGACAACGTATGGTTAAGCCAGGTGGTTTGCAAGGAAATCAAACTCCATCTTCCTACCATGTGACTCCTCACACCTCGTAGCACCCGCATATGGGAGAAAGGTGTAACATATTAAATAAGGGTATATATCTATTTATTTGGGCATTTTCTTTATTTGAGGCAAATATGATTATGATTAAGCCATCATTGTATATTGACATGAACAAATAGTGATGGAAGTGCTTATGATCTCCTATTTTGTGAAAATAATAAGGGAGACAATAATGCATGGTCACAAGGAGTCTTCCAATGATATGCTTCGAGAATAACTTGAAAACTTAATTGAAGATTTGTGCTTTTGCACGAGAAATAGTTTTGTTGTTACGCAAAAAGAATGTAGTAAATCCTCTATACGATTTCTAGCCTCCAACATTATCTTTAGAAATAGTGGAGGCCATAAATATTTGATCCTGTGTGTATTCTCGTTTCCGATGTTACACTTGAAAATTTGAGGTGGGATAACCTAGTTGGTGTCCTTATTTGCTTGTTGGTTGTAGTTGGGGAATCTAAAGCAAAACCTGTAATAGGGCCAAAATTACATTTCAATCCATGCCAATTTATTATAGTTCCTCCTCTTCTATGGTCCTGGCCTAGGCATCTCAGGCTTCTCTCAATGCACATAATCTTTTACGAGGTCAACTGCCAAGCTACATTAACATACATTATTCTTGTAGCTCAGAGGCTCACATGTCACCATGCTGCATACCATATTTAGCCATACAGGAAACCAGATGTTATACTTGTTGGTTGTTTAGGAGAGCAACCTTGATACATGTTGCATATTTTATTTAGTTGCATCAAAATCAACCAAGTTGCAAATGCCAATTTATAATTTGTTTCCCTCACTACCTATCTCTAGTTTTATAGGTGGTTCTAATGGTGTTTTAGTGAAGACCATCCTTTTTAAGGCAACATGTGCTTCGACCCAACTTCTTTTCCCTCTGCAATCTCTGGAACCCACTGTTGGTTTTCACTTCGTTGGTTCATTATCACTAGTATTTCAAAGGGTACTATCTCTATAAACATAGGACACCATCATCGATCATCCCCTCAAATGTACCTTCATTGAAAACTTGATCCAAAGATTGGATATGGGTTAAATCCCAACGATGAAGCCATACAGGAAACCGGATGTTATAGTTGTTGGTTGTTTAGGAGAGCAACCTGGATACATGTTGCATATTCCATTTAGTTGCATCAAAATCAACCGAGTTGCAAATGCCAATTCATAATTTGTTTCCCTCACTACCTATCTCTAGATGTATAGGTGGTTCTAATGGTCTTTCAAGTGAAGACCGTCCTTTTTAAGAAAACATATTAAAACAATGTACTTCCCTGAATTCAAGGATAAGATCCACATTGGTTATTATGTTAATGCGAATACTAATTCAAAGTTCTTTATCAAGGTATGAATGAGTTTTAAACATAATTATATAGATCAACCTAATATTATGTAAAATGAAACTTCGATTAGTTTGCCTTGGATGGATTGATAAGTTGGACAAAATAACACAAAAATAGTGTATTAGATGAGTTGTGATAGACATGGATTATAATCCCTTTGTATCCAAGCTTTCAAAACTTCCTTGACCTGGTCAACCCGTTGGATGTTTAACATCTTGAAGAAGCAAATCGGTTATTTTTCACTTAATGCATTTTGTTGAAATAATAATTTACTAGGGAACAATGTGTTACAGAACTATTAATGATGTGGATAAGACCATGGATGAGATCAATCTAGAGACAGAATATGAACCAAATCGAAGAGACCTTGTCAACACCTATTGGCACAACTTGAGATTTTGATGAGGTAAATGGAAGTGAATTTAAATAATCTATGAAATTACTATTGGAGTTCTCCACAATGTATTACTCAATGTCGATCCTCTCATAGGATGAAATGGAAGCTGAGCTGGAAGAATTGACAGGAGTAGACTCCAGCCTACAGTTAATACTCTTTATGGCCACTAACAATTCTTAACTTGGGCAAGAGCTATCCATTGAGCTGCAGAGTATTTAATGTGGCTACAGTAGGTTTGTTGACTATTGGATCTAGAATAGCTCAAAATCCAACGATCATCAAGCTTACTGCAGCTGCATTAAATGCTCTGCAGCTCAATGGATAGCTCTTGCAGTCTCAGACATTATGCTTACGACGAGTAGTGATTGAGCAATTCTCATGGTATTTACACCGACATTGTTACCAAGTACGCAAGTGGATTGGACCCTTCATTCTAATGGGCACATGGTGATGATAGCTACACAGTGGACAAAGAGATATTAGTTGCACCGGTCAAGTTAAGGGCAAAAGCTATCCATTGAGCTGCAGAGCATTTAATGCAGCTGCAGTAAGCTTGATGATCGTTGGATTTTGAGCTATTCTAGATCCAATAGTCAACAAACCTACTGTAGCCACATTAAATACTCTGCAGCTCAATGGATAGCTCTTGCGGTCTGAGACCTGGTGCATACGATTAAGGATTGGGATATGGGGAACTCAAATCGCCCTGTCCCGCCGCCAAACGGATCCCCTTCAACCCCGTCCACCGTCTGCCAGTTACGCGACCCTGTCCACCGTTTGCCGGATACAGGCACCCTCCACCTCCGTCACGAAAACTTTGGCTAACCCATGTGGCCGATATTCGGACGTGAATTAATGCAGAGGTGGTCCGCCCTGTTCAAATGGTGAGTTAATGTCGAGCTACCACCTTGCTATTCAAATCATTTACGCGCTCAAACTCCTGCAGACCCTGTTTCCTCAAACACGCATATCGCTCAGATATAACACTCCCGCAGATTTTCGGTTTCAGCAAACTACCAACAAGATCCAGCGAGCGGGCGCAAACATCATAAGAAAGGCATTGAAATCAGGTCACTTCCATTGTATTTTTCCATAAGGAGGAGAAACGGAACTGTTATTGCAAATTGGCTATTTCTTCCGCTCCGGAACGTTTATGTACTCTTCACCTTTTGGCCGGTCTGGAAACAGAGGAGCTACTAACATGCTGCTGTATTTTGGCTGATCTGGAAATAGAGGACCTGCTAGCATATTGCTCTATTTCCACTATAGCATTCTCGTCAAGTCCCAAGTCTATAAGTTTTACTGTATCTGCAATACCATTTTAATGCATATTTCCACAGTTAGAAAAAAGCAGAAGATAAGATCTACAACACTCAGGTTTTGCATCAGAAATAACAATAATTTGTTTTTAAGGTTATGTCTTAACCAGACATTGATCTATGAGACTTTTGTTTTTAAGGTTATGTCTTAACCATACAAGAAATTGATGTATGAAGAAATTGATGTATGAGTCTTCTTCTTGTTGGTACGATAAGTTTAACAAGACAAGAAATTGATATATGAGACTTCTTGTTACTTGTGGGGTAAGAAACCTCTCCAACACTGGTTAATAAAATTGATATATAAGACCTCTTAGCAAGATAATCTCAACAGGTTTATGGAAATCTGTAGGACAGAATCATTGGCAGTCGTGAAAGGTCCAATACTTTGTCACAGAATGGTTGGGTAAATGGAAGAGACTATTTGGTGGGTACTAGACAAAAATGGCCAAAGGTTTAAAAACATAATATTAGTCCATATTTCTTGTGCGTAATAGGGCAAGATCAATCACTAAAGACTGAAAAAGTTCTGTCACTAAAGAACAAGATAGTAATAGTGAAAGAAGTTAGTGTTTGTGTATACATATATTAGCAATAATGAAGACAATAGTTACCATTTGAGCTTATTGCACCTCTAAAAGTTGGTGAGAAAATAGTATCCTATGCAACTATTGACAATCCATTCTATTTAGAGAGAATAGCTACAGATATCAAGCAACATGAGAGGAAAACAATAGAATAGGTATAGTTTTAAATGCAATTTCCCATTTACAACATTTATTTTTGTTGCACTTAAACAAATCACATGCTCATTTTGCTAGGAAAGGTCTAATAATATCCTTTTTGTTGTTCTGGAGTGAACAGGAATTGATTTAGTTTCTAGTATAAGGTTGGGAAGCATACATGTAAACCCAATGAGAAATGTGTTAAATGTGTATTACTGAGCATTTAGAGGGGTATTTGTATTTTTAAATTTGTCTCTGCTTTGTAGAACAGTGTTCCATTTAAACGGGGCAGACAATGATGAAAATGCTTTGTATAACAATGTGCCATTTAGGTGGGGCTAGACCATGATGAAAATGAGAACTTGGTTGATGGATTATACTCCATTACCTTACGAGTGAACCAAAACCTCCCTACCTGCGCAATGACAGTTCTATCCCTAGCCTGTTTGGAATAGTAATCTCCCATGGATATAAAGGCCTCCGCTGGCACTTATGGTTTTGATCCTAAAAGGATCTGTTTCCCTATGGAGGAAAACAAAGTGTCTTAAATCTAAAACGATCTAACTAGAAAGGAAATCTAAACTAAATTAGGCCTACCTTAAGATGAATTCTTTTGGTGTCTAGATTAACTTGATATGAAAACAGATAAGTATGTTCATCAATTTAATAGAAATGTGAAAGAGATTTAATTACTTATCAACTCAAATCACTACCAATCAATTACTATTGACTGATGGTAAGTTAAGTATTCATAAACATTCAAGATTAACTTGTCATTGATACGTCAATTAAAAAAATAACATAAATCATAATTTTCTGTAAACCATTTGCAGAAATAGATAAAAGCTTTAATTGAATAAACTCTTTAAAAACCTTAATCATACATAGATCATGAGCAAAGAGAAACTAAAGCTGTAAATAAATGTACTTATGAATTGCAGAAGATTAACTGTAATAGTGAACAATCTGAAATGGAAAAATCGATATTTATCAAGGAAACTTGACTAAATAAATAGAAAGAGATTTAACAGAATAACATAGCTCTATTAAATAAAGTCTGCAAGAAATTACAAACCTTGAATTAAACAGAGTGTCTTCAATCTCTTTAGCTGATTTTTCTCTTCCAATAATTCCTCCCCCTAGAAAACATGAGAAATATCCCCTTTAAATAATAATGAAAAAAGAATCAATCCCCATGAAATTGGGATCATAAAATCCATATGAAACTAATGGCCGAGAAATTCTCGCCACCTAGTCCAAATCTCCAACAATTAATCTATGTGGGGATAATTCGCTGATTCAAACCCATGTTGAGCATCACACTTAAAATTTTCCATTTCATTTTTAGCCATCTTGTGCCAAATGCAGACAAAAATATGGATCTTACCCTCAACAGCAAGAGGTTGTCTTATCCATCGATCCATGTCTTCAATACTGATATAATCGAGGCACTGGATTTTCC
Source organism: Pseudotsuga menziesii (assembly GCA_001517045.1). NCBI lineage: Eukaryota > Viridiplantae > Streptophyta > Pinopsida > Pinales > Pinaceae > Pseudotsuga > Pseudotsuga menziesii. The sequence continues at coordinate 95,509 of LPNX011113524.1, forward strand.
CTTTGTCTTCATCGCAACGGCGTTCTTCCTGCTCAATCATTAGTTCTGGTGGACAAGCATTTTCAATAAGATCCATGGTAGGAAAATGCAGTGTTTCCATGATGTTGTCCACATCGTACCATCTTCTTCCACACATAGCCTACGCCTTTTGAATGGTATCTTCAATCATCTCATTTGGGTCGAGCCAAGCACGTAGTACAATTCTGACCTTCTTCAATTGAAAAATACCGAGGATAGTGATATCCTCTGGCCTATCCTTTATATATCTCTGTCAGTCTACAATGTCTTCATATGCCTTAGAGGCTTGTTATCTTTTATATGTCTATTCCTCAAGATTGACATCCATTTTCCCCAAATCAACATGAGTTTCCATAATATCATCCAGGGTTTTAAACAATTTAGTTACCAATTCATGGTGTTCTTGATTAATCTGGATGGCCAAGTCCTTAAATTCTTGCTAGGAAAACTTAGAGAATGCAGAGGAAGTTGCACTTGCAGTTGCATCTTCCCATTGTTTCTCAAGTTTTTCTATCCTTTGCGTAATGGAGGCATTTATAGCTCGTTCATTATGCACTTCAGACTAGAGAGAAATGTTCTTCAGTTGTAACTCCTTAACCTTGTCATCAATTACCTTTTCAAGGTTAGCAATATAAACCTTGTACTCCTTCTGAGTTTTAGCCAGTTCTTCTTCTAGTCTCTTTACCTCTTCATTCTTTCTATCAAGCTCCTTGTTTAGTGTAGTGACTGCATCCAAGTTTGCCCCTGTAAATGCACCTAAAGCTATAGCTGTATCAATGGCATCTACCTGGGGATCACCAGACTGCTGCATCCAAACTATTTGATTAGCTTCAAAACCACCTTGATCTCTGCTTCTTTTCTTTCCTTTTCTGACCACTGCCTTGGATGACTTGCTGTAGAAGTAATCCCCAAGAGGGACTACATTATCTTCTTCAAACTTAGCCACTGATTCAGTAAATGTGAAGTCACATTTACTATTGAAACCAAGGAAGATGTCTGAGTGATGGTGGGAGTAGGTATAGTCATAGTGACATGGGAGGTACATAAGGAAGAAAAGATGTACTGAACAATTGCAGGTTCCAAGGTTGAACAGAGGGTTGGGATGGAAGTTTCAGAGACTGGACAGGAAATGTTTGCAGTTGGAGATGAAGATGAGGCTACTAAAATTCGTTTAGGAATAGGTGATGATGAAAAGGTGACAAAGGGTAATTGTAGAGGAGTCCTCAAGGGTTGGGTGTTTGTAGAAGTAGATGAGAACATGGGAGGTTGAAATGAACTGGATGGGATAGAAACATATGTAGAAGTCAAAGAGTGATAGAGCTGAGATAACGAAGATGATGGAATTTCCCCAGCATGAAAATTTGAAAGAGTTTGAATAGATGAAAGGAGGAAGGCCAGAGTTGAACAATCAGAACATTAGTGGATTCTAGGGTCTTCAGATTAGGGATAGCATCTTCTATTTCATCATTATTGAATAAATTTGTAACTGCTTGTAAAAGATTATTTACTTCTTCAACCACAGGCACAAGAGAAATTACTTCTTCTTCAACATCACAATCTGAAAGGTCTATAGTGAGGGCTTGAGAAGCAGGAACATGGATCTTTTGTCTTTGAAATGGCTTGACCTCAGCTATCATTTGATCACCACACACCTGGGTAACTGCAGTAGTTACATGAATGCCATAAATAGGCTTAATTGCTGCAGCTACATGAGTGTCCAATACTGAAGTAATCTGCGCCAATTTCTGCTTTGATTGCTGAGAGGTATGCATCATAGATTTCAATTGCTAAGCAACAATTACATGTGGGAGGTCTTCCATAGGACTTTTTCCCTATTCCCATCTTGATAAGTTATCAATGATGGAACTTTTGTTTCTTGGGCTTCCTTCTCTTCCTTGTCCTTTCTTACCTTTTCAAGGAGGCCAAGTTCCATTTCTCTGTAGCCCAGAATCCTAGTTTTAAGCTCTTGTTGATGTTGTAAAATGTGACCCTGTTCATCTTTGCTCTTAGCCCTGGCCAAGACCTCAGCAAAGGTATTTACCCCCCAATAGATGAATTCATCAGGAACTTCCTCATTAATATAACCACTCTTAACATGGTTCTATTTAAAATGAGCATCAAGAAACCCCTTAGGGTCATGCTTTCTTTTAAGAGAAAAACCAAGTTTCAGAGAGACTATTTGATCACCTAAGATTGCAGCCCAAGTTGAAGTTGGGATGAGCAATGACCCAATATTCAAAGGAAATTTAGGCCAGCCTTTCCTTTTAGGACCGACAAGTTTCTTGTAGACACCGTTAGTGACATTCTGGAAAGAGACCTCTTCAATAACCAACCTGCCAGGAACTATCTTGGGCATCATATGGATAGTATTGCTACCCCAAATTCTAATATATGAAAAAGACTCACCAACATACCAATCACCCATTGTGGCAATGAAGGTCATGGCTTCAGCTGAAAATGTGTGAGCTTCCTGTTTGAATATTGAAAAATAAATACTGCCAAAAAATTGTTCACAGATGTCGTAGAACATAGCTGCATAATTAGTATCCCATAGTGATGAATAGTAGACAGGTACTGGAGAGACCTATAGAGTCCAGTTCCATCCCAAATTAGGGTATTGGAATTCAGTGCAAAATACATCAATGATAAAGGCCGAAAAGAAGAAATTCGACTTCTTCCGGGCAGTAGCTTTTTGATAATCCTCAATGGCTATTTTGAGCTCTAATGATAGGATAGATTCCCAAGGGAAAGATTCACCAGTTGATAGAACATAGTGAGCTACCGGTGCCCATTCAGCTTTGAAGACATAACAGTTGGGAAGACCATAAAGCTTGCATAGCATGGCTTCCAATAAAGAATAAGGTTCTCTAAACCAGGTGACAATGTATAGGTCATCGGTCCTCGGCATGGACTTACTAGGTTCATTCATCCAGGATTTTAGCATTTCATTAAAATTGTACCTGGTTTTAGAGGATTGGGTGAACTCAGTGTTGAGGGGTTGCACATCCGGTTTAAGAGCATAGGCTCTGGTGAAGACCTCAGGACGAAAGGTAGATAGCTATGACCCTACGCTATCATCAAAGGACCGATCTTTAGGATTTGTGTGGTCCATAATCCATTTGAGTGTGTCAGTGTAGGGAAGGATAACGGGTCTGGAAGCAATTGCGTGTAGCCCACAATCCCTAATTTTCTGGTAGGCCGACTGGTCATTTTGAATATCAGAGAGGTCATCGTTGTCAAAAATCGAGTAGATTCTGGGCCAATCAATTTGGTAAGTTTCAGTGATCCTACCATAGGTGTCTGAGAAGACGTCGAAGTTTGGGTCTTTGGTCAGCATGTCCTTTTGAATGTTCTTCTAGCAGGTAATTCGAGCCATTTTGAAAATTGAAAAACTCTGTTTAAATTCATAAACAAGAAATCAAGACCAATTAAGAAACAAAGCAACAGTAAACAATAAAATGTAAAAATGACAGAAAAAAGAAACCTGGAACTGAGAAAATGATCTCTGGTAAAAATCGCAGTAAAAATTCACGCAGCAAGTAATCTTCAAAAGTGAAAACGGTAAAGAAAATACAAAGGACCTATCTATTTATAGATTTCCCTTGGGTCGAATCCAGGCCGTAGGATTAAAAGAAATAGACTGTCGGGAAAAAATCTTGCGGGATACAGAATCAAGTCGTGAGATTTGAATTTTATTCACTTTTCTGCAATCCACAATTACGGGTTGCAGGATGCGGGTTCAACATTTCTAATTAACCCTTTCCGCTATTCATAATCCACAAATTGCGGGTTGCGGGTTGCAGAAACACACAACACAAATAATAAATGAAACTACTTCCCGCAATCCGCAATTTGCGGGATGAAAAACTACAATTATTGTTTTGGTGTTTGGATTCAATTTTTGTTTTACAGTGAAATGTCTCTGTTTTTTTTGTTACTTACAAATATTCATATAGTTTAAAATCAAGAATATTTAGATGATTTGGATAAACTTTTTGATTGGTCATTCTAAAAGCTTTAATTATAACATGTTAATCACAAAGTGTTTGGGTTTGATTTTTTAATTTTGTCATAGTTTTGTTAGGAAACTTTCTTCGTATCTGGGTTTAATGTCTTTTTTCATATAGAAACTTCTTATTTTTTATTTTCCATGTCTTTAAGTGATATTTCTTGGCCATATAGTGAACTTTCCGTTTTGTTTTTTCATATTTTGTTAGAAAATTTATTTTCCATATTGAAACTTCTTAGGGTTTTTTTATCTCTCATATTGCTTAAGTAAGAGCTATGCCATTGCAAATATTCCTGTGCTTGTGATTACAACATATTTTACGCTAGTGTTTAGGTTTACAGTTTTTTTTTCATTAGTTTGATATTTTTGTTAGGAAACTCTTGGTTATTTAGGTTTACAATCTTTCTTATATTGAAAATTCTTAGGAGTTTTCATTTTTTTAATTTTCAAATGGTTTAATTGAGTTTTCTAGCAAATTTTTGAATTAAAGAGGTTTAAGTCTCTTTATCCTTGTTAATAATCATAGGTATTATTGAGTCATCTATGGGAGAATTTTGAGAGTTTAAATCATGCTCTATACCGACTTAATGTAGTTGTATTTGGCTTTAGGTTTTCCCATTTTTCATATTTTTTATTGAAATCTTGATTGAGTTCAATTTTTTCTCATTTCATTTCTCATTTCATTATTGGGAATTTTAACCCTGTTCCTAGATCAATTATCAAATTATCAATAGATCCAAGTGTTAGAAATGTTGGAAATTTCTATAGTGCTGTATTTTATAATTTGGGTGTCAGGGTTTTGTAAATTTGTGCATTTCAATGCTCTTAACTGTAATCTGAAACATGAATCATGATTAGCTTGAACTTTGTTAGTGAGTGAGTGCATGAGTACTGATCCTTTGTACATTTTGCCTTGTTGTTGAGGCCTGCATGACGTCAACTTTGGATGAACCCAACTAACATTTGACCATGTCATCAGAATTGATATAACTTCTTTTAATTCTGCCTTCCATACATCATAATCCCTAAGAAATAGGTAAATTTTTTCCTTCAAGAACTGTAAGACGTAGTATTTACGATGACTTAATCATTTATTCATTACACAAGGCAAAACATCTACGAAAACAAAAAATGTAATAGATAGGATTTTCAAACTGAGGTTCTTTATTCTTTCCTGCAAAAGTTATAGATTTGTTGCAGCCTCGGTTGATAAAGTTTGTTGGAATGAGTTCCAAGGCTCACAACAGAGGATGAAAACCCAACCAAAGGCTTTAGGTAATCCTACACAAGTAGCACCCCTATCCTCGAGTTGTTTGGTGTGGTTTACAACCACATGTATTCGACCTTTGCTGGCACTCTTTGAGTTAGTGAATTTTGATCCAAAAGGACCAGGCTTCCTATGAAGGAAAACAAGGTATTGGATGTTTACAAAACTATAGATCTACCTAGAAAAGAAACCTAAGCTAAATTAGGGCTATACTAAGAATGTGTGTTGTTTGAATGCAAGTTAAACTTGATATGAAAATAGATAATCATGTCATTCAATATAACATAAATGTAAAAGAGATTTTAATTACTTATTAACTCATATTACTATTGATTGTAATGTTTATTGTAGAATCATTTGCAGAAATAGATAAAAGTTTTAATTAAATAAATTCATTTAAAACAAGTACACAGATCATAAGCAAGGAATAATCAGAACTATAGATCAGTGTGCTTACAATTTGCAAATGAGTTCGATAGTGATAATGAACATTCTGCAATGGAAAAATCAATATTCATCAAATAAACTTGACTAAATAAATAGAAAGAGATTCAAGAATAACATAGCTGTATTAAAGAAAGTATGCAAAACATTACAAACTCTAAATTAAACATAGTATCTTCAATCTCTTAAGCTGATTTTTCCCTCCAGAAATCCCCCCTTAGCCCATGAGAAATATACCCTTTAAATAATAATTACAAAAGAATGAATCCCCATGAAACTAGGATCATGAAACTAATAGCCAAGAAAATCTTGCCACCTAGTCCAAATCTCCAACAATTCATCTATGTGTGGATAATTCGCTGATTCAAACCCAAGTTGAGCATCACATCGAAAATTTTCCAATTGATTTTTGGCTAGCTTGTGCCAAATACAAATGAAAATGTGGATCTTTCCTTGCATAGTAAGTGGTTGTCTTATCAACTGATCCACGTCTCCAATGCTGATATGGTCAAGCCCTTGAATCTTCTCTTTAGATTCCTCACAATGACATTCAACCTATTCAATCATTAACTTCGTAGGACAAGCATTCTCAATCAGCTCCATGGTAGGGAAGTGTAGTATTTCCATGATGTTGTCAAGCGCATACCATCTTCTCCCACAAATAGCCTGTGCTTTCTGGATGGTATCTTCAATCATCTCATTCAAATCGATCCAAGCACGTAAAAGAGTTCTGACTTTTTTCAATTGAAAACTGTTGTGATTGGCGATACCTTCTGGTCTATCTTTCATATACCTTTTCCAATTCAAAATATCATCATAAGCTTTGGAGGCTTGTTGTCTCTTGGTTGTATGCTCCTCAAGGGTGACATATATTTTACCAAATGCAACATGAGTCTCAAAGATGTCATCCAGAGTCCTAAACATTTCAGTTATTAATTCATGATGCTCTTGATTGACCTGTATAGCCAAATCTTGAAACTCTTGCTGAAAAAAGTTGGAAAAGGCAGAGGAAGCTGCACTTGCAGTTGCATCTTCACCTTGTTTCTCAAGCAAAGCTATCCTTTGTGTAAGAGTGAAATTTATAGTTTTTTCATTTTGCAATTCAACCTGGAGAGAGGAATTCTTGAGCTGCAACTATTCAAACTTGTCTTCAGATGCTTTTTCCAGATTTGCCACATAAGTTTTATGCTCTCTCTTGACCTGATCTAGTTCTTCTTCAAACTTCTTCATTTCCTCTTTCCTTTTATCAAAATCCATGTTTAATGTGAGAACTGCATCAAGGTTAGCACCTGTGAATGCACCCAAAGTTGTGGCTGAATCCACTGCATCAATCTGAGGGTCACCAGACTACTGGGTCCAAATTATTTGATTGGTGACAGGTGCAGCCAAATCATCTTGATCTGTACTTCTCTTCTTTCCTTTTCTGACCACGACCTTGGACAAAATACTATAGAAATAATCTCCAAGAGGGACTACAATGTCTTAATCAAACTCATTTATTGATTGAGTAAATGATGAAGTCCCACTCATTGTTGAAACCAATGAATATGTTTGAGTAATGGTGGGAGTGGATATATGCATAGCAATATGAGAGGTATGCCGGGACAAGGAGATGTTTTGGACAATTGCAAGTTCGGAGGTTGAAGAGGGGATTAGGATGGAAGTTTCAGAGGATGGAGTGAAAGTGTTTGTGGCTGGAAGTGATAATGAAGGCACTAAAACTTGCTTAGGAATGGGTGATGATGAAACAATGAATGAAGGCAATGTCAGAGGAACTTTTTAAGACTAGGTCTCTGCAATAGTAGATGAAAGCATGGGATGTGGGAGTGAAGTAGCTGGGATAGGAGTAGATGTGAAGGTCAAAGTATGATATATTTGAGATAGTGAGGGTGATGGGATTGCTCCAATGGGCAAAGTGGAAAGGGTTTGTATAGATGAAAAGAGCAATATTGAAGATAAAGAATTAGAAATAGAAGTGGACTGCATAATCTTGGGATTAGGGACATAAAATTTCATTTGATTACCATTGAACAACTCTGCAGATGTTTGAAGATGTTGAGTTACTTATTCAATCACAAGCACAAAGGAGTGCAATTCCTCTTCAACATCCGAGTCACTAAGGTCGATAGTAGCAATAGCTTGAACTTTCTATTTCTTAAGTGGATTAGTCTCAGTTGCTACTTGATCATTGCCTACCTGGGTAACTGTGGTAGTTACTTGAATGTTAGAAATAGGCTTAACACCTGCAACTACTTGAGTATCTAATACTGAAGTAATCTGTGCCAATTTCTGCCTTGATAGTTGGGAGGTATGCATCAGAGTTTTCAATTGCTAAGAAACGATCACCTATGGAAGGTCTTCCATAATACCTTTGCCCTTATCCCCATCTGGATAAGTTACCATTGATGGAACTTTTGTTTCTTGGGATTCCCTGTCTTCCCTATCCCTTTTTACCTTTTCAAGGAGATCAAGGTCCATTGCTATGTAACACAGAACCCTAGTTTTAAGCTCCCTCTGATGTTGTAAAATGTGGCTCTGGTCATCTTTCCTCTTAGCCCTGGCCATGACCTCAGAAAAGGTATTCACACCCTAGTAGATAGAGTCATCAGGGAATAACCACCCTTGATATGGTTCTGTTTGAAATGAGCATAAAGAAACCCCTTAGGGTCATGCTTCCTTTTAAGAGAAAAACCAAGTTTCAAAGACAGTATTTGATCACCTAACAGTGTAGCCCAAGTTGAAGTTGGGATGACCAATGATCCAATATTCAAAGGAAATTTAGGCCAACCTTTCCTCTTAGGAGCGACGAGTTTCTTGTAGACACCATCAGTGACAATATGGAAAGATACCTCTTCAAGAACCAACCTGTCAGGAACTATATTGGCCAACATATGAACAATATTTCCACCCCAAATTCCGATATATGAAAAATACTCACCAACATACCAATCACCCATTGTGGCGATGAAGGCTCTGGCTTCAGCTGAAAAGGCAGGAGCTTCCTCTTTGAATATCTTCAAATAAATGTTTCCCATGAAGTGTTCACAGATGTCACAGAGCAAAGTTGTATAGTTGGTATCCCACAATGCTTAATAGTAAATTGGTACTGGGGGTTGGCTGGTAAGGTCCATTTCCATCCCAAATTGGGATATTGGAACTTGGTGCAAAATACATCAATGATAAAGGCCGAAAATAAAAAAATTTGGCTTCTTCTAGGCAGTAGCTTTTTGATAATCCTGGATAGTCGTTTTAAGTTCCAATGATAGGATATATGCCCAAGGGAAAGTCTCACCAGTAGTTAAGACATGATGAGCTACTGGAGCCCATTCAACTTTAAAGAAAGAACAATTGGGAATACCATACATCCTACAAAGCATGGTTGCCAATAAGGAATAGGGCTCTCTAAAGCAGGCGACAAGGTATAGGTCTTTGGACCTCTACGAGAACTTACTTGGTTCATTCATCCAGGATTTTAGCATTTCATTAAGATTGTACCTGGTTTTATAAGATTGAGAAAATTCTGTGTTGAGGGGTTGCATAGCTGGTTTAAGAGCACATGCTTTGGTGAAAACATCAAGATGAAAAGTAGCTAACTGTGACCCAACACTTTCATTAAAGGACTGGTCTTTAGAGTTTGCATGGTCCACAATCCATTTGACTGCATCAATGTAAGGAAGGATAGTAAGCTTGGAAGCAATAGCATGTAGCCCAGAATCCCTAATTTTCTGGTAAGATGACTGGTCATTTTCAATATCTGAGAGGTCATCATTGTCAAAAATTGAGTATATCCTAGGCAGTCAATTTGGTAAGTTTCAGTGATTCTACCACTGTTGTTTGAGAAAATTTCAAAGTTCGGGTCTTTGGTCAACATGTCTTTCTGAGTGTTCTTGTAGCAGGTATATCGAGCCATTTTGAAGAATTGAAAAACTCTGTTTAAACGCATAAACATGTAATAAATACCAATTAAGAAACAAAGCAACAGTAAACAATAAGACGTGAAAATGGTAGAGAAGCAACCAACCTGGTGTCGACCAGAATTGAGAAAATATCCTCTGGTAAAAATTGCAGTAAAAACGCACGCAACAAGGTAATTTTTGAAAGTAAAAATGGTAAGGAAAATACAAAGGATCCATGTATTTATAGATTTTCCACGAGTCAAATTCAGGTCGTCGGATTAAAAGAGATGGATGGTCGGGATCAAATCTTGCGGGATATGGAATCAAAAAGCGAGATTTTGCTCGGTGTATGGTGTTTGAGAATTTTTGTTTATAAATTAGACTTCAACCGTCCGATCTCTCTAGATTGCGGGATGCGGGATGTGGGATGCGGAAACGTAACATTTCCTCAAATCGTATCTTGACTTTCCACAAGCTCCTTTCCACAAGATTCTTTCTGTAAGTTCCCCTCCACAGGCTCCTTTCTGCAAGTTTCTTTCTGCAAGCTCCTTTCTGTAAGCTCCTTTCTGCAATCTCCTTCCCGCAAGCTTATTTCTACCAAGCTCCTTTCTGCAAGCTTCTTTCCGCAATTTTTCTTCCACACCATCGATCTTTTGCGGAGTCTTTTCTGACCTTTGATATTCTGGATTGTGGGTTCATAGAATATTTAAACTCTATTTACACAATGTCCTTTCCGCATTTTTTCTTCCGCACCATCTATCTCTTTTAGCGGAACTAATCTCAACCGTCTGATCTTGATCTTTTGTGGAACTTTGGATTTTCCACCTAACTGTCGGAATTAATCCTTAACCGTTGGATCTAGTGCGGGACTAATATAAGCCATCCGATCTTGATAATTGCGGAACTGATCCTTAGCCATCAGATCTCATGTGGGATGCTTCCTTACTGTCAATTTCAGATCGAATGCGGATCTCACCATGACTTGCGAAACTTGACCTTTTTTGCCTGTCCTTTGCGGAACTGATCCTTAACCATCGGATCTTGTGTGGGATGCTTCCTAACCGTTGATTTTAAATCGAATGCAGATTTGCACGATTTCTTTGCGGAAATCCTCTGTGATGTTTGCAAATATAGTTTCTCTGTTCTTTGATTGTTACATATGCTCTATCTGCCATTCATTTTACTTCGTCTGCACTTCCACTCTTTATTTTTCTAACCAACTTCGTCAGTCAATCAACAGAAGTTTAGCTTGGATCCTTTTATAAAACTGTGTCTTATATTCCTTTCATATCGGTACAGGCATATATGAGTTTTATACACTCTGAGCAGACATATTTTTATACACCTTCATATCTCATATTTTTACTAACTTAGCACCTATTTTTTCATACTTATGACCACTCGTGAGGAGGCTAAAAAGCATGGCTTGATGGACTGTCAATCAAGGAACAAACTTATGTCAATAGATGAACTTATTGACACAACTACAACGTTTTGGCGGGCATTTCAAAACTTGCCAGAGGCATAATGATATATTTTTCCTTATAATTTATTGACTAATGACATTCAGTTGAGTGTGCTGTCAACAAGTATTAGCATGCTGTCTATCTGAAATAAAAATGTACTCATAGGAAGATGTCATTTATATGAGTGAAATGTGGTTCACAATCTGTTATTAAAGGCATGGCACCTATCACTTGTATTTAAATATTCTTTCTATGGTAATAAACTGTTTCTGAGTATTTAAATATTACTTGTATTTAAATATTCTTGCTATGGTAATAAACTGTTTCTGAGTATTTAGTGCACATTTTATTTTTCTACAACTTCTGAGTATTTCAGATTAAAGACAGTAATCAAGATGGCATATACTCTACTGCAATTTGAATTTTGAAGTAGTTGTCAATGTCCCAATACACCAATAGATTTGTGGTTGTGACCTTTCAAGCTCCCACAAGGGTTCCAATCTCCCAGAGGGTACGCACTTAAGCATTACACCTCATGAGAAATTGTCGCGCAGATAAAACTTTAAAATGGTTGCTGAATTTTAAAAAATAAAATGATTATCATTTGCAATTTTGCCTCTTGCAAGGTCTAAATATAAAATGCTCAGATAAATAATGTTACTTTCAAAACTAATAAAGAATCAGGGCAAATTAAACTACCCAAATCCTAGGGCCCTCAAGGAAGACATGTATCCTCATTCTTTTGTAAACTAAACAGACTTTACATTCATAATTCTTGCAATATCATATCAAGGTGAATATGTTTCTCAAATCCTTCCGAGGAATTTATTACAACAAATTAAATATGGGTACAACAAAAAACATTTGGTACCTGAGGATGCAATGCAATAATTGCAAACACAAATGCAAGAATCAATGTCATGACAATGAAGTAAATATTGAGATTGCAGTCATTTCCTCAAGGGTTAAACTAGTAGAAGAGTCACCCAGAAAATGCAAACTAGATAGTAGACAATAGATACATCTGTTGATAAAAATAAATTCCTCATTACACAGTTCTGAACATATACTAACAAATAAAAACATAAAATATATAAAAACAAATTGAAAAATGAAAACAATATTGGTAGTTCAATCATTAAAAGAGGAAGAGAATTAGGTTCCTCAAAAACATCAAAGTAGGCATTCAAAATAGTCTTTGTCAGCATGTGAAAGAATGTTGCAGTTATCCTTTTTGGCTTGCCAAACTATACAAAGAGCAAATTTGTTAGTAGCATTGATATTTATGTTTTACACTCACTCTTCATAGAGTTATACAATCACAGAGAATAAGAAAACATTCAACAAAGATAGAGAGACATCACCAACAATTTGACACAAGAATCTTGTGAACAATCCTTTTTTATTACTGGTCGATCCTTTGTAAAGTTTACACAATAGCTCCTGGGTGAAAAAATCAACCCTCAATACTTCGAAGAAAGAAGTATTTATACAATTATTTACATATGCTCCTGTCATAAAGGACTAGGATATTATGGATAAAATATCTAACTAATTACATCTCAAATTACAAAACATAGGAATTCTGTTCATTTGTTTGGATACTTGGTGCTGATTTTGTGGAAGTAGTTGGTGACTCATATATTTGACTTTGGCTGTTGTTCCATGCTGATTCGAACAAAGACTTCAGTTCTTGGTTGTTTTTAGCTTCCTCTTGCAATACATTAGGCCATCGAGTTTAGGAAGACTGGTCATTTTTCTATTCTTCCCATATAATCTTTTGCAAAAACCTTCCTTGTTGTTGATGGTGCTTGCATCATAGGTATAGGAAAATCCTGAGAGGAATTAACCTTTTCTGTGTTGCAGACAACACCAATAGTCTGATAAAGTATAAGTCTACTAATTTTTGCAGCCAGTGGTCTCAAATGCCTAACACCTGGAATATCCGTAGGTAGATGGTGTTGGAAATTTTGGCCTTGTGTCCTATAGACAAAACAAAAAATACCATCAAATTTAGAATTCAGATGTACCAAATAATTGACTAATAAAAGTATCAATTGGTATCACATTAAAAAAAATACACTACTATACTATGGAATACAGTCACTTACCTTCATATTATAATTCCAAATTAGGGAATACTGTCAACTTCATTCACCGTAATGTTGGCATGTGTGCAATATAAGAGACATTGATGTTTGAAAATATGCAAATACAAACATACGTCGATAAATTACAAGCGATATTGTCTCTCCAATAATACCACGATAAATTCACTTCAAAGAAAAACAAACCTAGTGGTGGGTTCATAGATGTAAGTGATTCTGAATGTGTATGATTGATGGATGATGGTTTTTTTGAATTTGTATTTACTTGACTGCTCTTCTGAGGCCTTACAACCCTTTGTGGTGTACCTTTCAAAGCACGTACTCCATCTGACAATATATTACAGTTATGAAATTCTCTATGATATGCCACTTCATGACATTAATTTATTTAAAAAGTATTAGAAGTAATACCTGAAATGACTGTTGATGAATTTTTATTTGCATACATTGCCTCCAATGCTTCATCAAGAGTTTTCTTCTTCAACCTCCCCCCCTCTACCACTGAAAATTTATATTTTTTTGGGTCAACATTAAAAGCAGATGGGGAAGCATCATGATGTCCTTGAATGGGCATGGTATTCATTGACTGACTTAAACTTTGTCTACCTGTCAAAGGAAAGTTGAAAGATCCAAATGTTTGTGCATCCACATTTAGGTCTGGAAGCAATGCACGCTTATTTTGTCTTTGGTGAGACCTCTCCTTAGGGATCAAGAAATTTTTTCTTCGCTTCAATGTGTGTTCATTGTCATTATAACTAAAATCAAAATCATGAATGCATTGCTGATTCATATCAGCAACAAATTTATCCACGAGCTCTTCCATTAATAATGCCCTTGAAATAGAATGTGGAGGTTGCACCATTACTGCTTGAATCTTTTTATTGCATCTGTAAAAAATTTCTTAACATATCCCAAGGTCACACTCATCCAACTCATTGATTGTAGGATCAAAACTCTCATTTGAGGCAATCTCAATGTTTTGATCCTCAACAATGTCATCCTCCAGTGCAATGATTGGAGATCCACCATTTACTACATCAACATTAACATCCAACCTAGTTATTTGATGTATTTCCGTAGAACCGTATCCTTGCAACATTCTCACTTTAATTACATGTTTACAAATATTTCCTCTCATCGCCCATGGGAAATCACATGAACTAAATGTTTGGTTTGAATAAACCACAAGATATTTTTTCAAGGACGATTGACTTTGCACCCAATAATAATTTTGAATTTCATCATGAGGAACACAATGGTCATCCAGAATATTTTTAGCCTTTTCAATAGATGTCTCTATGATATGCTTCAACATGTAGTTATTTATAAAACCAACTTTCTTTAGATGATCCATGTTCCAATAATAGAGTTTCGCACTTTTAAGAAAAGTGTAGATAAGCCAATCCATCCATCGTAGGCATTTTCGTCTATGATCACAAAAAAAAATTGTTTAAAAAAAACAATGATATCCCTCAATGGTGTTGTTTGTTTTTTGGTTGGAATGATGAAAGTTTCGATAACCTTTTTTCCACATATTTGCAAAAATAAAGTATGAAATTTAACATATTCAATAAAAAATGCATTTTGTAGCAACTTGAATAGGTTTAAAAGGTTCTTACGAAAATTTTGATTATCCATCCAATTCTTTGAAAAGTAATGAAAGAAAGGGTTCTCATTTCTGAATTCATCATAAAATTGATCCAAAGATTTGACAACTGAGTTTGGATCACGATAACTGTTCATGATAGCACCTAATGTTGAAAACTTTTTTCTTCCAACATCCTCACAACTAGCCAATTTAAATACATTCTTCAACCACGCTCTTCTGACATGCAAAACACATTGTAAAAATTGACAACCTATAACAGATCTACACATAGAAAAAATAACATTCTCTTAGATAAATCAGTGAGTGAAGAAAAGCATGAGGAACTATCTTAACTAATTACAAAAAAATACCTTATTACATCAATTTCTGCCAATGCATCATCTGTCATGAACGCATTCACTATCCAATCAGGTTTAAATTGTTGACCTCTTTCCATAATTTTGGACAACCACAATGAGTATCAGATGATCCGTTTCAAGATGACACAACACATGCAATAGGGACTCCATTTTGTTGTTTGTCAAACACAAGAAGGGTATACAATTGATACTGCATTCACACAATTATTATCTCAATATTAAAGGCAACAAAATACAAATAGTAGAAATGAAAATACGTGTACGTATGCATCAATTTCTAAATGAATACTCACCCCATACTTGTTTTTTCTAAATGTTGAATCCATTGCAATGATACTATTATGTGCATATTTCACCATATTATGCAACATCCAATTTGTTTGAATACCAATGATAAATGGAATCTCATCACCATGAGGGGTTTGGTAGAAAAAGAATGAATTTAGATCTTGTTGGTACCATAAATTCACACTTATTGAATCATTCTTATCAAGTTGAAATTTGTTTTTCCCCAATCAATTAAAAACGATGACAACATCCCTCCATGTCAGAAAGCTGTCTCGAGTGCTTTCATTATCCACATTGAATAAGCCTTCTCTAACCTCCAACATACGTCGTTTGCAAACCATATCAACAGATAATCCCATTTCATACATTGCCTCCACTGATAGTACCATTTCTCTTGAAAGACAAGGTGCATACATCACCCTTAGCTCGCTAAATCTATCACACTGTCCATGGCATGGCCAACCATCTTTGTCTTCATGTTCATACATATTGTATGTAATTATGGCCACATTGGGTTTACCAGCCATTTGTTTCGCAATAAAGTGGCACTCACATCCCCTTTTTTGAATATATTGTTGCCTTCTTTTAGGAGGTCTGGGTTCATTCTTCTTGTCCTTTGGTCCATATGAGCATTGATAACTACACATATGCAAATTTTCCAATTATAATACTTTAGTTCAATATATCAAAATACAAAATAGACAACTCATACATGCCAAAAATGTAGTTACTCACATTGAATATTTTTTTGAAATTGAATCCCTATGATCAAGCCCATCGTTCAACCTATATAGCTTTCGAACAAATTTACATGGTGCATTTGGGTTCATTTCCTCCCCCTTGATGAAGTCAGAAACTCTACAATATGGAATTAATGCAACACGATCAATATATTTGTCCCCTTTCACAACTTCACTCCAATTTAGATCAGTGCTGGAAAAGATGTCTTTCCCAGGTAGGTCTCGTACTTTTAGATCCATAACAACGGTCCATTTTTTCTTTCAAACAATCCTTTTTGATATTCTACAAACAAATGAAACACACATGTCAATATTCATATATCAAATACATTGATTTATAAATATATGGTTTTGCTTACATTGAGTATATGAAAGATAGTAAACCATGTTAGAAGAAAATGGCAAACCATAGAATATGCTTGGTTTCATAATGAACACAACCATGTTTATGAAAAAACAATGAACCATTATCCAACCATTTGTCATGCAATCAACTTGATTAGTGGACATTAAAATTTTTATGACAGAAAAACAATGAGACTTTCTATAGATACCCATGCACCCTGTGTGTGTTCTATACGTGACCATGTACTTCCTTTGTATCTTGTAGTGTATAATCAACCATGTGCGATAGAGTTTGGTGCCTATTGCAGTTCAACAATGATCCATCTGAAACCTGGGTTAGGAATCTTTCTGTTAGTCCCATTCCTTTCCTAGTGGGTTAGTCATGAGTCATGAGCACCGATTCATTAATGTTAAAAATCCTAGAAACAACAGGGACTTTCTCTATCTTTACCAAGCATAGGAGCCATCCAAAAAAAGAATCTGCTCATATCAAGTCAGTTTAGACTTTCCCTGAATTAAGTGACTGCTTTTCGGCTACTACAAAGAAGTGAACTCAGTCCTGCTTTGTTTGATAGAATTTCTTGAATCACAAAGATCAAGGATTTAGCTAGGTCAGTACAACAATGACAGTTGTGGATGACAATAAAAATAAGGTATTTTCCATTACATTCTGATTGACCATTATACTATTTTTCTCTTTTGTATTCTATATACCTTGATATTCAAATAAGTTTAATTGTTTTTTTCATGTTTATGCAGTCCTCTTGGCATAAGTTGCTGGTAAAGAAGTGGTTGAATATGAAGAGAAAAGCACCCCGCCATGGCTTGAATTTAGAGGAATGGCTGAGTGTATCAACTCTAATAGACATCTACATTTTTGGGCATTAACAAACTCCCCTCATTACATCCAATTCANGCCCCCCGCCATGGCTTGAATTTAGAGGAATGGCTGAGTGTATCAACTCTAATAGACATCTACATTTTTGGGCATTAACAAACTCCCCTCATTACATCCAATTCAACAAGATAAACAATGCCCTGAAAATAGTTTATACATTTTGTTTTCATGAATACAAGGGTACCAATTAAAAATCCTTTTGTTTCAGAATGAAATTGGATGTTGACAGTTTTCATTAAGATTCCTACAGTTGCTACAAAAGTGTAACATGATGTAGTGTACATGTTACTTTTTCTAGGTTTCAAGAAATTGTGCCTTTAAATGCAGGAAACATTTTAGGGGCAGAGAACAATGGCCCCGCTGCAAAATGGCTGGCCCTTATTTTCCAAACACTGAACAATCCAGGCACAGGTAAGAATAGAAATCGATGCAGCTATTTATCATCTTGTAGGGACAAGTCTAAAAACATTCCAGAAGCTGTTTACTGTTTGGACTATGATTTTGAATGCTCCAAAGTGGGTAAAAGTTCATTTTTTCCTAGAAGAAAGTTTTCGTATTGCTCTTTGAATTGGTGATGCTAAGAATCTGGTAGAGAAGAATGATTGGGACGCTCTGTTAGAGAAATATTAGGTAGGTACACATGCTGGATATTAAATGTTATGTTGAAGTTGTTGAGTTCTAGTAGACTTTGATTTGAACCTGGGAAATCGATTTTCCTTTTAGAAATATCTCTTGAAATAAATCAATTCCGGATGCTGTGACAACTTCAACTTGAGTAGAGGGAATGACATGTATTTGAAGGATGTAGTTTCACCTGTGTATTAAACATGCTTATGGATAACAACTAGAAAGAGAAGCAACAAAGAGTAGCAGACTTATTAAAATCGCTTATGGATACCAACTAGAAAGAAAACCTCCAAGAATATTGCTCAGTCTTGGAGTCAGATCAAGTCGACTGATAGAATGATGTGGTACCGCTCGACTTCTCTCTGTGCCCGCTCGCTGGATCTTCTCGGTCGTTTGCTGAAACTAGAAATCTGCTGGATTTGGGCGATATGCTTGTTTGAGGAAACAGGGGTTTGCAGGAGTTTGAGCGCATAAACGATTTGAATAACAAGGTGGTAGCTCGACATTAACTCACCATTTGAACAGGGTGGAACACCTCTACATTAATTCACATCCAAATCTCGGTCACATGGGTTAGCCGGAGTTTTTGTGACGGAGGTGGAGGGCGCTCGTATCCGAAAAACGATGGACGGGGTCTCGTAACTGGCAGACGGAGGACCCACGGTGGATGGGGTTGAAGGGGATCCGTTTGGCGGCGGGATGGAGCAATTTGAGTGCCCCATATCCCACTCCTATGATTAATACCTAAGTAATACTATGGTGCTATTTGTGATATCTTTATTCCCTAGTAGCTGTCACCTTTTGTTAACAGTACATTGACTCGTAATATATACGTAGTAAAAGAATTGGTTATTCAATAGATGTTGCAGAGTGGGAGAAGTATAGCTATAAATGTCATTTTCACACACTAGAAGTGCTGTTTAAAAATAAATTCCAGCCAAAGGCATGAGATTATGTTTGGGTGGGATGAGCGAGGCTTTCCTTATGAGCATGAGTGGGCAAGCTTCGTCGAGAAGTGGCTTGCCTCATTTTTTTATCAGTGCCTTACCATGTTCGATAGTAAGTTCCTATAAATGTTTGATAGTCTTAGTGCCATGAAATAAAGGGCAATTGGATAATTCTATTTTTTAACCAGGGAGTGAGCTAAACTCTATACCATTTGCACCATTTTTTTGGCGAAATTTTTGATCAAAATCAGGTAAGAATTGTTGAAATTGCAGTTTTTGTTTGTTCAAATTGCACAATCCGGGTGTTGCAGGGGTTATAGAGGGTGTTGAATCCATTTTTGCAACCAAAATTGCAATTTCAGCAACCAAAATCGTAATTTCAGCAACCAAAATCGCAATTTCAGCAACCAAAATCGCAATTTCAGCAAAAAATTCCCTCCCCAAATTCCAACAAATTTCGCCAACAAAAATACAAATGGTCTAGAGTTTAGCTCACTCCTTTAACCAGTTGTTTCTCGTTGTTTTCTAGTCACTCTAAGGCAAGTTGTTTACACACTCTCTAGGGATAGTTGTAAAGAACATGTACAAGACCGAACTATAACCTATGTACTCCACCTAATCAACAACCCACACTACCAACATCCCAGTAGACACGTCCACACAATACAAATGAAGAAGATGAGCTTGTTGCAATGTAGGAATAAATGGCATTGTAAAGGGATTTGTCCATCTTTTAAAGTTGATACTATAAATATTGTTGTCTAATCTTTGTTTCTAGTGATGTTTTGGGCCATCCTGTATTGGATATGCATGGGAAAGATTAAATGTCCAATAATTGTTGCACCTTGTTCTAGTTAATCAATGATTATTCATAAAACAGAAAGACCTTTTATCTATAGATTGTGGTAAACATTAAGAAAATATGTTTGCAAGGGTTAATACATGCTAATATTTATGCTCTGTATTTCTATTTTTAGATTTTGATAATGGTGCAAGGGAGTTGCCGTGGAAGATCTTGTATTTTGAAGGTTCACAATTTTAAGTGTTTTTTTGGCCCAACATTATCAAAGTTGCCATGGAAGATCTTGTATTTTGAAGGTTCATAATTTTAAGTGTTTTCTTGGGCTCAACATTATCAAAGTGCCATCCTATAGGATATGGATCCATATTTAGATTGTTGTTGTTGTATCTTCATGGGTATATGGATAATGTTTAGTGTTTAATTTGAATTTTCATTGATTTTATGTTTCTATGTTGAATTTGAATCACTTCATCTTTTTAGTGAGGCTACCATTCTCTTTTAGACTTGTTCAAATTTCTTGTTTTGTTTTGTTATGTGACAAAAAAATGCATGCTAGAATATGTGAAAATGCTACTTGAGATTCTAGGAAAAAAATTGTTATTTGGCAAAGAGCATTTGGAGAACTATACTGTCCCAGAAATATACGGTGTTGTGAAGGCCACAACTATTTTTGTACCACTTGATGAAATAATGAAAGACACAAATTTTGATGGGGTGACAACTGAAATTTTTGGCCCCTTCCAGGTAATATGATAAAATGTTAAAGCAAATGTTCGTTGTAAACTCTTTACAAACAATAACATTTGGATTGTTTCCATCTTAACAAGTTGACTACTCTGCATATATATTATGAACTATTAAGTAAGCTTTGCATTCTTTCAGCTGAACTAACTTGCAATTATCATATGAGATCTCATATATGTTAGAATTATGATCAAAATAAAATGCTTTGTTGTATTTACAATGTTTCACAATATAATTGACAATTGAATTATTGAAAATATATCTATTCGTGATGAATGAAACTTTGCAGAATATTTAAGATAATAAAATAATATTAGTATATTAACATCAAATGAATGACCAAAAAGGTAGGCAAATATAGAGTTAATGGTTCATTGATTCAATGGTTGACAATGCTTGTTTTGGATATAAATTACATATTATAACCAATTACATGCATGGTCAACTTCCAATGGTCTTAGATGTAGCATGTGAACGACTGCATGCCGATTTAATAGTAACAATTGTTTCAAATGATATCAAATTTTTATAGGTAATATGTGATCTTTGAATTGTAAGTTTGTTAAATTATTCTTGCCATTGGATTATCTTTCCAAGGAAAGATATTTGAGTACAAATTCTTTTATGTACTAGTCCTATTACTCTATACATTTTGAATCACATGTATTGATTGCCAAGATGTCTGTTATGCATATAGTGGAAATTGATCAAGGGTTGGGTAAGTTTTCCAATAAATCAATCATGTTACAATGTTAGGGTTATTATGCAACATATCCAATACAAACTTATTGAACACAATACCAAAGAATCCTAGTTTGAAATTTACTTTTTTTCATGATGTATGTTACACACACCTATGTTAGAGATAATAGTCATAAATAGGTAATTAGGGTTCTATAATAAAGTGATGGTAATTAATATGGTCATTAGAAGATTAAGGATCTTAGATTTACATAAATACTCTTCTCTCTTACCAAGTAAAGAGACATTGCATCACATAGTGATGAATCAATCCATTCTATCTCATTCTTATGTATATCACTATCAATGCTTGTGTGTGTAAATATTGAAATGATATCTATGCAACTAGGGTTTTATAATACAGTTATGGAATTAGTGTAGTCATCAAAAGATTAAGGGATTTTTTAGTTATGTAACTATTCTCTCGTAGTAAGTTAAGCGACATTGCATCACTTAGTAACAGATCGATCCATTCGATATCATTATTATGTTTATCATTGTCTATGCTTGTCTATGTAAAAACTGTTATTATATCATAGCCATAGTTGTGAGGAAGCTAAGGCTAGGAGTGGGTGAAAACTTAGGGGCTGGTTAATCTAGTGATGGTATGAGGAACTACAATGAGGACATAATATGCGAAAAGTATTTTTTTATGTAAGTGTATGATTCTGAAATTTTTTTACTCTGATTGAGTAGTTGCAAAGATACTTGTTAGAGTTGTTGTTAGGATAGATCCAACTAAAACTATGTTGTCTTGAGCGGTGGAGAAGAATACAGAGCTGAAGGTAAGGGAAGTGTCAAACTTCAAATGACAGGTAAGATGTTGCTATTTAGGGATGTCTACTATATGTGTGTATGTATTACTCTATTTATTCAACGTAGTTTGTTGTGTTTTTGTTCAATTTATGCACCCAATCGCAATTTAGATTGAAGTTTACTATGGGACTGGATGGCTTGCTCTTTTTTTAATGAAAACTAGATAATTGGCAGAGTTTTTAATATGGTAGAAAAGGATGGTAATCTTGGATGAGGTGTTGGTTGTGAAATCTTATGAAGTATTTAACTAAACTTATTTTTTAAGTGTGAACTTTGATTCTTCTATATAAGGGTGTTAGCTCAATGGAAGAGCATATATCTTAAAGGCAATATGTTGGTGGTTCGTTTCATCTGGGCCCTATCTACATAAATCAATGAATAATTAAATGATTAGTTAAAAACAATCAATGACTCAATAAATGACCAGCTAATTGCACTTAATGACTAACTAAATGACCAGTAAACTGCAATCAATAACTAAATACATGACCAATTAACAACAATCAATGACTTAATAAATGACCAGTTAACAACAATCAATGACTAAGTAAATGACCAGTTAACAACAATCAATGACTAAAACGATGACTAAATATATGACTAAACTAACCAATCACAACCACCAAAAATTAATAACTTTTTTTAGTCATGTATTTAGTCGCAATATGAATGACTGGCAATAAATGACTATTAGTCACGTGACTAAATTTAGTCATTTATATGCAATTTTTAGTAATTTTTAGTTGTTTATATCACTTTTTCTACTAGTGGATACTGACCCTTAGTTTGTTCTTCTATGAAGTTTTTTTTGTAGGTTTCTCTTAGAAAAGATTGCAACAGTTCACAATAGCTTAGGGAACTACGGTTTTTTCTATAGTCTCAAGTTTATTTTCATCTCGATGATTGTAGTTAAGATAAAATCTATTTCGGATCCTCTGAAATTGATCTAAAGAGTTTTTGTACTACTTTGTTGGAGCTTTTCATCCTTTTATAAATACAATCTTAGTCGTTTTCATTAAAAAATTGAAACACATAAATTAAGAAATATTTTTTACACACTAAGTAAATAATTTGAAGTAAAAATGTATTCAGGTCAATTGGTGTGCACAATACAAAAACTCAGCATTGGTGTGCCTTATATGAGATAACACATAAATGTGCATGGTATGGGTGATACACACCACCAAAGCTATTAATTTTTTTATTATTATAAAGAATATAATCTGAATGGTGCTCCTTTGACATATAAACACATCAGTGTGTACATCTTGTAATAAGTGCACCAATAAACATGTTGAATTTTGTAAACATGAAAAAATGGTGTGCCTTGTGAGGATAACAGAGCAGTGTGTCTATTCTTTACAGTGCGCAGTGCAAACCGCAAAAGCATTTTTGGAATTTTTTTTTATCAATGATAGTTCAGAAAAATTGACTTCAAATTGAATTGCTTCGTGATCTCAGTCCAAGAGTGACCCAAAGCCCTATATANGTTTGCACCATTGAAGGTAAGTCTTATATCCTCTATGTTCCTGAAAAAAAAAATTAGGCCATTTTTAATCTATTCAGATAAAACTTACTCAAAATGTCTCATCTGTAGAGTTGTATGTTTCCATGGTGATCCTTTACAAAATTTCTCTTCAAATAAATATGTCTCTCCAAACCCTTTTGTAGTAAATCTCTCTTACATAAGTTTCTCCTCAAAATTTTGGCCAAAAACGGTTTAGAGATTAGGGTTTTCTTTTATTTATAATCTCATTTTCTCAAAATTAAACTCCCACTCTTTTTTATTTTCCAGTTGATATTTCCGCCTATTGGTGATAAACACACACTTTTTAATTTTTTTTAAAGGGATTTCAATTTTATATTTAGATAATAGTGCACCATTGCGCTATACTCATATACACACACCATATAAACAATATGAGAATAAAAATGAAAATATAAGCTTTCGATATTTTTTTGGCCAGCATAACGATACTGTAAGTAAATAGTAGTGCATTGGTGCATTTTATTGACACAATTAAGTGCATCGGTGACACACCAAGACACAAAATGAAAGTGCAAACTTTTGCAATTAATACTCCTCAAAGGATTGTTCTTTGCAAAGGTGGTTGTGGAGTTTCTAACCAGTGCACATTTGGAATTACCGCACTGATGCATTGTTTGTTTTAAAGTGCACCGATATAGATTTTGACACTGATGCACCAATCACTTAAAAAAAAGTTGTTTGTTTCACAATTTGTATTTCAAGATCAATTCAAACATGTATTGATTGTATTTGACTCAACCGTGGGGGGAAAGAGCGATACATCAAATGGTTGATTATTTAAATTTTGACTCATTCCATAATGTTCCAAGTTCAAGTTCTCCATTTTCGTCACTAGTGAGTCCATATTTATTTATATTTTGATTGTTTAGTTGAACTTATGTTGTTTTTTCATGTGCATTTGAATAATTGTGCATTGACTTTTGTAGGATTTTGATTATGGATCAAATTTGGATGCAATTGATATTTCACCACTGCCAAAAATATACAAGGTCTTATTAGGAGAACCATGCCATAGGTAGATGGTAGATGAAAATAAAAGGCCACTTTACCCTGCAAATTGTAATATGCCATCATCTGATAACCATCATCTATCACTAGTACTTTAGTGTAAACCAAATCTCTTTTATGAAACCCTAGTAGTATGTAGTTGTTCAAAAAGTAAAGGGTTGAAGCTGAACTCTAGGCATGTCACAACGTCCTATTATATTAATTACTAACTACCCAAAGTTAATGGTTCAATATTCCCCACTACGGTTAATGATCCAATAGGTGAAATATAAAAAACATGTAGGAACAATTCCATGTGGTCATTCTTTGAATAGTTGGAATCCAAATCAACCATATTTCATCCTAAATTGACCAACCTCTCTCCTTCTATTAATTCAATTGAGAATTTAGGTGAGCCAACATACGATATCAATACTACCCAAAACATATCTACAAGGAGATCCGAAAACTTGTATGATTTAAGAGCAAACATTTCCAAGTACAAACAAAGGTCAATTCAATTGTTAGAGGGTAGTGATGACTTCTCTCTCCCCATCCATTTGAAAAGTAAATGCCAAGCCGATTACAATCACGCTTTAAATGGTGCTTGGCCATCTTCCTTTCTCGTGCTTGATGTTGGGGCCAAATTCTCATATTGTGGGAACAATTACATGATCACAAAGTGAAAAATAAATGTTACAAATATTGGCTTGTTTATCCTTTCACATGTGTTCATTCCTCACAAACAAATAATAGCAATTATGTCATTTTGTGGTCCTCTTTATAGTTGATCTAATTACATGAGTATTGTTAAATACAACCATAATATTTCCATGTATAGTATGAGCATGACTGGTTATGCTTCGAGAAAATGTAGCAGGAAGAACCTGTTATATATTGATAGTCGTCCCCTCATTAATGGAACATTGCAGGGTTCATAAATAGTTATAGGTGCTTATCGTTTAGTTCAAATTATTCATTTGAGGAACACTCCAATAACAAAGAGTTCTGTATGAAAAAAGAAGGCATCCATATTTGTTTGTGTGCATGCAATATCTAGTTTGTCTCCTGGTGATTAGTTGTTAATAAACTATAACTTTCATAAACCACTAAATGCTCGTAAAAAATAGCTTACATTATTACAACCTTTATAAACCCCCATTGGGGTGCAAGAAAAATATCATTTAGTAATTGTAATTTCAATGGAATTAATGTTAATGTATTGATTAATTCCAGTTGCTTTAGTTCACATTTCTAGTCACTTTAGTTTATGGAGTATCATAGAACCTATTTCTAGTGGCTTTAGTTCAAAATTAGTTCATAAATATTATTTGCTTTGCAACTTATAAATGGTCTACTTGACTCAACAACATAGCCTCCTTCACACACTGAAGACATTGCATGTTTCAAACTCATTATGTACAACAAATTATAACTTCAAAAATAATGTAAATCTAAATTACTATAACAAATTTGTTCAGATTCATCTACAAAGATCGAGAAGGAAAACTTCCTCTTCGTTGCGAGGTGGGGCAGGCTATCCAATGCATGCATATAGCCTTAGCTATGTGTCATCGTAGCACTGCATGCACATATAATTTGTGGAAAGGAGAAAGAACCACCTCCTCTTCTTGTTATTAGGGAAAAAAGCACCCCCCCACACCCCACACCCCCATCTGTCTCGTGAAAACGAAAAAAAAAACTAAGACTACCTATTATATTAATATAAAGAAACTAAATTTATCCCTCATTCTTCCCACTAACCCTAAATTCTGGTTCTCTCCATGTTGACCATATTACATAAATATCATTCATTCCAATCAATAGCTAAGTTCAACAATGCTCAACTTTGTATCTCTTCAATTTATCCGCAGATAAAGAATATATGTCATTTCCTGTTTCCAAATCCTATGATTCCAATAAATTTTGTAACCCATTACCTAAACATGGGAGAAACAATTAATTTAAAGCATAAGCTTCATGTAAAACTACTACAATACTGACTCATATGTATTCCTCCCCATATCCGTCCTCTTGTTCCTAAGATTACAAGATGGATTCGTATAATCATGCACCTATAGAACATAACTGTGTACAAGAAAAATCAAGAAACAATTAACAAAAAACCTCTTGAATGATGTTTTGGAACTGAAAATTACCGCACTTACAAACTATTTCTTTAAAACAACCTTGCAATAGTATGTTACACTACCATATGCAACTTCTAGACAGAAAGCATATTGTTGTATATTGTGCATGATAGATACTGTGGATGACCTATACCCACCAAAAATCCCATTGGTTCAAAATAAATAGACATATTTACCCCCTTTGTAATAGATGCGCTCTCATTTTCTTGTCATTATAGGACACATATAACCACCTAAGCATAATATAAAGTAATATTGAAGAGACTACATGATTCAAATAATCCCTCCTAGGATAATAACCACTTGGTGTGAGGGCTTGCAAGCTTGTTACATCCCCTCTTAAGATCTACTTCAGGTAAACCAATGTTTACGGAAGTTCTTAGATAAATTCTTTGACTTAGGTTTTGAATACTCTATTTGGACCATATTTTGTTGAAGAATATATAACAGTGAATAAATAAATTAGGTTTGAAGAAGAGTTGAACAATCAATCTAGCATCATTATTTAAATATTTTTTTAGCAGAAAACCCTCCAAAATTCAATGCAAGTATATGTCGATAATTTTTACACAATTCTAGATCATTCCATGCCAAAAATATGTTAATATTTTTTACACAAATCCAACCCATTCTTAAACAAACTGAATTAGAGGTATTCATTAAACAAATACCTGAAAAATGCCTTGGTATTGATGAACTTGTTGACTAATCCAAATCCTAAACAAAGAAGTTAAGGTTTAATGAAAACATGATCGCAATTAAAAAATAGCTTCGAAGAAAATTAGTAAATATTAAAATGGGAAAAAACATAAAACAAACTGATGGAAATGAAATGGTTGCACGTGGGTCCCCATGAATCTAATGGATGAATTACAAATTGCCTACACCTATACATTGCCTATACCTATACAAGAATCCACGTCCTCAATCTACACCTCATAATGTTAATTTTTAAATGACAATAAATACTTCCCATGAGCATTGCACCTATAAAGAAAAACCTAATCCTTGAACGTTTTTAGTCAACATGTAAACAAACATAAGATGTGAAAATTAAAATAAAAACTAGAAACCTGTGTGAAATTGTCTTCATGAGCGTAATCAATAGTCCATCAACTAACCTAGTGACTTGTAATGCAAAGGAGGGATGTACAAACTAGAGTTACTAAGGCTTCTCCATTTCTTAAAGGAAGAC
Organism: Pseudotsuga menziesii; assembly: GCA_001517045.1. Classification (NCBI taxonomy): domain Eukaryota; kingdom Viridiplantae; phylum Streptophyta; class Pinopsida; order Pinales; family Pinaceae; genus Pseudotsuga; species Pseudotsuga menziesii. Next base: position 123,514 of record LPNX011113524.1, read on the forward strand.
ATCCATCACATTTTCTCTCCCTTTAGAGATAAAACCAAGGGTAAGTTTCGTTGGGAACAATAAGTTCCCGTTGCAATGATCAATTTGTATGCTTAAATAAGTTCTACATAGAGCAATAAATTCCTGTGGGTTGCAAAATATTGGATTTGTATTGATTAGAATGAAAAATTTATGACAGATACATTGTTTGATGCCTTCAAATTCGCTTAACTACAATTAAGAATTGATGGAATTATGTGGTACCTATAAACAATTTTAACCTCGAATCAAATACCTTTGGGCACTTGCAATTGGAGCCTCCAATAATGCGACAACTACCCGTGCGTGCACAAAGAATACAATCTTGGTTGGTTATATGTGCATGATATTTTCCAAAATTAATGAGTATCAAAGAAATGAAATATAGATATTACTATCCAAAATTCTTAAAAACACCATAATAACCAAATGAATCTTTCACCACTATCAACATAATTATAGAAAAATAAATAAATTAACGACACTATAAAATAAAGTAGTGGTCCTGAGATTGAATCCACCCAATTGAGAGAGAATTTCCTGCTAGGTTTCCGAGAAAAAATCAAATGAAAGGATTGAAAAAACTTCGAAAGGAAATAAACATATAGATATATGTTTACACTACAGAGGAGCTGGATCGACCTCCCCCTCCAACAGATAGGTAAATAAACTTAATTCAGATTTTTAAATCACATGGTATTTCTAAAATTTGTACAATCAATAGGATCATACCTCAATATCGAGGGTGGGTATTATAGTTTGAAGATCGATCATGGTGAGACCAAGGGAGTATTTAGGTCTAGTATAAATTTGCTATATCTAGCAAGAATATATGATATCTATAAATATCTATCCAATGAATAAATGATACATAAGTTCTAGGGTTAGAAACCTTCGTTCTAATACCAAATGCAAGGACCCTATGGGCCTTAAGAATAAAATTTAGTACAAAATATAACAAAAATAATATCAAATAAAAATTAAATAAAAACAAATTCATTCCAATGACCAAATGATCTAAGATGTTTACAATATACAATCACAACAATTTGATGAAACAAATAAGAAAGTGTACCTATAATCCAATGAGCTATCAAGAGATTGTACCTTAATATCACCTTGATAAATGAAGGAAAATAATGTGTGGGGGATGACTCTCCACCCAAGCAACCTTGTAGTGAATTGTTAATAGTCCTTGACCTCCCAACCAATAAATTGTAGCCAGATCTATTCACTTACCTCTCATAACCATTCATATCTCAACTACAAGGAAAAGGCCCTATAGTGGAGGTTTTTAGTGTTACAAGATTCGACAAATTTTTCAGAAAAACCTCCACTATAAATTTTGTTTCTGGTAGTGTATGTTTTAGTAGAGGCATTTACATATGTTTATTACAACTAAAAAAATATCGGTGAACGTAGGTTGTAGCAGAGGTTTTTGATACAGTGTGTTTTGTGATACACATGCCCTAGTGCGTTTATATGTAAAATGAATTGGTGCGTCTATAGGTGAAATACAATAGTGTTTCCATACTAACAACAAACGCTGATGCACAAACAAACAGATGTAGTACCAGTGGTTTATAACATAACATAACTTGGTGTGTACAGAAGGAAATATAGCACCGGTCTTGTACCACATTGCAAGCACTGGTGATTCATAACTGAGAGTGCATTAATGCTTTAGAACTCAGACTGCACCAGTGCTTTATAAAATGAAATGCATCGAGTCTTTATAAACATAAAAAAATGATGCTTTAGAAGTAACATCACCCGGTGCGTTATACAAAGTTGAACTGGTTCCACTTTTCTATATGAAAGCATGAGTGCTGAGAACAGGTGACATGCATCGGAAGGACTGTCATGGTCGTTGATTTTTTTGTTTTGTTTTAAGAACCGATTACTTTTAATTTTACAAGAGAATCGGTGACATTTAATTGTACAAGCACACTGATGTGCTTTAATAATGCACCACTATGTGTTGGAATAAAAACACCAAGGATTGTAAGAAAATGTTTGTCTACGACGCATGTTTCATTTGTAAGCACTGGTGTATTATTTTATTGGAAGAACCAGTGCATTTTTAAATGTGAGGCACCAGTGCATATTGTATACTTAAAAGCACCAGAATTCATTCTCTCTCTTTTTTTTTGACAAAAACGGTTGGTTTTTATATTAAGAAAAAGGAGGGCAGGTCCTCAATAGTACAAATATCCAAAACTTGGAGACAAAAGGCTCAATGACTGAACTGACTTGTCAAATTAGGGAATTAACAAAGTGTTCTTGACATTGCTCTAATTTTTTACAAAATTCAAAAACCTACCATTAATACTACATATTCCGATAAACTTTCCTAATACCCATCTATGGAAACAAAACAAAAAATAATCTAGAAGTAGTGCTAGGGAAACTGATATTCAATCCTCATCTGCTTCGGCCTGGAGGATGATTTTGTATCCTATTATTTGTCTGCCAACTTCATATAGAAATCCCTAATATGATTTTCTAGTGCTTACATTATCCTTGAGAACTTTTCATTTGCTACTTGTTTCTTCTCCAAATTTGATTCCAGAATGCCAATTTGACATTGGAAATTGCTTCTTATAGAAGCGCATACTTATCATCTAACCACCCCTACATATGATGTTCAAAATTTCACAACTCATGGGACGAGGCTTTGACTCTGCATTTGAGGTGTCATTGGCTAATTTTCAACCGACACAGTTGATGTCCAATGCAACAAGACTCCCCTTCTAACTAGCTATCATTATCCATGTCTTATCTGAGAAGATATATGTCCAAGAATTAAACTCGTAGATGCCAACTATATTGAATCTCGAGCTTAAATACCCCAAGGAATGGGGTATCCCAGGGCGAAGTGCTAGAAGAGGTGATGGGCATAATGAAACTATCTCAAACTATCCCAAACCAAAACTAAGTAGCAGTGAGTGGATCACAAATAGAATTTCTAGTAACGTTGAGTCCAAATAACTGATGTCTTCGAGTAGCTCTCCTTCCATCTCTATACTTGAGCTAGTATCTTTCAATATGGAGAAGAAAAAGAGAGCCAAATGTGGGGAAATATATCCTTCATTATGAACAAATTGGGCTTGCCCTTTCCCTTGGGGTGGCGACCATCTTCCATAATTTCCTTATGGTGTGAGTGGTACGAGGGAATGAGATTATTAAATGACCAGGAATTTGTTGTAGCCCATATCTGATGCCATGATCCCTCATCAAGATGAATGATGATGTTGGCTTGACGATCCACTTGAATGTAATTAATTCTAGTTTCATCAATCCTTTGCTTGGTGGAAATACTATTTGAGCTGGGAATGATTGTTCTAAACATATGATTTCACAAACAAGCTAAGGGATGACGGTCCCGATCAAGGAATATTTGTTATCCTTTGAACATTTTTCCTAGTCCGATGAGTCCCCAAGGGGATACCCATAGCTTGGTTTGCAATACTTTCTACCTCCACATTATTTAACTTAAGACATGTAAAAACTCAACTTTTCCAAATGCTCTAGATTTTGCTTTATTCTAATTCAGATGTGATTCATATTAGAATTATTTGGAGGAGAGCTACATCTAAACAAGCTAATAACCAGCTTTGAGTCTCCCACAATGGTCTCTTCTTTAAATCCTTTGCTAAATAACTAGGTTGTTCCCTGGACTATAGATAGAAATTCAACCATGTCATTGCTTTCAGTTCCAATTCTCCATGAAAAAGTATCTTCAATGTTTCCTACAAGATATCAAATGATCCCCCCCACACCCGCTTGCCATGGTTGTCCTTTGGATGCAACATTAAAAGGAAGAATGTGATTGGATTTGCTTGCTTTCCAGCTCTTGAACTCTTCCTGGTCCATTTGAAGTTCCTAGATTTTCAACTCCTTCTGGGTGATATTTGATCTTATCTTTGTGTTTTTCGAAGGAGAGTCTAACCGAACTTGTTCCTGAGGGGAGAGGGGGGTATTGTTAGTAATATTTTGAGAATTCATCCCGAGGAATGATCCCACAAGGTATTTAGTGTGAGAGAATACTTTATCACGATTTTTTTTTTGATTTTGGAAAATCACCCCATTCTGGGAAATCCATATTTTCCAAATGATCAATTTTCGAAGAGTTAACTAGAACCATTTTAATAATGTTATTTTAGAATCATTTCAAATATGTATACTCCCAAGAGATAAAAGAAAGTCCTTGAAAGATTGCTTTGGGGTGAATAAAGGTTATAAAGGGCCAATCCCCACCCACTATACTTTTTGGGAAAAGGACATTGTATAAACAAGTGGGAAATGGAATCTTCACCAACTTGCGTATAGCACATCTTGAGGGTCCTTGTACGCCTCTACGTTTTAAGTGGCCACATGTGTTGGAATATTGGACAATACTAAGAGGGGGGGTGAATCTGTGTTGATAACTTTTCACAATTTAAAACTACTTTTAACTTATTCATTAAACCACATAATCAACAAGATACGCAGAACACAACATTTATCATGGAAGCCCAATTGGGAAAAGCACAAACACTTTCTATAATTGCAAAATTACATTTACAATTGTTTTTGCAAGCTACAACTTGCTGGAGACACCAATCCCCAAGTTTTTCAGCTACAATTGAAGGATGCAACAATGCCCTATTTTGTCAGCTAGAAATGATAGGATACTTCAACACCCTATTTACTAGCAACTACCGAAAAGAGGCTACGACCCCCTGGTTTATCAACTACAACTGAAAGGATGCTTCAACACCCTATTTACCAACTACTACTGGAGGTAGGCTACGACCCCCTTGCAGGAATATAACATGCCCTAGCACCAACCTACCACCCTATTTAAATTCTTACGAATATTCTTCAAATTCTGTCTCTTGTTTTTCTTCACTACTTGGTCTCTATCTTTTCTTGTTGTTACTTTAATATGGACTGTGAGACACCTTTCTCCCAATTCAAACTTATGTTTATATATTTTTAACACCATGTATTCTCATTGAGCCATTGTGTCTCTTCATCATCATATCTATTCATCAAAACTTGTGTTAAACATAACAACAATGTCCTTCTAATATGTATCTCTTCATTAAACACATCCCTTTATTGAACCATCACACAAATTCACCGTGTCCTTTCACAACAGATTAGGTCTCTGTTTATTAATAATATACTTTGCTATGTATTTTTAATTCTGTTTAATAATAAACAATTTATTTCTCATATTTTAACTAATCTGACATTCCCCAAACAATAGTGTAAGACTTTCTCAATATATGCACAAGTCCAATACAGATTAATTATTTATTTAATGACATATTAGTTATTCTTGTAGCTTATCGTTTCTTTATTAACTCTGTAATTTATTCCTTTAACTTGTCACACTTTGTCATCCTTCATCATGTTGTTTTATGAATAATATATTTACTACATGAATAATAAACTTTGTTTAATATATATCTGTTTATTATCATTGTCTATAATTTATATGATCATGCCTTTTCTTATTAATCATAACTCTTCAAATATTAATGTTTGAATTCTTCATATTCATTACTAAATACTCCCTTCAACATACATAAAACATTCAACCTCCTCCATCTTCATATTTTCATTTCAGTTACAGGTTTCTTCATTAATTGTGCATGAAGGATTTTTCTGGAAATGCCTGAATTATCTTGCCTTCCATATTTTTTCTCAATTTAGCAGGTTTATATCTCACACGTGTTATCACAAAATAGAGAACTAAGACCATGACTAGATGGGCAGTTCACCAAATAACATATTCATGCCATTGGATGAATTTATAAACACAAGGATAGTATATGGCGTGGATTTCCAAATGACCTTCAAGACTTCATGTGTTTAACACATACACTGTGCAAACATTTTTTTCACTGACTTGGCAGATTGATAACTTCATGTTCAGAGAATGTTTGGACAAAATAATGATATGGTTAGATGCATAACCAAATAGTATAGCTCCCTGTGTCTTAAAAATAAATTAATGCATCACATACAGGAAATTGAGATCATTTTCTAGAGGCCACTTGCCATATTTACCAGAACTGGAACAATGCAATTCATGCCAGTAGGCACTTTTGGCGGATTAATAACTTCATATTCAGAGACTTTCTAGACAAACCAATCATATGGTTAGATTAACAAGACAACAATATAGAAGCATATATCCTCATAATTAATTAATTCATCAACTACAGAATATGGTGTGCATTTCCTTGAGGCTACTTAGGCAGGTTTACCAGCAGATTTAATACTTCGCCAATTCTGCCATTTCCAAGGTGAATTTTTTATTTCACCAAAAAACTGAACCAATGGTACCAGATGATGCAATACATCTAAATTAACACAACACAACTTGTTTCACCTTCAGACTCATCATCATCTGACCTATGCATGCATTTTACTGAAATAGTGCAAATCAAGACAAAAGACATTTTTGGCAGACTAATATGTTCACCCACAGAGACTGTTTGTACAAGATGCTCATATGGTTATATAAATAGATAAACACTATATATTCATATATCCTCAGAATCATTTAATCCATCAAATAGAAATTATGGCATGCATTTCCCTTAGCCCTCTTAGGAGGTTTGAATGAACTGGTGCAAAACAACCTGAAACCTTGTTTTGGAAAAGTTGTAACTTTTTCTTCAAGCACCTTTTAGGGGAACTGGGACCATGAACAAATGCACACATCAAAAAGCTAAAACATGATGGTCTCATATAATTTTTATTAGTATCCTAAAAAATATGGCGGGCATTTTACTAGGGCAACTTAGACCGATTTTTCAATACTTAGTAATTTTCAGTGATTCAACAAATTTCCCAAACCAGTCAGAAACCTCATTTTGGTAAATCTGCAACTTTTTCTTCAAGCACTTCTTAGGAAACTTGAAACCATGGCGAGATGATCAGGTCAACAAGGTAAATCCTGACACTCATAGATAAATTTTTCTCATGAACTTATGAAATATGGCAGGCATTTTCTTAGGGAAACTTAGACTAGTTTTCCAATACTTAGTCAATTTTCACTGTTCCAGCAGGAGTTTCATCAAATTTTCCAAAGCAGTTTGAAACCTCATTAACCTATAACTTTTTCTTCAATCACTTTTAAAGAAAAATGAGATCATGGTCATGTGCACAGGTCAACAAGCTATAACCTAACACTCTCAAATAATTTTAATAATTAATCCATGAGATATGGCAGGAGTTTTCCAAGAGCAACTTATACTAGTTTTACAATACTTAGTCAATTTCCAGAGTTTCAACAAATTGCCATATTCAACAAGAGTTCCAACAAATTGCCATACTTTTTACAAAATGGTGTCAAATTGTAACAATGACTTCATGAGAGCACTAGAACACCATCATATGAATTTTCAACATCATCACACATGCCACATCATCATACATGCCATGTCATCCCTTCCTTTGTTATTATTTTGTTTACTCCTTTACCATTCATTGAGTTTTCCTTGCCATCATGTCCTTTGTTATTCCTTTGTCATTACTAAACTCCTCATGACATCAATGACAAAAAAATTCAACATTCTCCCCCTTTGGCATTGATGGAAACATCTAAACATTCTAACCCTTTGACAACAATGACAAAGGATAACTTGTTATGCCCTTGTTGTAACTATATTGACATAGAATTTTAAATCTTTCTCCTCTTTTTTTTTTTACAACTGCCCATGCCAATATATCTCCTCTTTAAAGGTTTATCTTTTACTTATTTTTCTTCTCTTCCTCTTCTTAACTGGACTTGGTACTGACCATTGTGTTATCATAATCTAGTTAACATTATCATTTACCTTCTTGTGTATTTGAATGAGAACATGGATGATAAATTTATAGACTCCCCCTTTCAGTGTTCCTCCCCTTGTCAAAATTTTCTTCTTTTATAATCATTATCTTCATCACAATTCCGCTTTTGACTTTACTATACTTCAACTATTAAGTGTACTTCACTTGTCACATAAATGATCTCTACCAAAATATTCTTCTTCAATTTCGTCACTTCTACTCTTCTTATTGTCTTTTGTGGAAGATAGTTTTTACATTTTTCAATGTCTTTCACCAAATGATATTAATTATATTCAAATACCAATTATAATTTTATGATATTAACTCCCCCTGAGTATATGATCCATTCTAATGCTAATTTCAGGATTCACTTCTAGCTCATGAGAGATTTTAAAAAAGACATTATTTTTTAGTTCCACCATCAACATTATATTCTTCTTCATCATCTCCATTGGTGTATTCTTTTACATCTTCATCTTGCTTTCCATCATAATGGATTCATGTAATTCTTATCTACAACAATATCATCTTTGCAAAATTCATTGATGCTTGGAATCTTTGTTTCCTCTGAATCTTTGTAATCTAACGTTCTTCTCCACATCTTTCCATGAGGTACCCTGCTCATGGATCTTCTATTTCTTTGTCTTTTCAAACCTTGACCTTTTATATTGATTCTGCAACCAACAACCTTGTGACCAAACTTGTGACAACAATGAAAATATCCATAGAATGTTCTTTTATATTTGGGGAATCTTTTATCTTTTTTTGCTTCACAACTTCCTTCTTCTTCCATCCCTTCCTTTGTTTCAAAACCTATAATGTAGCCTTATTTTATGTAGGACTTATCAGCTTACATTCTCTAGCCATCTGTAAAAAATTATTACAAGAGTAGCAATGACCGATAAAAATATGCTTATAACTGCTTGTCATTAGTCTTCTAAGCATCATATTAGTTCCGATATTTATTATGAGAGAAGGGAGCAGATTTCTGACTATCCTTCTTTCCAATTGGATCCATAATCGTAGGAACACAACTCTTCTTGTTATATCCTAATCCACATTTATCACTTGATGGTATTTGGCCACTTAGGATGTCATCTAGAATCTCCGAGCTGTTCTCAAACTTTGACTTAATAGATTCTTCATCAACCTTCTTTTTAAGCTGAATAATTTATGCCTCAAGTATTTCAGAGTCTTGTGCTTTAGTACGTTCTTTGAACTTTTCATTAATGGTCTACTCATCTTTTAGCCTTTTTACTTCTCCCTTGAAGTTAGCAACTTCTTGTTTTAATCTCTTGGCCTCTTTCATGCTAACCATTGCTTGTTGTATTGAATTGTGCAGCTCTTCTTGGAGGGTCTTGATTTCCTCTTCTTTTGATTTCTACTCTTCTTTGTATTTTGGAAATTGTTCTTTCAAATATTTGTTCCTTCTTCTACATTTTTCAATTTCCTCGAGAGCACTTATAAATTTAGCCTTTAGGTCCACCTCTCCCTCTACATCTGATTCATCATCTAAAGTTTTAGTTTTTATTCCCATGAATAGAATTTGTTCATCTTCACTTGTTTCTTCATCTTCATTGTCTTCCATGGAATATATGTTTTTCTTCTATTTATTAAATTTCTTCTTGTATATGGTTTTACTCTTTTGATCTTTCTTATGACTGCAAGGTTCTTCATCATCACTATCCTCTTTTTTGCAGGGCAAGGACACTTTGTGGCAAAATTTCCAATTCTTCCACAATTAAATCACTTTAGTGGTATCTTTCCTTTGTACTTGCAAATACATTTCTCAAGTTTCTTGATGAAAAGAGCTTCGTCATCATCTGTGTTATCTGATTGGTTCTTAGGTAAAGCTTTAGATTTATTTGACTATTTTGTAGCTTTAAATGTTGCCTCTTTTCTTGATGGTCCATTATGTTCTGTGCTCATCTCATAGGTAGTGAAGACCCCATGTAGCTCATCCACCATCAAAAATTCAAGATCATCTCCATATTCTATAGTAGACACTTTTGAGTTATATCTTATTGGTAGGGTTTTAGTATTTTTTCAACTACTTGTTTCTCCTTTATTTCTCCTCCCAAACCTTTAATAACATTGGCAATTTCATCTACTCTTAGAAGATATTCTGCAATATTTTCTTCTTCTTTCATCTTTAGACTTTCGAATTTCCCTTTGCACGTTTGAAATTTGGATTTTTTTACATTGGAAGTTCAGTCATAAGCAATGTTTACTTTTTCTCAAGCATGTTTGGTTGTCTTACATTGCATGACTTTAACACACATTGAATCTGTTAATCCTTTCAAAATTGCATTCAAAGGTTTTACATTGGATTCATATTCATCTAGTTCATCTTTATATGTAGGTAGGTTGTCTGGTATTTTATACCCTTTTTCAATAGAACTCCAAATTTTGCATCCAATAGACATTAGATGCCGTCTCATTCTTACACTCCAAAATGAATAATTATTTCTTGTAAATAATGTATTCATGTTAGCATCTAACCCTTCTTGATGATCCATAATGGTTTTTAATAGGATCTTCCTTCCAGTGGTTTAAACTATAGTGAAGGATCCTGCTATAATACCATTTGTTGGAATATTGGACAACACTTAGAGGGGGGTGAATCAATATTGATAAATTTTCACAATTTAAAACTACTTTTAACTTATGCATTAAAACACATAATCAACAAGATACACAAAACACAACATTTATCGTTGAATCCCAATTGGGAAAACCACAAAAACTTTCTATAAGTACAAAATTATATTTACAATTGTTTTTCCAAGCTACAAATTGCTGGAGACACCAATCCCTAAGTCTTTTAGTTAGAGCTGAAGGATGCAACAACACCCTATTTTGTTAGCTACAACTGGCAGCATGCTTCAACACCCTATTTACTAGCAACTACTAGAAGGAGGCTACGACCCCTTGGTTTATCAGCTACAACTGAAAGGATGCTTTGACACCCTATTTACTAGCTACTAATGGAGGTAGGATACGACCTCCTTTCAGGCATATATCCTGCCCTAACACCACCCTACCACCCTATTTTGATTTTATAAGTCTTCCATATCTTCTTCAAAGTCTATCACTGGTTTTTCTTCACTTCTTAGTCTCTGTATTTTCTTGTTGCTGCTTTAATCTGGATTGCGAGACACCTTTCTTCCAATTCAAGCTCTTATTTATATAATTTTAACACCATGTATTCTCATTGAACCATTGTGTCTCTTCATCATCACATCCATTCATCTAAACTTGTGTTAAACATAACAATAATGATCTTCTAATATGGAAATCATATTTCTTCATTAAATGCATCCCTTCATTGAACCATCACACAAATTCATCGTGTCCTTTCACAATAGATTATTTCTTTGTTTATTAATAATATACTCTCCTATTTATTTTTAATTTTGTTTAATAATAAACAATTTATTTCTCATATTTTAACTAATCTGACATTCCCCAAACAATAGCATAAGACTTTCTCAATATATGTAGGAGTCCATCACATATTAATTATTATCTCATGACATATTAGTTATTCTTGTAGCTTATCGTATTTCTATTAACTCTGTAATGTATTCCTGTAACTTGTCACACTCTTTCATCATTCATCATGTTGCTTTATGAATAATATATTCTACTACATAAATAATAAACTTTGTTTAATATATCTCTGTTGTTATCACCATTTATAATTTATACGATCTTGCATTTTCTTATTAATCGTAACTCTTCCAATATTAATGTTTGCATTCTTCATATTCGTTACTAAATACTCCCTTCATCTTACATAAAAAACTTCAACCTCCTCCATCTTCATATTTTAATTTTAGTTACAGGTTTCCTCGTTTTATTATGCATGAAGGAGTTTTTTGGAAATTCTTGGATTATCTTGCCTTCCATAATTTTTCTCAATTTAGCAGGTTTATGTCTCACACGTGTGATGACCAAATGGAGAACTAACACCATGACTAGATGGAAAGTTCACCAAAGAACACATTCGTGCCATGGGATACATGTACTGACACAAGGATAGTATTTGGGGTGCATTTCCAAATGATCTTTCAGAATTCCTATGTTTAACACATACACTGTGCAAACATATTTTTTTCACTGACTTGGCATATTGATAACTTCATCTTCAGAGGCTGTTTGAACAAAATAATGATATGGTTAGATGCATAACCAAACAGTATAGATCCCTATGTATTCAAAATAAATTAATCTATCATATACAGATAATGGAGAGCATTTTCTTGAGGCCACTTAGCCAGATTTACCAGAACTGGAACAGTGCAATTCATGCCAGAAGCCACTTTTGGTGGACTAATAACTTCACCTTCAGATACTTTATGTACAAACCAATCATATGGTTAGATGAAAAAGGAAACGATATATGCCTATATACTTATCATCTAACCACCCCTACATATGATATTCATGATTTCACAACTCATGGGAGAAGGATTTGACTCTGCATTTGAGGTGTCCTTGGTTCATTTTCAATCGACACAGTTGATGTCCAATGCAACAGGACACCCCTTTTGACTAGCTATCACTATCCATGTCTTATCCAAGAAGATATAAGTCCAAGAACTGAACTTGCAGACGCCAATTAGAATGAATCTAGAGCTTAAATACCCCAATCAATAGGGTATCCCAGGGCAAAGCGCTAGAAGAGGGGATGGGCACAATGAAACTAGCTCAAATTCTTCCAAACCAAAAATGAGTAGCAGTGAGTGAATCACAAATAGCCTTTCCAGTAACGTTGAGTCCAAATAAATGATGTCTTTGAGTATCTTACCTTCCCTCTCTATACTTGAGTTAGTATCTTTCAATCTGGAGAAGCAAAATAGATCCAAATGTGGGGAAATATCTCCTTCATTATGAACAAATAGGGCTTCTCCTTTTTCTTTGGGTGGTGACCATCTTCCATAATTTCCTTACGGTGTAAGTGGTACAAGGGAATGATATTATTAAATGACCAGGACTTTGTCGTAACCCAGATCTGATGCCATGATCCCTCGTCAAGATGAATGATGATGTTGGCCTGATGATCCACTTGAATGTAATTAATTCTAGTTTCATCAGTCCTATGCTTGGAGGGAATATTATTTGAGGTGGGAATGATTTTTCTAAACATAGTATTTAACAAACAATCCAAGGGATGAAGGTCTCGGTCAAGGAATACTTGTTATCCTTTAAACATTGTTCCTAGTCTGAAGAGCCCCCAAGGGGAGACCCACTGCTTGATTTGGAATACTTTCTACCTCCACATTATTTAACTTAATACATGTAAAAACTCAACTTTTCCAGATGCTCTATAGTTTTCTTTATTCTAATCCAGATGTGATTCATATATAAATTATTTGGAGGAGAGCTATATCTAAACAAGTTAATAACCAGTTTTGAGTCTCCCGCAATGGTTTCTTATTTAAATCCTTTGCTAACTAACTAGGTTGTTCCTTGGACTAAATCTAGGAATTCAACGATGTCATTGCTTCCAGCTCCAATTCCCCATGTAAGTGCATCTTCAATGTTTCCTACAAGATAGAAAATGATCTCCCCCACACCTGCTTCCCCTGGGTTTCCTTTGGATGCAACATACAAATGAAGAATGTGATTGGATTTGCTTGCTTTCCAGCTCTTGAACTCTTCCTGGTCCATTTGAAGTTCCTATATTTTCAACTCCTTTTGGGTGATATTTGGTCTTATATTTATGTTTTTCGAAGGAGAGTCTAACCAAAATTGTTCCTGAGGGGAGAGGGGGGTATTGTTAGTAAGATTTTGAGAATTCATCATGAGGAATTATCCCACAAGGTCTTTAGTGAGAGAGAATACTTTATCAGGAAAAACCTGTTGATTTTGGAAAATCACCCCATTCTAGGCAATCCATATTTTCAAGATGATCAATTTTCAAAGAGTTAACTAGAACCATTTTAATAATGTTTTTTTTTAGAATAATTTCAAAAATGTCTACTCCCAGGAGATTAAAAAAAGTCCTTGAAATCTTGCTTTGGGGTGAATAAAGGTTATAAAGGTCCAATCCCTACCCACTAGAATTTTTGGGAAAAAGGGCATTGTATAAACAAACGGGAAATGGAATCTTCACCAACTTGCATATAGCACATCTTGAGGGTCCTTGGAAGCCTCTTCGTTTTAAGTGGCCACATGTGTTGGAATATTGGACAATACTGAGAGGGGGGTGAATCAATATTGATAACTTTTCACAGTTTAAAACCACTTTTAACTTATTCATTAAAACACATAATCAACAAGATACACATAACACAACATTTATCATGGAAGCCCAATTGGGAAAAGCACAAACACTTTCTATAACTGCAAAATTATATTTACAATTGTTTTTGCAAGCTGCAACTTGATGTAGACACCAATCCCCAAGTTTTTTAGCTGCAACGGAAGGATGAAACAACACCCTGTTTGTCAGCTATAAATGATAGGATGCTTTGACACCCTATTTAACAGCAACTACCTGAAGGAGGATACGACCCCCTGGTTTATCAGCTATAGCTGAAAGGATGCTTCGACACCCTATTTACCAGCTACTACTGGATGGAGGCTACGAGCCCCTTGCAGACATATATCATGCCCTAAAACCACCCTACCACCCTATTTTGATTTTATAAGTATTCCAGATCTTCTTCAAATTCCATCACTTGTTTTTCTTCGCTACTTGGTCTCTGTCTCATCTAGTTGTTACTTTAATATGGATTGTAAGAGACCTCTCTTCCAGTTCAAAATTATGTTTATATATTTTTAACACCATGTATTCTCATTGAGTCATTGTGTCTCTTCATCATCATATCCATTCATCAAAACTTGTGTTAAACATAACAATAATGTCCTTCTAATATCTATCCTTCATTGAACCATCACACAAATTCATCGTGTCCTTTCACAACAGATTATGTCTCTGTTTATTAATAATATATTTTTCTATGTATTTTTAATTCTGTTTAATAATAAACAATTTATTTCTCATATTTTAACTAATCTGACATTCCCCAAACAATAGCGTAAGACTTTCTCAATATATGCAGGAGTCCATCAAAGATTAATTATTTATTTCATGACTTATTAGTTATTCCTGTAGCTTATCGTATTTTTATTAACTCTGTAATTTATTCATGTAACTTGTCACACTCTATCATCCTTCATCATGTTGTTTTATGAATAATATATTCACTACATGAATAATAAACATTGTTTAATATATCTCTGTTTATTATCATTGTTTACAATTTATACGATCGTGCCTTTTCTTATTAATCATAACTCTTCAAATATTAATGTTTTCATTCTTCATATTCGTTACTAAATACTCCCTTCAGCATACATAAAACATTCAACCTCCTCCATCTTCATATTTTCATTTCAGTTACAGGTTTCTTCATTTTAATGTGCATGAAGGATTTTTCTGTGAATGCCTGAATTATCTTGCCTTTCGTATTTTTTCTCAATTTAGTAGGTTGATATCTCACATGTGTGATCACCAAATAGAGAAATAAGACCATGACTAGATGGGAATTTCACCAAATAACATATTCGTGCCATTGGATGAATTTATTGACATAAGGATAGTATATGGCGTGCATTTCCAAATGACCTTTCAGAATTCTTGTGTTTAACACATACATTGTGATATATCTTCTAAGCATAATATTAGTTCTATATTTATTATGAGAGGAGGGAGCATATTTTTGACTATCCTTCTTTCCAATTGGATCCATAATCGTAGCAACATAACTCTTCTTGTTATATCCTAATCCAACTTTATCACTTGATGGTCTTTGGCCACTTAGGATGTCATCTAGAATCTTCGAGTTGTTCTCAAACTTTGACGTAATAGATTCTTCATCAACCTTCTTTTTAAGCTGAATAATTTCTTCCTCAAGTCTTCCATAGTCTTGTGTTTTAATACTTTCTTTGAACTTTTCATTAATGGTCTGCTGATCTTTTAGCCTCGTTACTTATCCCTTGAAGTTAACAACTTCTTGTTTTAAGCTCTTGGCCTCTTTCATGCTAACCATCACTTGTTGTATTGAATTGTGCAACTCTTCTTTGAGGGTCTTAATTTCCTCTTCTTTTGATTCCTGCTCTTCTTTGTATTTTGGCAATTGTTCTTTCAAAGTTTTGTTCCTTCTTCTACATTTTTCAATTTCCTCAAGAGCACTCATGAGTTCAGCCCTTAGGTCCACCTCTCCTTCTACATCTGAAGTTTTATTTTTTATTCCCATGAATAGAATTTCTTCATCTCCACTTATTTCTTCATCTTCATTGTCTTCCATGGAATAGACGTTTTTCTACCTTTTATTAAATTTCTTCTTGTATATGGTTTTACTCTTTTGATCTTCCTTATGACTGCAAGGTTCTTCGTCATCACTATCCTCATGTTTTGTAGGATAAGGACACTTTGTGGCAAAATTTCCAATTCTTCCATAGTTAAAGCACTTTAGTGGTATCTTTCTTTTGTACTTGCAAGTACCTTTCTCAAGTTTTTTGATGAAAATAGATTCTTCATCATTTGTGTTATCTGATTGGTTCTTGGGTAAAGCTTTAGATTTCTTTGACTATTTTGTAGCTTTAAATGTTCCCTCTTTTATTGATGGTCCATTCTGTTATGTTCTCATTTCATATGCAGTGAAGATCCCATGTAGCTCATCCACTGTCAAAATTTCAATATCATCTCAATCTTCTACAGTAGACATTTTCTGGTTATATCTTATTGGTAGGGTTTTTAGTATTTTTTAAACTACTTCTTTCTCCTTTATTTCTCCTCCCAGAACTTTAATAGCATTGACAATTTCATCTACTCTTAGAATATATTTTTCAATATTTTCTACTTCTTTCATCTTTAAACTTTTGAATTTCCCTTTGCACGTTTGAAGTTTGGATTTTTTTACTTTGGAAGCCCATTCATAAGCAATGTTTAATTTATCTCAAGCATGTTTGGTTGTCCTACATTGCATGCCTTTACGAAACATTGAATTTGATAATCCTTTCAAAATTGCATTCAAAGGTTTTACATTGGATTCATATTCATTTAGTTTATCTCTATTTGTAGGTAGGTTGTCTGGTATTTTATACCCTTTTTCAACAGAACTCCAAATTTTGCATCCAATAGACATTAGATGGCATCTCATTCTTACACTCCAAAATGCATAATTATTTCTTGTAAATAATGGAGGCATATTACCAGCTAACCCTTCTTGATGGTCCATAGTGGTTTTTAATAATGATCTTCCTTCGAGTGGTTTAGACTATAGTGAAGGATCATGCTCCAATATCAATTGTTGGAATATTGGACAATGCTAAGAGCACGAGTGAATCAATATTAACAAATTTTCACAATTTAAAACCACAATTAGCTTATTCATTAAAACACAACATTTATCATGGAAACCGATTTGGGAAAACCACACACTTTTTAGAACTGCAAAATTATATTTACAATTGTTTTCCAAGCTACAACTTGCTGGAGGCACCAATCCCTAAGTTTCTGAGCTACAACTGAAGGGTGAAACAACAACCTATTTTGTCACCTACAATTGGCAGCATGCTTCAACACCCTATTTATCAATAACTACTAGAAGGAGGCTACAACCCCCTGGTTTATTAGCTACAACTAAAAGGATGGTTCGACACCCTATTTGCTAGCTACTACTGGAGGGAGGATACGACCCCCCTGCATGAATATAGCTTTCCCTAACATGACTCTACCACCCTATTTTGATTTTATATATCTTCCAGATAATCTTCAAAGTCTGTGACTGGTTTTTCTTCACTACTTGGTCTCTGTCTTTTCTTGCTGCTGCTTTAATCTGGACTACGAGACACCTTTCTTCCAATTCAAGCTCTTGTTTATGTATTTTTAGCACCATGTATTGTCATTGAACCATTTTTTTTCTTCATCATCACATCTGTTCATATAATCATGTGTTAAACATAACAATAATGTCCTTATAATCTGGAAATTATATCTCTTCATTAAATGCATCTCTTCATTGAACCATCACACAAATTCATCGTGTCCTTTCACAACATATTATGTCTTTGTTTATTAATGATATACTCTGCTATGGATTTTTAATTTTGTTTAATAATAAACAATTTATTTCTCATATTTTAACTAATATGACATTCCCCAAACAACAACATAAGACTTTCTCAATATATGCAGAAGTCCATCACATATTAATTATTTATGTCATGACATATTAGTTATCCTTGTAGCTTATTGTATTTTGATTAACTTGTATTGTATTCGTGTAACTTGTCACACTCTTTCATCCTCATCATGTTTTTTTATGAATAATATATTCTACTACATGAATAATAAACTTTGTTTAATATATATTTGTATATTATCACCATTTATAATTTATACGATCGTGCATTTTCTTATTAATCACAACTCTTCAAATATTAATGTTTGCATTCTTCATATTCGTTACTAAATACTCCTTTCAACATACATAAAAAATTCAACCTCCTCCATCTTCATATTTTCATTTCAATTACAGGTTTCTTTGTTTTATTATGTATGAAGGAGTTTTCTGGAAATGCCTGAATTATCTTGCCTTCCATATTTTTTCTCAATTTAGCAGGTTTATACCTCACACATGTGATGCCCAAATGGAGAACTAAGACCGTGACTAGATGGAAAGTTCACCAAATAAAATATTCATGACATTGGATGAATTTATTGACACGAGGATATTATCTCTGGTGCATTTCCTAATGACCTTTCAGACTTCCTATGTTTAACACATAGACTGTGCAAAAATATTTTTTTCACCAATTTGGCAGATTGATAACTTCATCTTCAGAGACTGTTTGAAAAAATAATGATATGGTTAGATGCATAACCAAACAGTATAGATCCCTATTTCTTCAAAATAAATTAATCCATCACATACAGGAAATGGTGAGCATTTTTTTGAGGCCACTTACCAGATTTACCAGAACTTGAACAATGCAATTCATGCTAGAAGGCACTTTTTGCGACTAATAACTTCACCTTCAGAGACTTTCTGTAGAAACCAATCATATGGTTAGATGAAAAGTAAACGATATATATATGCCTATATACTTATCATATAACCACCCCTACATATGATGTTTATGATTTCACAGCTCATGGGACAAGGCTTTGACTCTACATTTGAGGTGTCGTTAGCTAATTTTCGATCGACACAGTTGATGTCCAATGCAACAGGACTCCCCTTCTAACTAGCTATCACTATCCATGTCTTATCTGAGAAGATATAAGTCCAAGAATTAAACTCATAGATTCCAACTGGATTGAATCTCAAGCTT
The DNA here is from genome assembly GCA_001517045.1 of Pseudotsuga menziesii. NCBI lineage: Eukaryota > Viridiplantae > Streptophyta > Pinopsida > Pinales > Pinaceae > Pseudotsuga > Pseudotsuga menziesii. The sequence goes on from LPNX011113524.1 coordinate 142,717, forward strand.
AAATACCCCAAGGAATAGGGTATCCCAAGGCGAAGTGCTAAAATAGGGGACGGGCACCATGAAACTAGCCTGAATTCTCCCAAACCAAAACTAGGTAGCAGTGAGTGGATCAAAAATAGCCTTCCCGGTAATGTTAAGTCCAAATAACTGATCTCTTCGAGTAGCTTTCCTTCCCTCTCTATACTTGAGTTAGTATCTTTGAGTTTGGAGAATCAAAAGAGAGCCAAATGTGGGGAAATATCTCCTTCATTATGAACAAATTTGGCTTTTCCTTTCTCTTGGGGTGGTGACCATATTCCATAATTTCCTTACGGTGTGAGTGGTACGAGGGAATGATACTATTAAATGACGAGGACTTTGTCGTAGCCCAGATATGATGCCATGATCCCTCGTCAAGATGAATGATAATGTTGGCCTGACGATCCACTTGAATGTAATTAATTCTAGTTTCATCCTTTGCTTGGTGGAAATATTATTTGAGGTGGGAATGATTGTTCTAAACATATGATTTAACAAACAAGCCAAGGGATGAAGGTCCCGATTAAGGAATACTTGCTATCCTTTAAACATTGTTCCTAGTCCGAAGAGTCCCCAAGGGGAGACCCACCGCTTGATTTGCAATACGCTCTACCTCCATATTATTTAACTTAAGACATGTAAAAACTCAACTTTTCCAGATGCTCTAGATTTTGCTTTATTCTAATCCAAATGCGATTAATATTTAAATTATTTTGAGTCAAGCGATATATAAACAAGTTAATAACCAGTTTTGAGTCTCCCACAATGGTTTCTTCTTTAAATACTTTGCTAACTAACTAGGTTGTCCCTTGGACTAAAGCTGGGAATTCAACAATGTCATTGCTTTCAGTTCCAATTCCCCATGAAAATGTATCTTCAATGTTTCCTACAAGATATAAAATGATCCCCCCATACCTGCTTCCCCTGGGCTTCCTTTGGATGCAACATTAAAATGAAGAATGTGATTGGATTTGCTTGCTTTCCATCTCTTGAACTCTCCCTGGTCCATTTGAAGTTCCTAGATTTTCAACTCCTTCTGGGTGATATTTAGTCTTATCTTTATGTTTTTTGAAGGAGAGTCTAAACAAACTTGTTCTTGAGGGGAGAGGGGGGTATTGTAAATAATATTTTGAGAATTCTTCCCGAGGAATTATCCCACAAGGTCTTTAGTGCGAGAGAATACTTTATCAGGAAAAACTTGTTGATTCTGGAAAATCACCCCATTCTAGGCAATCCATATTTTCCAAATGATCAATTTTCGAAGAGTTAACTAGAACCATTCTAATAATTTTTTTTAAGAATCATTTCAAATATGTCTACTCCCAGGAGATAAAAAAAGTCCTTGAAATATTTCTTTGGGTGAATAAAGGTTATAAAGGGCCAATCCCCACCCACTAGACTTTTTGGGAAAAGGACATTGTATAAACAAATGGGAAATGGAATCTTCACCAACTTGCATATAGCACATCTTGAGGGTCCTTCAAAGCCTCTGTGTTTTAAGTGGCCACATTTGTTGGAATATTGGACAATACTGGGAGGGGGTGGGGGTGAATTAGTGTTGATAATTTTTCATAATTTAAAACTACTTTTAACTTATTCATTAAACCACATAATCAACAAGATACCTAGAACACAACATTTATCATGGAAGCCCAATTGGGAAAAGCACAAACACTTTCTATAACTGCAAAATTATATTTACAATTTTTTTTGCAAGCTACAACTTGCTGGAGCCACCAATCCCCAAGTTTTTCAGCTACAACTAAAGGATGCAACAACACCCTGTATTGTCAACTATAAATGATAGGATGCTTCAACACCCTATTTACCCGCAATTATCGGAAGGAGGCTACGACCCCCCAGTTTCTCAGCTACAACTGAAAGGATGCTTTGACACCCTATTTACCAGCTGCTACTGGAGGGAGGCTACAACCCCCTTGCAAGCATATAGCATGCCCTAGAACCATCATACCACCCTATTTTGATTTTATAAGTCTTCCCTATCTTCTTCAAATTCTATTACTTGTTTTTTTTCACTGCATGGTCTCTGTCTTTTCTTGTTGTTACTTTAATCTGGATTGTGAGACACCTTTCTTCCAATTCAAACTTATGTTTATATATTTTTAACACCATGTATTCTCATTGAGCCATTGTGTCTCTTCATCATCGTATCCCGATTCATCAAAACTTGTGTTAAACATAACAATAATGTCCTTCTAATCTGTATCTCTTCATTAAATCCATCCCTTTATTGAACCATCACACAGATTCATCGCGTCCTTTCACGACAGATTAGGTCTTTGTTTATTAATAATATAAGTTGTTATGTATTTTTAATTTTGTTTAATAATAAACAATTTATTTCTCATATTTTAACTAATATGACATTCCCCAAACAATAGCGTAAGACTTTCTCAATATATGCAGGTGTCCATCACAGATTAATTATTTATTTCATGACATATTAGTTATTCATGTAGCTTATCGCATTTTTATTAACTCCGTAATTTATTCATGTAACTTGTCACACTCTGTCATCCTTCATCATGTTGTTTTATGAATAATATATTCACTACATGAATAATAAACTTTGTTTAATATATCTCTTTTTATTATCATTGTTTATAATTTATACGATCCTGCCTTTTCTTATTAATCATAGCTCCTCAAATAGTGATGTTTGGATTCTTCAAATTCGTTACTAAATGCTCCCTTCAGCATACATAAAACATTCAACCTCCTCCATCTTCATATTTTTATTTCAGTTACAGGTTTCTTCATTTTATTATGCATGAAGGATTTTTCTGGAAATGCCTGAATTATCTTGTCTTCCATATTTTTTCTTAATTTAGTAGGTTTATATTTCATGCGTGTGATTACCAAATGGAGAACTAAGACCCCGAATAGATGGGAAGTTCACCAAATAACATATTCATGCCATTGGATTAATTTATTGAAAAAAGGATAGTATATGGCGTGCATTTCCAAATGACCTTCAAGACTTCTCGTGTTTAACACATACACTGTGCAAACATTTTTTTTTCATTGACTTGGTAGATTGATAACTTCATCTTCAAAGAATGTTTGGACAAAATAATGATATGGTTAGATGCATAACCAAAAAGTATAGATCCCTATGTCTTCAAAATAAATTAATGCATCACATACAGGAAATGGAGAGCATTTTCCAGAGGCCACTTAGCCAGATTTACTAGAACTGGAAGAGTGCAATTCATGCCATGAGGTGTTGAAATATTGTAACTTCGAAGAATATTCTTTATGTATCTTTTTGTGGTCCCCGATGGTCCAATCGGGAGAACCACTTGTATTACATTGTACCCCGATGCACCTAATCGGAAGAACTAATAAGAGTCATGAGGTAGTCCCCTCTATTTGTAAAGGTGGGTCATCAGCACCCTAGTGTGGTTACTTGAGCCTACATGTGTAACTCGAGCCTACATGAGTTAACTTAAGCCGACATGTTGATTGAGTAAACTTTAAGTAAACGGATGAATATAAATAGAGGTGTAGTGCTCCTCATTTGAGACACACACACTCACTTGGAATAGCGCACTTGTGGAGGAGAGGAGTTGCTAGAGAAGGAGGAGTATCAGGTTTTTGATCTCCTTATTGGTTTTACCTTTTTCCTTTTTGGGGAATCTATATTAAGGAAGCTTTTGCTGGGTTTTTCCCTTTAGGGTTTTCCCAGGATAAATTTGTGTTGTTCTTGTGATGATGTTTCTTTTAGTGATTCTGTTTTGTATGCTTTTATTATGAAAAATGAAATGATATACTAATGTCTTAGTCAAACATATGAAAATTTAACATGGTATCAGAGCTAACCTGAATAGGGAAGCTTTCACAAGTTACAGAATCTAGGGCTTCTTATTTTTTGGTTCTCTCTCCACAATCAATCAGCAAAAGAAGGATAGGCTGACTTTCCTTTGAAGGGTGCATCGTTCTGTCGAAGCGGAATTCGATTCCGAGCATTTTCAATTTTCGATGTGGAAATTAGGGCTTTCTACAGAAGAGGAATTTTTGAGTGAGACCAGCATAGGATTGTTCTCCTCATCAAAACCAAAGTTTAGAGACCTGGATCAATATTTTTGGTTCAGTGAATCTCCGGGAAAGTCAAACCCTAGTTTGACCCCGAGCTAGAAAAACCCTAAATACTAAAACTGCTATGTTTTGGAAGATTCGCTATATTCTGAGATTGGAGAAGGATCAGGAGCTGAAACTTGAAAGGGCCGAAGATAAAATCTTGATGAACACTGTATCCAAAATTCATCCTCATATTCGTTGTATTCCAGGAGATATGTTCTCTCCAAGTTAGGGTTCCAGCCTCTTCTAGAATTCATCCCTAAACAGGACACCTAGGGAGAATTTCAATATCTTGGGCTACATAGGTCCAAATGGAATTATTGAAGATGTTCTAGAAAGGGAATGGACTGTAATTTCGGTGGTCCAAATATCAGGCTCAGAAGATGAACCAGTGACATGTGGCATGCCGTACAACTTCACTGTTCTGAACAGTCCTGTAACAGGTCACCTTGGGAAAAGGATCATAAATAAAAAATGGTGAAACCAATTCTGATGAAACCTATGGTGGTGTATCAGGTACATGCGAGGTTACCTCAGTACAAAATTTCAGACATAGAGGATCAGAAATTGCGGAGATATCACAGAAACAGTAACAGGCATTTTTGTAGAAGAAATTGGAAAATTAGGGCTTCCTGTTCCGGGAGCTTCCCTCCACAGTTTTCAGAAATGGAGTACATTGGACAGCTCCATTTGAAGAGATCTATCTGTCTATCCAATCAGATCTGAAAAATTCCAAGTTTTAAAATTAGGGTTTCTGTTACAAACCCTAGATCAGCCAGCTCCGGAACCAGGACGGACACCACAAATCGGTAAGATCTAATCCTTTGCTATGTTTATTTGAGGTTCTATTTTCAAAGTGATCTATGACATCAGCTTGATGATAAGCTTTGTGAAGTTGACAACTTCCAAGCCTAGAAGTATATGATCTCTCTGAAGAAAATGGATTCGACACCTACATGAGCATAGAGGATCCAGTTTCAGAGGGAGATGAGGCTAGAAGCCTTTCTCAAGAAGAACTTGGTCAAATCCCAGAAGATCATTGATGATTCAGTTTCGAATCAACTTGTACTACAAGTGTATTCCCTAAAGACATCGATGAGGTTTGATTCCTTGACCAAGCTATTTGAAGGGAAGAACATAGATCAAAATATGACCTTAGGAAACCAGCTGAAGAATGTGAAGATCCAGAATGCAGAGACCATGCAGTCATAAGGATCTCTCAAATCAAAGAACAACTTCAAGCGGGGAAAGAAGAAGTGAAGAATGCAGAAGTGGTGATGGCCACCTTGGATGGCCTCCCAAGATCATGAAATTCATTCATTTAAGAAATGTGTTCCAGAAGGAAGTGATTACTTTCAGTCGACTTTGGGAAGAAGAAGAAGCTCATCTCTGAAGATCAAGCTCTCATCTTCCAAAGAAGATCCCTCAATCAATGAGAAATATGAAGATCTCAACTCTTGAAGAACTTCTTATCCACCTCAGCATTCGGATAAGAAATGACGCTATCATAAACAAAGAAGTTGATGAAGCTGAAGACTCAAGAAAGAGAATACCCATGAAACAAATAAAGATAAGTATTCAATTGTCATTTCATGATATTGTTTTGTTACACATTTGATTATATTCAGTTGATGTGTTATGCATGATAGATTGTTTGCATTAATGACTATATACTACTAATATGCATGTGATGGGTAAGTAGCTCATGGTGCTATACAACTCTCCATTGCTACTTATCAAACCTCTTTGCTGACATATTGGATTAGTGCACAATCTCAATAATGTCATGGTAGAGATGGAAAGCATCTACGAAGTCTATGTGAGATATGGTTGAATGTTGTATTGACTAAACAATTGCATGATGCATAAGAATTTGTCGTTATGCATATGTTTTATGAAATAGTTCTAACCATGCAACTGGTGCATTTGAAATGCAGGAAAGGTCATGTACAACCTCATTCAAGAAAAGAAGGATGAGACTTGTTCCGAAGAACAAGTGATGACAATTCAAGATTCACTCCAATAAACATGAATCTGAAGCTCCCAGGGTCAGAGACACCATGATGAAAGAAAGAGCTTCAGAGAGTTGTAGATCCACCTTGAAGGATGAAGACCACCATGGGTACAAGAGATAACTCAAGATGAAGAAAAAAATGCTATAGAAGAAGCTATGATCAAAGAATAACAGTTGATCATGGGGAATGATGTAACAAATGTACAAAGAAAGGTTCGTGATTCTCCCTAGAAAGAATAGACTATGAAATGACATACTCTATTGACCAGTATATGTCAAGCATAGAACCACCTGTACAGAATAAAGAAGGAAGATGATACTCCACTTCAGGGGGAGTGACTATAGAAAATTATATCTGAGTTTGACATGATGGATAGCTTTGTGATGGATCGAGACTTTACCAAGAGTAAAGTAGTTTCCAACCTTCAAGGTTGAATGCAAAATACTAGGATATGTTGATGACCTGAGAAGACAAACTCATAGAAGATGTTGTGACACTAGAATGATGTTTGGGATATAGTACTCAAACCAGAAAGCAAGAATGTGGTATCTTCCAAATGGATTTGCAAGATAAGATATGTTGCTGATAGACGTAAGGTAAGAGTTGCGGCTAGAGGGTTCTATCAGAAAGAAGGAATTAACTCTGAAGAGACACTTACTTCTGGAAGCAAGGTACATTTCCTTCAAAACTATCATGGTAGTTTCTTCCATGATGAAGTAAAGACAAGCCTTCCTTAATGGTATGATTGAGGAAGAGTTTTACATCGAATAGTCACGAGGATTTGAAGTTGAAGACAAAAGAAATCAAGTATGAAAGTTAAAGAAGGCCCTCTATGGCCTGAAGCAAGCTCCCAGAGCTTGGTATGGAAGAATAGATAATTTCCTGATGAGCATGGGCTTTGCCAAGAGTAAAGTCAATCCTAACCTTTCCTACAAGGTTGTAGAAGATGTACCTGTCATTCTATTACTATATGTGGATGACTTATTCTTGACAGGGAATGAGAAACAGATCATGGAAAGTAAGAAGAAACTAGCAGAAGAATTTGAGATGAAAGACCTTGGGTAATGCATTATTTCCTAGGTCTGGAAGTATGGCAAAGTTCAGAAGGAATCTTTCTCAACCGGGGAAAGTATGTGGTAGAGATATTGAAGAGATTCAATATGCTGAAATACAAATTCATGGCCACACCCATGTACTCCAACCTGAAGCTGTTAGCTGATGACTCATTAGATTTAGTGGATGTGACTCACTACAGACAGATCATTGGGTCATTGATGTACTTAAAAAATACCAGACCAGACATTTGTTTTGCTATGAACACCTTAAGTCAATATCTTGTTCAACCAAGATGGGTTCACCTAGTAGCTGCAAAACATGTGATGAGGACTATAGACTTTGGTCAAAACTATGATGGCTACATAGATGCAGATTGGGCTGGAAGTATCTCAGACAGGAAAATCAAATCAGGTATATGCTTTGAGGTCTGCTATGAGTTCATGGTTTAGTAGGAAACAGTCCAGTGTTTCTCTTAGCTCGGGTGAAGCAGAATACATAGCAGATTGCTCTACTATGTTATGAATCCATATGGCTTCAGAAGCCGATATCAGGTCCCTTTGACCTGAAGATGGATACAACAATGATTCTATGTGATAACCACAGTTGCGATGACAAATAACCCTGTGTTCCATGTAACACGTAGAAATCCGGTATTTCTACATACAAGATAAGATGAAGATAATGATACTGTAGATGCAGATGATGGTGATTTAGTATTTCTATACTGAATATAGAGATGATGATGTTTCAGTATTCCCATATTGAAGATATAGGTGATGATGATTTCAGTATTCCCATACTAAAGATATAGATGATATTTCAGTATTTACATACTGTAGATATAGATGATGGTGATTCTGTGTTTCTATACTAAATATAGAGATGATGATGATTTCAGTATTTCTAAAGATATAGATGATGATGCTTTTAGTATTCACATACTATAGAAACAGATGGTGATAGATTTGTATTCATATATTGAAGACGTAGATGATGATGGTTTGGATGATGATGTACCGACGAAGCCTCTGCCTCGAGTAGAGTTTGAACACTTTCAAGACAAGCTTGGTGTTGTTCGGAAAGACCTTCCTCGAAAGGGGGAGTAGTGATGTTGCAGAGGGATTGTATCATCCTGGGACATCTGTCCATAATAGATCCGGTGACCTCAGTCCTCGAGAACGTGATGGGATTGTATCATCCTTGGGCACCTTCCCTAAAGTGATCCGGAGACCTCGGTCTTCGAGAATGAAGAGGGATTGTATCATCCTGGGACATCTGTCCATAATAGATCCGGTGGCTTCGGTCCTCGAGAATGTGGTAGGATTGCATCATCCTTGGACATAGTCCTAAAGTGATAGGGAGTGATTATCCCGTAATTGTATCCGGTGACTTCGGTCGTCGAGAATGTGGTAGGATTGCATCATCCTTGGACTCAAGTCATAAAGTGATAGGGAATGATTATCCCGTAATTGTATCCGGTGACTTTGGTCGTCGAGAATGTGGTAGGATTGCATCATCCTTGGACTCAAGTCCTAAAGTGATAGGGAGTGATTATCCCGTAATTGTATCCGGTGCCTTCAGTCGTCGAGAATGTGGTAGGATTGCATCATCCTTGGACTCAAGTCCTAAAGTGATAGGGAGGGATTATCCCGTAATTGTATCCAGTGACTTCGGTCGTCGAGAATGTGGTAGGATTGCATCGTCCTTGGACTTAGTCCTAAAGTGATAGGGACTGATTCTCCCGTAATCAATCTGGTAACTTCAGTTGTCGAGAATGTGGTGGGATTGTATCATCCCTGGACTTTAAGTCCAAAACTGATCCAAATACTTTTTGTCTTTGAGTTGTGGATTGCAGGTTGTTGCTGATGATGATGATGCCGTACTGATCGAAAGATCAGAATATGATGATGACATACTGATCTAAAAGATCAGAGTATGACGATGACGCACTATGATTATGATGTTTCTGATTGAAAGATCAGAGTATGATGATGATGTTTCTGATCGAAAGATCAGAGTATGATGATGATGCTTCTGATTGAAAGATCAGAGTATGTTGATGATGTTTCTGATCGAAAGATCAGAGTATGATGATGATGTTTCTGATCGAAAGATTAGAGTGTGATGATGATTATGTTCGACAGATCAAAATATGATGATGATGATGTTGCTGCTGATCGAAAGGTCAAGGTGCTGAAGATGCTGTTGTTGATCGAAAAGTGAAAATGTTGAAGATGTTGCCGATCAAAAGGACAAAATGCTGAAGATTTCGTTACTAATCGAACAGTCAAAGTGCTGAAGATGTTGCTGATCGAAAGGTTCAAGTGCTGAAGATGTCGCTGCTAATTGAAAGATAAAAAATGTTGAAGTTGCTGATCGAACCAGTCAAAGTGCTGAAGATGTTGCTGATCAAAAGGTCCAAGTGCTGAATATGTCGCTGCAAATTGAAAGATCAAAATGCTGAAGATGTTGTTGATGATGAAGACTGAAGATTGAAGATGAAGACTACATGATGTTGAAAAGCTTCTAATGATTTATAGATGTGTTACCCTGCTGATGTTGATGATGTCCGCTATCTCTACTCTTGTCGTTTTTGATGTAGAATACCCCTCTCGTTAAGGGGGAGTGTTGAAATATTGTAACTTCGAAGAATATTCTTTATGTATATTTTTGTGGTCCCCGATGGTCCAACCGGGAGAACCACTTGTATTACATTGTACCCCGATGCTCCTAATTGGAAGAACTAATAAGAGTCATGAGGTAGTCCCCTCTATTTGTAAAGGTGGGTCATCAGCACCCCAGTGTGGTTACTTGAGCCTACATGTGTAACTCGAGCCTACATGAGTTAACTTAAGCCGACATGTTGATTGAGTAAACTTTAAGTAAACAGATGAATATAAATAGAGGTGTAGTGCTCCTCATTTGAGACACACACACTCACTTGGAATAGCGCACTTGTGGAGGAGAGGAGTTGCTGGAGAAGGAGGAGTATCAGGTTTTTGATCTCCTTATTGGTTTTACCTTTTTCCTTTTTGGGGCATCTATATTGAGGAAGCTTTTGCTGGGTTTTTCCCTTCAGGGTTTTCCCAGGATAAATTTGTGTTGTTCTTGTGATGCTGTTTCTTTTAGTGATCCTGTTTTGTATGCTTTTATTATGAAAAATGAAATGATATACTAATGTCTTAGTCAAGCATATGAAAATTTAACATGAGGCACTTTTGGAGGACTAATAACTTCATCTTTAGAGACTTTCTAGACAAACCACTCATATGGTTAGATGAAAAAGACACCAATATAGATGTATATATCCTCATAATGAATTAATTCATCAACTACGAAATATGGTGTGCATTTCCTTGAGGCTACTTAGGCAAATTTACCAACAGATTTTATACTTCGCCAATTCTGCCATTTCCAAGGTGATTTTTTTATTTCACCAAAACAATGAACCAATGGCACTAGATGATGTAATACATCTAACTGAACACAACAAAACTTGTTTCACCTTCATACTCATCATCATCTGACCTAGGCATGCATTTTACTGAAACAATGCAAATCAAGACAAAGGCATTTTTGGTAGACTAATATGTTCACCCACAGAGACTGTTTGTACAATATGACCATATGGTTATATGCATAGATCAACACTATAGATGCATATACCCTTCAATTCATTTAATCCATCAAATAGAAATTATCGCATGCATTTCCCTAAGGCCTCTTAGGAGGTTTTACTGAACTGGTGCAAAACAACCTGAAACCTTGTTTTGGAAGACCTGTAACTTTGTCTTCAAGCACATTTTAGGGAACTGGGACCATGGACAAATGCAGACATCAAAAAGATAAAACTTGATGGCCTCATATAATTTTTATCAGTATCCTGCAAAATATGGCGGGAATTTTAATAGGGAAACTTAGACCGATTTTTCAATACTTTGTAATATTCAATGTTTCAGCAAGAGTTTCAACAAATTTCCCAAACCAGTTCGAAACCTCATTTTGGTAAACCTGCAACCTTTTCTTCAAGCACTTCTTAGGAAACTTGAAACCATGGTTAAATGATCAGGTCAACAAGATAAAGCTAACACTCATAGAGAAATTTTCTCATTAATGTATGAAATATGGCAGGCATTTTCTAAGGGAAACTTAGACTTGTTTTCCAATACTTAGTCAATTTTCAGTGTTTCTGCATGAGTTTCATCAAATATTCCAAACCGGTCTGAAACCTCATTTTGGAAGACCTATAACTTTTTATTCAAGAACTTTTAAACCAAAATGATATCATGGTTATGTGCACAGGTCAACAAGCTATAGCCTAACGCTCTCAGATAATTTTAATCATTAATCCATGAGATATGGCGGGCATTTTCCAAGAGCAACTTAAACTAGTTTTCCATTGCTTAGTCAATTTCCAGAGTTTCAGCAAATTGCCATATTCAACAAGAGTTTCAACAAATTGCCATACTTTTACATAATGGTGTCAAATGTAACAATGACTTCACGAGAGAACTAGAACACCATCATATGAATTTTCAACATCAGCACACATGCCACATCATCATACATGCCATGTCATCACTTCCTCTCTTATTCCTTTGTTTACTCTTTTACCATTCATTGAGTTATCCTTGCCATCATGTCCTTTGTTATCCCTTTGTCATTACTAAACTCCTCAAGACATCAATGACAAACACATTCAACATTCTTCCCCTTTGGAATTGATGGCAACCTCTAAACATTCTCCCCCTTTGACAACAATTTCAAAGGATAACTTGTTATGCCCTTGTTGTAACTATCTTGATATAGAATTTCCAATATTTCTCCTCTTTTATTTTGGCAATTGCCCCTACCAATATATCTCCTCTTTAAAGGTTTATATTTTACTTATTTTTCTTATATTCCTGTTGTTAACTGGACTTGGTATTGACCACTATGTTATCATAATGTAGTTAACATTATCATTTACCTTCTTGTGTCTTTGAATGATAACATGGATGATAAGTTTATAGACTTCCCCTATCAGTGTTCCTCCCCTGGTCAAAATTTTCTTCTTTTATAATCATTATATTCATCACAATTACGCTTTTGACTTTACTATACTTCAACTATTAAGTGTACTTCACTTGTCACATAGATTATCTCTACCAAAGTATTCTTCTTCAATTTGTCACTTCTACTCTTCTTCTTGTCTTTTGAGGAAGATAGTTTTTAGATTTTTCAATCTATTTTACCAAATGATATAAATTATATTCAAATACCAATTGTAAATTTCTGATATTAACTCCCCTTGAGTATATGATCCCTTCTAATGCTAATTTCAGGATTCTCTTCTAGCTCATGAGAGATTTTAAAACAGACATTATTTTTCAGTTGCACCATCGTCATCATCATAATGGATGCATGTCATTCTTATCTACAGCACTATCTCCTTTGCAAAATTCATTGATGCTTGGAATATTTGTTTCCTCTTGATCTTTGTAATATAACTTTCTTCTCCACATCTTTCCATGAGGTACCCTACTCATGGATCTTCTATTTCTTTGTTTTTCAAACCTTGACCTTTTCTCTTGATTTTACAACCAACAGCCTTGTGACCAAACTTGTGACAACAATGACATTATCCATAGAATGTTCTTTTATATTTGGGGAATCTTTGATATTTTTTCTTCACAACTTCCTTCTTCTTCCATCCCTTCCTTTGTTTCTAAACCTCTATTGTAGCCTTATTTTATGTATGACTTATCAGCTTACATTCTCTATCCATATGCCCAAAATTATTACAAGATTAGCAACGACCGATAAAAATCTGCTTATACCTACTTGTCATTGGTCTTCTAGGCATCATATTAGCTCTATATTTATTATGAGGGGAGGGAGCATATTTCTTACTATATTAGTTCTATATTTATTATGAGATATGGGAGCATATTTTAGCCTCTTTACTTCTCCCTTGAAGTTAGAAACTTATTATTTTAAGCTCTTGGCCTCTTTCATGCTAACCATCGCTTGTTGTATTGAATTGTGCAGCTCTTCTTGGAGGGTCTTCATTTCCTCTCTTTTGATTTCTTCTCTTCTTTGTATTTTGGCAATTGTTCTTTCAAATATTTGTTCCTTCTTCTACATTTTTCAATTTCCTCAAGAGCACTTATGAGTTCAGCCTTTAGGTCAACCTCTCCTTCTACATATGATTCAACATTTTAAGTTTTAGTTTGTATTCCCATGAATCAAATTTCTTCATCTTCACTTATTTCTTCATCTTCATTGTCTTCCATGGAATAGAAGTTTTTCTTATTTTTAGTCAATTTATTCTTGTATATGGTTTTACTCTTTTGATCTTTCTTATGACTGCAAGGTTATTCATCATCACTATCCTCTTGTTTTGTAGAGTAAGGACACTTTGTCGAAAAATGTCCAATTCTTCCACAGTTGAAGCACTTTAGTGGTATCATTCCTTTGTACTTGCAAGTACATTTCTCAAGTTTCTTAATGAAAAGATCTTCTTCATCATCTGTGTTATCTGATTGGTTCTTGGGTAAAGATTTAGATTTCTTTGATTGTTTTGTACCTTTAAATGTTGCCTCTTTTCTTGATGGTCCATTATGTTATGTTCTCATCTCATAGGCAGTGAAGATACCATGTAGCTCATCCACTTACAAAAGTTCAAGGTCATCTCAATCTTCTACAGTAGACACTTTTGGGTTATATCTTATTGATAGGGTTTTTTGTATTTTTTCAACTACTTATTTCTCCTTTATTTATCCTCCCATACCTTTAATAGAATTGGAAATTTCATCTACTCTTAGAATATATTCTGCAATATTTTCTTCTTTTTTGATCTTTAAAATTTCGAAATTCCCTTGGCATGTTTGAAGTTTGGATTTTTTTACTTTGGAATCCTGTTCATAAGCAATGTTTAATTTTTCTCAAGCATGTCTGGTTGTCTTACATTGCATGACTTTAACAAACATTGAATATGCTAATCCTTTCAAAATTGCATTCAAAGGTTTTTCATTGGATTCATATTCATCTAGTTCATCTTTATCTATATGTAGGTTGTCTGGTATTTTATACCCTTTTTCAACATAACTCCAAATTTTGCATCCAACAGACATTAGATGACATCTCATTCTTACACTCCAAAATGCATAATTATTTCTTATAAATAATGGAGGCATGTCAGCAGATAACCCTTCTTGGTGATCCATAGTGGTTTTTAATAGGATCTTCCTTCCAATGGTTTATACTATAATGAAGGATCCTCCTCTAATACTAATTGTTGGAATATTGGACAATACTGAGGGGGGGGTGAATCAATATTGATAACTTTTCAAAATTTAAAACCACTTTTAACTTATTAATTAAAACACATAATCAACAAGATACACAAAACACAACATTTATCGTGGAAGCCCAATTGGGAAAACCACAAACACTTTCTATAACTGCAAAATTATATTTACAATTTTTTTTGCAAGCTACAACTTGCTGGAGACACCAATCCCCAAGTTTTTTAGCTACAACTGAAGGATGCAACAACACCGTGTTTTGTCAGCTACAACTAGTAGCATGCTTCAACACCCTATTTACTAGCAACTACTAGAAGGAGGCTATGACCCCCTGGTTTATCAGCTACAACTAAAAGGATGCTTCAACACACTATTTACTAGCTACTACTAGAGGGAGGATATGACCCCCCTGCGGGCATATAGCCTACCCTAACACCACCCTACCAACCTATTTTGATTTTATAAGTCTTCCATATATTCTTTAAATTCGGTCACTGGTTTTTCTCACGAGGACTTCACTTAGTAAACCTCTCACATAGCACATGTGATCGTGGGATATTAAAGAATACCCTTAATTTCGAGAGATATTGACGCAAACTCTTTTTGTTAAAACCCCCTCCCAATACTTAAAACCTCCTCCCCACCCCTTTTTATACCTCAATCCTTATAAACCACCCTACCCACCCCCACCTTANAACCCCCTGTGGTTTCTCTTCATTGCTTGGTCTCTGTCTTTTCTTGCTGCTACTTTAATCTGGACTTTGAGACACCTTTCTTCTAATTCAAGCTCTTGTTTATATATTTTTAACACCATCTATTCACATTGAACCATTGTGTCTCTTCATCATCACATCGATTCATCTAAACTTGTGTTAAACATAACAATAATGTCCTTATAATCTTGAAATCACATCTCTTCATTAAATGTTTCCCTCTCATTGAGCCATCACACAAATTCATCGTGTCCTTTCACAATAGATCATGTCTTTGTTTATTAATAATATACTCTGCTATGTATTTTTATTTTGTTTAATAATGAACAATTTATTTCTCAAATTTTAACTAATCTGACATTCCCTAAACAATAGCGTAAGACTTTCTCAATATATGTAGGAGTCCATCACATATTAATTATTTATTTCATGACATATTAGTTATTCTTGTAGCTTACCATATTTTTATTAACTCTGTAATGTATTCCTGTAACTTGCCACACTCTTTCATCCTTCATCATGTTGTTTTATGAATAATATATTCTACTACATGAATAATAAACTTTGTTTAATATATCTTTGTTTATTAGCATCGTTTATAATCTATACGATCCTCCATTTTCTTATTAATCATAACTCTTCAAATATTAATGTTTGCATTCTTCATATTCGTTACTAAATACTCCCTTCAGCATACATATAAAAATTCAACCTCCTCCATCTTCATATTTTCATTTCAGTTACAGGTTTCTTCGTTTTATTATGCATGGAGTTTTCTGGAAATGCCTGAATTATCTTGCCTTCCATATTTTTTTTCAATTTAGCAGGTATATATCTCACACGTGTGATGACCAAATGGAGAACAAAGACCATGACTAGATGGAAAGTTCACCAAAGAACATATTTGTGCCATTGGATAAATTTATTGACAAAAGGATACTTCCTGTGTTTAACACATACACTGTGCAAACATATTTTTTCACTGACTTGGCAAATTGATAACTTCATCTTCAGAGACTGTTTGGATAAAATAATGATATGGTTAGATGCAGAACCAAACAGTATAGATCCCTATGTCTTCAAAATAAATTAATCCATCACATACAGGAAATGGCAAGCATTTTCTTGAGGCCACTTAGCTAGCTTTACCAGAACTGGAACAGTGAAATTCATGCCAGAAGGCACTTTTGGTGGACTAATAACTTCACCCTCATATAATTTCTGTACAAACCAATCATATGGTTATATGAAAAAGGAAACGATATATATGCCTATATACTTATCATCTAACCACCCTTACATATGATGTTCACGATTTCACAGCTCATGAGACAAGGCTTTGACTTTGCATTTGAGGTGTCATTGATTATTTTTCAACCGACATAGTTGATGTCCAATTCAACAGGACTCCCCTTCTGACTAGCTATCACTATCCATGTCTTATCCAAGAAGATATAATTCCAAGAATTAAACTCGCAGTCACCAACTAGATTGAATCTCGAGCCTTAATACCCCAAGGAATAGGGTATTTGTCTACGAAATTTTGGTGTATTTAAATGTTGAGAATCGAAATCAGAAGGTTTGATTCGTGAGGAAGAAGAGAGGTAAAAACCCAAAATCAAAGTTTCACCTCTTTGACTAGAGTAAACAACTGATTATCCCATAACGTTGTAAGACCACCCAATGTCCCTCTAGAGATAATCACAACACCTTTACTTTGATTCCAAAAGCGTGAAGAAGAATGGAGGATTCGTGAGTCCTCCATCTTTGTCTCCTGGATCACATTATATTTGATTTTTCAGTTCTAATGAGATCTCTCATTGTTTCTTACTTTTTATTTTATCCCATTTCCCTGTTGTTCCAGGATATTATCTTCATCATTTACCACAATAAGAGGTGGGGGAAGTTTCGATGGTAGGTTGGGCTCCCAAAGCTTTCTATCTCTCTGCTTCTTCTTCCCTTTTGTTTCTTTCATATTTTCTTCCTCTCCTACTTCGAGTTTCGGGGTCACAATTTGAATAGATCGAACCCATAGCTTATGACAGTGGGTATTCTAGCGAGTCAAGTTCATTTTTTTTCTTTCAAAGTGTGACCTATGAAAATGCAATTATATATTTTTTAATTGCATTATTCATCAGAAATTTAAATATTGCTTATAAGAATATTCATATATAATTTCAAATTTAAATATAAATTGAATTTTGATTATTGCATTTGATATAAAGTTTGGATTAGTTTGTTCTATATATTTCACATATTTTCATTAGAATATTTAATCATCTATATTTAATCAATGATGTATCATTTCACAACAACATTGAATGCAATAAAATAAAAACCTACTTTATTATATATGAATAAGAAGTTATTTGTCATACAAAATGAGACAACATAAAAGTCCACAATAATAATAATAAAATCAAATTTAAGTTATTTTTGCACTTATTGGTAACTTGTTGTATTTCAATTGGGACACTATTTCCATTACATTACACAAAATGCCTTTTTTTGTAGAAAATTATTTTGCAAGATACAACAGCTTGCATAATGATCCAATTAGATTGATCATCATTCTTTGTTGGAATTGTTGTCAGTGCTTGAGCTACTTGCATGACTTATGTTATTTGTCGAATATTTTGTTGATTGCCTCCATTGTGTTTCAATTCTTCTTCTTCCCTCTACAAACGTAAAAATAAAATGTAATGAGTGTATCAACATTGGTAGACAATGTATTAAACTAAAAATAGATAATATACATGATCATTATGTAAATTGAAAAGTGCACCAAAGAAATAATTGTGCCTTGAACGATACACATTCTTTCAAAACCAAAGTTCATGCCATCTCTCAACAATTTTTTAGTTGGATCCTCTCCATACTTTGTTTCATGCAAGAATTATACCCCATCAGAAATCGTGGATTTAATATAAATGATTTTTGTTACTTCATTAATTAAAAAACCAGATAAGTAAAACAACATAAATACGTACAAAGTCCACAATTATTTTTTATACACCAACATATACTCGCAAGCCATTCTTAACCCAATCTCAATCAATTCTTTTGATGGCTCTTCTTTGTATGTTAGCACATGTTTGAATAAATCCAATGATGGCTGGTGTAAAAATAAAATAAAGTTTAAACATCACAACCAATATGGAATCTTAAGTTGTTATAACGAAATCACAATTCCTCACAAACTTTGGAATCAACCCTTTTCTTCCTTGTCGTCCTATCTTATGTGTTGAATGAGCTCCGTTTTCTTTTCTTCCTTGTCGTCCTATCTTATGTATTGAATGAGTTCCGTTTTCTTTTCTTTTTTGCAAAATAATAATTGAAGACTATTATTTAATGCTAAATAATTTATATATATGTACATAATAGAAAATTTCAATGATTACATATATTTGAAGCACATTGTTGTTGACATGGATCCTCCTATGATGCAATTATGTCCATTTCTTTGACCATATCCTTGTACACTCTTTTGGACATCCCTATTAGCATATATCAAAGATCATGTCATACATCCTTTGGGATTTTTATAATCTTCCTAAAAATTTAACATGACATTAATCTATTTTTATATTTATATGGAAATAAATTAAATCTAACATAATTAATATTGACATTAAATGAATGATTTGTAGTATTATATACATATTCTAAAAAAGAATTACGAATATTATTTCTTATTTTTTATGTTTTTGCAGTTGCAATTCAAGCAGGTCTCATTGACCACTACTTTGGAAACGCTTCCTGTAGTTTAGTTATAACCTAGTTCTTTATATCATCATATTGATTTCCTTACCATAAGTGGAAAGTACGTCTATATGTTATTTCCACTATATCCCTCATAGTATTGTAAAAAAAAACCCTCTCATTAACTTCCAACACCATTCTAGATTAGCTAAGGACCAAATCATTGTCATTTATATCTTTCATACTTTTTTACTTTTTTATGACGACATTATGTTCCCTTGTTGTCGGTCCCTATAGGACATTAAACATATGTGAGATAGAGTATTTGAAACAAGTTATCAATATTCTTAAGTACATTATTACTAAAAAAATAAAAAATAAAAACTAATATTGAATAGTATTTTTTTATCCACTTGACTCATCCTTCTGTAATTTCTCCATTAAGGTTTTATGCTCTTATACACTTAGATTGCAAAGAATATTATCAATATTCCTCATTCTCTGGCTCTGAATGACACACATTAACCAATACATATTAGTTAAACTAAAATATAATTCAAACATATTAATTTCATATATAAATTACAAACAACTTGTTGTTTTCACTTATTTCAATGTGATGCCACTATGATGATTGGAATTATCGGTATTTGAACTCTTATCACATATTTTGTATCGATATATAACCTATACCATTAAACACATTAGCTATTAAATGTATTTCACAAATAATCTCGGTGGGCTAGGTTAAGTGATTGAGTGTTATAAGTTGTGAGTAGAAGGTCTTGGGGTCAAATCCTCAGGTGGTTATACATTGCTATATAAGGCCCTCACTTAATGTCCCCATCGAGTTAGATCTATAATCAGAGCGAACCAGGTGTATCCCCTTCGGGTGTCCCTCCTATGATTTATTCCCATGGATGTATTTCACAAATAAATCACATAATTTTCAGCTAAAAGCAATGTTGCATTAACTGCATGTTTGTACACACAAAAAAACGAGAAAACAAATGTTCATTCACGGTATTTGCAGTTGTATGTTTTGGCACTCCATATTTCTAATTAATTTTAGCAACAAAGCGGTGCACTTTTAACAAGGCGCATTGATACATTATACAATCAACGACATACTAAAAATGTCGAAAGCCTAAACAAAAAACAAATTGCTAAACAAAAAAAGAAAAGTTTCAGTTCAATCACAGCATGTTTGGTGCTACTATTGGAAATAAAGCACCAGTTTTTAGTAATCATAATTGTCAGTAGCGTGCAAAATTTCCATGAAGCATTTTTTTTAAAGATTTTGTATCATGGTGGTGTGTGTTTTTTGAAAGCGCATCGGTGCATTATATGAAACATGACACACAAAAATGTTGAAAGTGTTCTAAAAAAAAATGACACGGTTGACAAGGTTTAGGATCTAATGCAATAATTGGTCCCTTGCATCACATGCCAAACATATATATATATATGTATATAAGCAAAAACTTATTAAATCTAATGTTCCTAAAAGGAAAAGACCTAATTTGTTAAGTGATAAAGGGAGTTAAACCCTAAGGTAAAATTTTGCATCCACAAAAATAGGAATCAAGAAGAAGCAAGGGTTTTTTTTTGGGTGAAGGTATGTATGAAAATGTTTTACTTTTCCTGAATTTTATTTAAAACTAAATAAGAATACAAATAGTAATATTTTTTGTTATTGAGATCAATAGTAAAATGCAAAAATTTTTACTATGCAAAGTTTTGAGTGATTCACCATACCTTACCAATTTCAATATTCTAGTAATTTGGTTGCTCTACCATCCTCTTCCACAACCTCCCTAGTAAGTCTCTGTTGAAAAACTCTCCCTTGAATATTTTTGCAAAATAATGAAATATTGATTACATTTTTACCTATAAAAACGCTTTATGAAATTACGTTTTCAAAAAAAATTCGTTCTTTTTCCAATCTCTTAAAAAGTTTGTTCGGTTTTTAGATGTTTGGCACTATGGTGTGCTTTATGTTAAGACAAACCGTTTTATTTTAAAAATATATGCACCGATAACACATAACATTTTTTTTATTTTTTAGGTTCACGGTGCCGCTATAGGATTCTATAGCACCAATGCTTTATACCTTTTAGAGTGCACGGTGTAGGCAAAATACCTTTGAAAGAAATTTTTAATTTATTTTCTACTGAACAATGTGTAAGAGATAAAAATTTTCTTGGTACGATGTATAATTCTAACCGCACTAGATTCAATACTCTTAAAATGCATATATAAATATATGTTATCAAATATAGTTAAGGTTTTAGTAGTGGATATTATAGCGGAGGTTTGATACTGGTACGCTTCTTAATTACACGCATTGTTGCTTCTTTTGATTTAATAGTGCACTGGTGTGGATTGTGTTTTAAAGCACACCAATGTGCTAAACAATTATCTTAATTAATTTTCAAACATAAAATGGTATATTCCAATCAAATTATCTTTTAAGACACAACTACATAAATTCCAATACTTCATAGTATACATATGTTGCTTAAACTCACATATTGAATCCTGATTTTGATCAAATTCAAGGAGTAAAGGTTATAATATCAAATGGACAATTCTTCAGATTCCATCTCGTTTCATATATCTCAAATTCCATCGTGGAGTTCTCCCTATCCATGTCCAGTAAGTTCATATTTGATTTATATTTTGATTAACTAATTGAATTTTTATATTTATCCATGTGAATCTAAATAACAATGTAACCAAATTTGCAGGATCCTAGTTCAAAATGAGTTTCGTTGCAGAAAATATTCCACTTGTTCCAAAACATTGGAAGATCTTAGTTGGTAGATGAAAATGGGTAGGTGCTTTACCCCGTCAATTGTGGCATGCCATCTTCTAGTCATTATCATGGGTCATTGATGGTAATTCAATGTGATATAGATCTCTTTTATGACACCCTGGTAGTATGTGGGTGTTCAAGATGTCAAGGGTTGAAGGAGAACCCTTGGTGTGTCATCCTCAACCATTATATTAATGATCGACTGCCCAATGTTGACGGTTTAATACCTTCTACTGTGGTAAAAATATCCAATATATGATATATAAAAAACACATAGAAACACTTCCTTATGCTCATTTTTTGAAAAAATGGAGGCCAACACAACTAGGTTTCATCATAAATTTACCAACCCCTCATCTTTTGTTCAGTCAACTAAAAGTTATAATAATTCATATTATGCTATCAATGCCACCCAACACATTTGTACTAGGAGATCCAAAAATTCATATCAGTTGAGAGCAAAAATGTCCAAGTACACCCCAAGTTTGGTCCAATTGTTGGAGGGTAGCAATGACATGTCTCTTCGTATGCATTTGCAAAGTAAATACCAACCCTGTTACAATTGTGCTCTGTATGGCAGTTTGTCGTCTTCTCTACATGTTCCTAATGTTGAAACTAAATTATTAGTTTTATGATTGTCAAGTCAAATATATATGTTGCAAATATTAAGTTGATTATCCTTTCTCATGTACTCGTTCCTCCCAAACAGTCGACAACACTTGTGCCATTTTGCGGTCCTATTTATTCTCATTCCAATTACCTGAGTATTGTTAAATATAAACATAACATTTCCATGTATAGTATGTGCATGAATGTTTATGCTTATGGAAACTTTAACGTGAAGAACATGTTATACATCAATAATTGTCCACACACTTATGGGAACATTGTAAAGCTCATAAATAGTTCTAGGCGCTCTTTATTTTATGCAAATTGTTCATTTGAGGAACACTTCAATGACCAGGAGTTCTTTATGGAAAGGAAATCATCCATATTTGTTGTTGTGCACGCAATACATAATTTGTCTTCTAGTGATGAGTTTTTAATAAAATATAACTTTTGTAGACACCAACCATTCGTCAAAGACTCCCTGCATTGGGACTACCTTTAGATGTCCCCTTGGAGTGTAAGACAAAAAACTGATTAATTGGATTTTTGCTATTTTCAATGGGATTAATGTAAATGCAATGCTCAATTTGAAATTGTGTTATAAATTGCTTGTGATTGATGTACATTTACTATTGGGGAAAATTTCCATGCTTTTGTAATATTTTTTTAGTGTAATGTTTGGAAAAAACAATTGCATTGTATTTACTAATATTATCGATGTAATGTTCAATCTTTTTTAAATAAATAGGATTCTGATGATGAGTGACCTACCTACGATCTTTCGTTTCACCCCACTACAATGCCAAATCAAGAGAAGGCAGCAAAAAGAGCAGAAATTAGAGAGGAAGCATACCAAGAATGGTTGAATCAATCACTTATTCAATTCCCACTATGTCCCAATTCACCAATTAGGAACGTCTACAGTAACAATAATTCTTCATAAGTTAGCAATGGAGGGAATGAAACAAGGGTTGGTATGATTAATTTGTTACGGGATACGGCTGCGATGAATGCATTATTGTTAAATTCATTGCATGATGATGAGATAGGGGATGATTATCGTATCTCTCATACCTTCTTCGAAAGGCTAAAGTTTGCTTCCACCACCCGTCTCTTTGGACTTGACCAAGAAAAATATACCAAATTGGGGACAACAATGTTATTGTACAACATTAAATCAAATTATGGCATGTCAAACGCATGTTTCTTGGAACTTTTGAGGTAAATGACCATAAATCTCCTTATATTTTGAGGAATCTTGCCACACAATCAAGATTGAAAAAGGTAAATTCTTTGAACATTAAATGACATTGTACATTTCTATTTCCCACTAATTGTAGGGTATTCAAAGATAAGGTAATTCTTAATGATAATGTCTTGCTCGAAAGCTACAAAGAGGGAAAGAAAATGTTGAAAATTTTGGGTGTGGAGTACATATCATATCATGGATGTTTGAATGATTGTATTCTATATAGAGGAGAATATTCAAACAAAGAGATGTGTCCAAAATACGGGCATGACAAGTACTTTATATCAAAGAACAAGGGTAAATCACATGGTCCTCCTCATAAGACATTGATGCACATGCCTATAATCCCAAGGATTCATTGTTGCAAACAATTAGCTATGTTGCGGGGATGGCATACCTCTCACAAAAGTGATTCGGGAGTTATGTGAATCCCAACATATTCAATAGCCATGAAGCATATAGATGACACATTAATCGATAAATTCAAGGATGAAGTACGAAGCCTTCGACTGAGCATAGGCATGGATGGCTTCAACCCATATTCACTCCAAAACACCAACTATACCATTTGGCTTATAGTAATGATCAATAAAAATACCCCCCCATGGTTTTCCACGAATAATGAACATATTATGTTGGCTCTTATAGTCCCTGGTAGAAGACAAGTGAAAAATATGAATGTTTACCTACAACCATTGATCGATGAATTGAAGGAATTGTGGGAAGGGATACATGTATATGATGTATCAAGACCCATTCCAATAGTGGGGAGTTTCACATTGTGCAACATTTGTGCATACACCACACATTTTTATCCAAGATTAGGAGTTTTGTCTGGTAAACATGTATTTTAATATGTTTATATGCATAACAATATTTTTTTTGCATATTTAATTTGGTGCAACTACTTTGATCTGCAACATTGACATTCTCTGATAGGTTGGCTTAGAGCATATCAAAGAGAAGGAGAAGGAGGTTACAAAAATGTTTGTTTCAAACATGGATCATATGTTTGATTATCCAAAAAATTTGACACCTATGTTGATAAATTTCCCATTGGGATGAAAATGAAATTTGTCATTTGTCTTTTATGAGCTCCCATATTGGGAGCATCTTAAAATTTCCTAGCTACTAGATCCCATGCATATATCTAAAAATCTTTCATATTCTTTATGGAGGCATATCATCTAAAAAAGTGACAAATTAGCTGTTAGGAAAGATATTATTTCTTCAAACACTAAAAAGAAACATTGGCCAAGACAAGTATAGGAGAGTTTGGTCCCTCTTGGTCTTTAAAAAAAGGTGAAGTCCCATGGATTTTGAATAAAAATGATCTTTCTTAGCAAAGGGAGTTATATTGGGTGTGAAGGTTCCTTCATTGTATGGGTCTTCTCTACGGTGGTGCTTCACTGTAGAAGAAGAATTGTCGGGTTTGAAATCACATGACCATCTAAACCTTCTAAGAGTACGCATGTCAAAAACCTGATTTTATTTTTTCTTTTTCTTTTTATGCCATGGGTTAAAGCACAATTAATTTTGTATGTGTTTACTGTATAGCATCATTATCCTTTGCTCATGTGTAGTTGTGTGAACCTACATCTTGCCATATCTAAATTATTTACATTTGTTAGTTGGATCACATCAATATATATTCATATGACTAACATTTTGTGGTGGCTTCAAGAGATAGTTTGTCTGTTTGAGAAGGAACAGTTGATGAGCTTCATGTACTTGTAGTTTCATCTTCTAGTTCACCTAGTTGATGAGTTTGAATTAATCAGGATGGTCTCCTATCATTGGATGTTCTTATTGGATAGGTACATGAAAAAATTGAAATTATTTGCTTGACAAAAAGAAAAATTAGAGGGGTACATATAATATGATTTGTTCTATTATGTTGATGAGGACATCAAACATATCGACGACACACCAGGTATGTAAACTTGGGACGATCAAAGGGATGGGGATAAAAGGTAAGGGGAGCTACTCCATATGAACGGAAAAAAGTGCACAATAAAGAGTAAGTGACTTATCGTTTGTAACGTTTCTATAGAGTAACTATTCAAATTGAAGTTCATAATGTATATTTAGATCTCATACATACTATCAGTCATTTTGATTTTATGAATATATCAACAAATTTAGAAATTGGTTCCATCAATAAACTCATTCTTTACAACATGGAGGCAACAAAGTCATGGGTTGCATTGTATGAACATAAGAGGAGAAAATGGGGAAGTGACAAGAAAGAATCCATATGATTGAGTGGTAGAAGCATGCCTTATCATGGTCATTTAAAAGAAAATATGCCAATGATATGTATCAACATTTAGGTTTTTGACTGGATCATAAAGAAATACGATGCATTTGATCGTTACCCACACATTGAAGAAGATGCATTAAACATAGGGATCGGGTGCAACAAATCGGTAATAATCTCTATGTGTACATTTTGAATTTCATAATGCACCTTTAAATTGTAACATCTATATTTCATATCTTAATGGTCGGGTTATAAGACATACGACACTATCATTTGTTCACTTTTACATATACAATTGTTCCCATCTATGTGTGCATATGGGAATCATTTTCTCACCGAGGATTCCATTGATGGATGCATCACAATGGATTGTGGAATGGAAGTTGAGTTTGACCAATCTAGTCATGTTAGCCACCACGATCAAAACCTAATAGGTGGGAATTTAGGTTATGTTGAAAACATACAAGATATCATTCAAGTGGAATTTTCTTCTTTCCAATGTATTATTTTTAGGTGCAAGTGTTGGTGTAAAGCAAGATTGAGATAGTGGGGTAATATGTATCAACTTTAGAAATATATGGGATGCAACCAATGAGCCTTGTGTTTTCTGAAAACATTGCAACCGAGTATTTTTTCACCCATATGTGTTGGATAAGGATTGGTGGTTTGTATTAAGACACGACATTAGATCAAAACATATTTTTTAGAACAACAGTGCTATCATGCCAAGCGAGGAATATATTTAGGGTGATGACAATAGAGAGTGATATGTGCATGTTGTATTTCATCGTTTATAGAGTTTTTGTGTCTTTTTGTTATCTTCATTTTGGTAATTCTATGTTTTTTTATTCATCTCATGACGGTGGAAATGGAAAGTTGTTGTGTCTTCTTTTATATTCATTTAAGTAATTATAGTGTTTTCTATTTTGCAATTTCTCCATCAAAGATGAGATTTCGTTTTTTGTAACAAATGGTTTATTTGTTATTTATGGATGTAATGTGAATCAAATAATAATCAAAAGATGCATGTATTTATTATATTGTGTTACTATCTCTTCTAAATAGGAGAATGAATTTTTTTGTGATGTATTGTGAAATGTTTGAAAAGACATGTTTGATAGCGATATGTTTTCTTTTAAATATTTTTTTTTATGTCTTGAAAAATATAATAGATTATGAAATATTAATCCATATAGCTCTTATAAAAAATTTTATCTCATAATAAATCAACTATATATGTTCTACAATTTTATTAATTGCTCTTTGATACATAATTTTGTTACCATGTTAATTTGCATTTTAGTGTCCATACCATAATATTTTTAACAAACCTATGAACATCAACATCATGTGTACCTTTGTTTGTAAATAATGATGAAACACGAGCTTATATGTATAAATTTTAAATGTTTCTAACAAAGGATATTATATGTCATCAATATTTTGTATATGGTAATAATTATCGAACACATGCCTAATGCTGTACTTTGTAACTTAAATTTGCAATTTGTAAATGTACTAATTTTAATTGTAATTTGTAATTGTGATTAGTTAATACAAAATAATTAATTAGGCTAGTTTTGATACATATTGTTCTACAATTTGATTAATTTCTTTTTGATACATAATTTTGTTACCGTGTTAATTTACATTTTTAATGTTCATACCATAATATTTTCAACAAATCTATGAACTTCATATGTACCTTAGTTTGTAAATAATCATGAAACACGAGCCTATATGTATGAATGTTAAATGTTTCCAACAAAGGAGCATACACTTCATCAATATGTTGTATTTGATAATAATGATCAAACACATGCCTATTGTAATTTATAATTGAAATTTTCTGTAATTGTACTAATTTTAATTGTAATTTGTAACTATAATTGTAGTTAATTAATATAAATTAATTAGTGAGGCTACTTTTGATACATATTGTTTTACAATTTTATTAATTGCTCTTGAGTACATAATTTTGTTACCAGGTTGATTTGCATTTTTAAGATTCATACCATAATTTTTTCAACAAACCTATGAACTTCATATGTACCTTTGTTTGCAAATAATGATGAAACCCAAGCCTATATGTATGGATTTTAAATGTTTCTAACAAAGAAGCCTCTATGTCATCAATATTTTGTATGTTGCACTAATTATCTAACACATGACTAATGTTGTAATTTGTAATTGAAATTTGCAACTTGTAATTGTCCTAATTTTAATTGCAATTTGTAATTGTAATTGTAATTGTAATCTGTAACTATAATTAATGAATACAAATTAATTAATTATGCTTGTTTTGATACATATTGTTCTACAACTTTACTAATTTATCTTTGATACATAATTTTGTTACCGTGTCAATTTGCATTTTTATTTTCCATACCATAATACTTTCAACAAACCTATGAACTTCATATGTGCCTTAGTTTGTAAATAATGATGAAACACAAGTTTATATGTATGAATTTTAAATGTTTCTAACAAAGGAGCATATGTTTCATCAATATGTTGTATATGGCAATAATGATCAAATGCATGCCTAGTGTTGTAATTTGTAATTGAATTTTGCAATCTGAAATTGTAGTAATTGTCATTAATACAAATTAATTAATTAGACTCATTTTGATACATATTGTTCCACAGTTTTATTATTTTTATTTGGATACATAATTTTGTTACCATGTTAATTTGCATTTTTAATGTCCATGCCATACTTTTTTCAACAAACCTATGAAATTCATATGTACCCTAGTTTGTAAATAATGATGAAACACAAGCCTATATTTATGAATGTTAAATGTTTCTAACAAATTAACACATATTTCATCAATATTTTGTATATAGTAATAACGATCAAACACATGCCTATCTAAAATAAAATACATCAATCACAAAGAACATATACATCTAAAAAAACACAAGCATTATCTAACACCAACATGCAATATAGACATCAAACATCACAAAGTCTATAATAACATAAACATTATCTAATTGCATCATCTAACATATACATCTAACACATATAAACGACATCTAGCATACATATGTAATAATCACATCTAATGAAACACAAGCATTGTCTAACATCATCATCATCACACATCTAACAAGCATCATTTAACATACAATTCTATCAAGCACATCTAGAAAACATATCTAACATGACCTAACAAATTACAATATACACATCAACATTAACATATAAATAAAGTACATCAACATCAACATATAAATAAAGTACATCAACATCAACATGAAAAATGCACCATATATACATATATGAACAATAATATCAAGCTCATGATACATGATGTCAAATAAACATCTCAAGTCAAATAATTGTTATTGCATATCACGTCCACCTCCAAAACCAGAGGCATCGATTCCTCCACTAGTAGAGTGTGAGGCACTGATCAGTACCTTCTTTAGGATAAACTGCAGATCAAAGCAATGCAATAATCTCTGGATCAGAATATCTAGGAATACAAAATGATGCCTCTAACCTATCTACATTAATAGAACCCTAGCCTATAGCAGAAGATGATGGATGGTCATCTGGTTGTCGAGGAGGTGGTTCGAGGTTCACTACGTGTGTCAGAGAGGTATCAACTAATGCAGTGTGACTGGATGAAGTGTAATGACTAAACGAAGTTGACTGGATGAAGTACGATGACTAGACGAAGTGTCATCAGACAAAGTGTGGCTGACCCTCAACTCTGTGATAAGCCTCGTAAGTTTGATGATATGATGCATAAGGAGCCCCATTTCATGAGGAAGGTCCCTCCAGATCATTGTGGGTTGAGGGTATCACGTAATGTCACGGACTAGCAAAGGGAATACTCCCTATCAAGTAATCACGTCACATAATATGTCGATCAAATCCAGTATGTACCTAGCATCAGGCCTGACTCACATGTCAAGTTTTCGCGACTCATGAGCACGATCGTCTGTAACCTCAACCATCTCCACATCAGGAGGTGGGGAGGTCTCTCCTCAACATAAGTGCCAATGTCTGCCAAATATATAGTACAGAACAATAATTAGACAATTTCATTAAACAAATTACAATAAATTTTATCCGCATTAAGGAATACAATAAAATGAAACTAGATTTATTTAAACAAAACACTAATATTACCTCTTGCATCTGCTAGCTTGTCCTGAGCGAAGAGGATGTTTGTACATCCTCTCCAATCCAATATGAAATAAGGAAATGAAACTAGGGATAACTGTGATCCCCCACATTGTGTAGTAGCCCCAGTGTCTCTATAGTAATCCTCATAATGAACTTTGGTTGGCCCTTCTTGGGCATCATCTAGCCCTACTTATGCATAAAAGTCTGAGTCGATGACCTAGGATGGTGACGGTCAAACGAAGGACTTGTCCCTGAAAACCTATCGAGAAATAAGTAGAACAACTCTGAACCAAAAGGGAATTTATCCCCTCCTTTGAATTGTGCATGGAATATAATATGCGCAATCAAAACTACTGCAAAAAAATGACAGATCACGGAATGCATCTCAGCCTATCCACTAAAGAATCAACATAGAATAATAGAGGACAACTAATGTATTGTCCATCTGTAGTACAGTTTGCAATGGTGGTCACCAACAATGAGAGGCACCTAACATCCTCTCGGCCAAAAGAAGCAATGTGTAGTTGTCTGCATGAAACTCGAAAATCGGTTGGATGAACGAAAACATCACCGATATATCTCCAAGACTAGAAAAGCTGAATCTTAGCTACTGTGTCGACTAGGACATACAAGAATTGGGGAAAATTCTCCCCTCTCCTAGATATCCCATTGATAAAATATATATCCTCCTTAGTGGGTTGGAACCACTAATCATGACCAACATAGATAGCCTATCTTCAATGATTTCACTGATAGATCATATGTATAAAAAAAACATAGCTCCCCTTGAGGGATGTAGACTCATCATATAACTTGAGGAGGCCTACTTCCCTCCAGATTCCTTGAGTCTATGAAGTAATGGGGAAAGGGTTCAAATCCCTCTCCCTCTCTCAATCCTCCCACGACCATCAAAAATTGTAATGGTCAACATGTTGCTAAGGGTGGTGGTGGTGTTGATGTCTATGTTGGTGTCTCCGATTAACATATAAAATACATCAGTCTATTATATAAAACATAATTTTTTTATTAAATGAGGATTTTATTTATAAATAAGAAATCATATATTTTTTCTAAAAACACTTGAATTTTCAACTCGGTGCATCTGAGAAACAGTCTAGCACCACTCAAGGTGCACCGCTCACACTACCTATTTTCATATAAAAATCAACACGTTGCATTGTATACATACAAAGCACTAGTGCATTCATAACACGACTAACGTCGGCATAGTGCGTATATAATAATACAACGCACCACCAGAACACAACTAGTAATTTCAAAGTGGTGTTGGTGCTTTCCTAAGAAAAGAAAGCCCAAGTGCTTCCATTAGTTGAAAGCATTGATGCATGTCTCAAATGCTTCAGCATCGATGTGTTGTAAAAATAACAAACAAAAATTTCATTTTTAATTTCTAATTAATATTTTCTGGTGTGCTCTAATAAAGTAGTGCATCGCAAGGATTCGATGTAATAATATTTTTAAATGACACACATGTATCGATGCGCCTAAGGTAATATAGCGCATTAGTGCGCTTTATACCATGAACACACCGAATTGTAATATTAACTTTTTGATTTGTACGTGGCGATGCTCTATAATTTAGTGCATCGTTGTATGTTGTTGTGGGTTTATCGGTGGTTGAAACATAGTTGGCAATGGAAGTCATGGAACACACCGGTGCGTTTATATAAAATAAAGCATCGTTTTTTGATTTATTGCAATATCCCCAAAGAGATGAACATTTTTGTAATATTTTGAATTACTATTTTATTTCTTTAATGAGATTGGTTGGTTCTGGAAACCGCCAACTAGTCCTTGGAGGACAGATGTAACTGAAACATTATGCTTTTAATAAAAAACATGAATGATGGGGACATCCATGTTGAATAGGAAACTATCATGCAAGAGTGGGGATGTGAAGAGTCCATCTCAGGGAGGTTACACCAGGCGTGAAAATGGCAGTATGGCACTGAACACGCCCTGAGGAATCCGGGGTGTAGTGGGAAGCGGAAATTCCACGAGGAATTGGTCGCTAGATGCAAAAGACCTAGGAAAAAAACTAAAAAGAGGAAAAAGGAAGCACATGGGAGGAGGTATGACGATGTTGAGTATGCTGGGAAAGGATTGAACTCTTGCTTTGTGAGCACTCTATGTTAGGAAAGACTAGAAGAACTCTTGATGTGTGAGCACTCTGCGTTAGGAAAGACTGGAAGAAATCTTTTTGAATGAGAACTATGTGTTAGGAAAGTCTAGAAGAAATACTTGTTGCGTGAACACTCTATGTTAGGCAAGTGATTTCTCATTGGAGAACTGTACCTGAGGTTGGATGTCACCGCTATTGACATGCATAGTTTAGCTCAGGGGTGATTGATGGAAGAGAACATTTATGCCTAATATACGGTTGGGTGGAACATGGTTGTTCCTTCTTCATTCGAATCGCCTTACAAACATGTTCCATTAATGTATTTATGATTCCACAAATTTATTGAGCTCAGAATATATCTGTATATGTATGAAAGTTTGATTCAATGCCCATAAAATGATAATACCAATTCTTAGGCGAGATGAACAAGTTGCTTATAAGGTGGTGTGATGCCCCTGCACTGGTTTAAGGGACTGTAACTTGCATTGATTTTATGGCTTGCTAATGGTGTAATACTCATGCTCCAAATTGAATGGCTATGACTGCATGGGTTATGAAGTTTACTAATGGGGAAATCCCCTACTCTGTTTTTAAGTTCACTATGACTGCATTTGATATATGGTTTACCAAGGGTGAATGCCCTGCTCTATTTTTGTTAACGGCGTCTGCATTTGTCTTATGGTCTCAATAATAGTGTAATATTGTTCCTGTAATGATTTTTTAGGATGCTTTGTTTCCCTACTGTTCATAACCAGTTTAAGGGAGCCCCCTAAGGGAATTCTAAGTGTTGTCTAGGTTTAAACCCCTTCCAGTCCAGTGAAGTCCCTGTGTGATACTGCTATTCCTTAGATGAGCGATAAAGTTGTGAAGGAAAGTGTGGCAGTTGTAACTTCTTGGGAAATTGGCTATTAAGCCCCATTGTGACTTCCTAGTCCTAAACTTGTTTTAATTAAATAACTCAGTCTATGGTTGTGAAGTCGAAGGTTGATACCTCTTGGTTTTACCCAAGAACACACAGAGAAAGCCGCAGTGTAAATATTGGGCCAGAAGGCCTGCGGAAACGTAAAACTGGGGAAGAACTTAAGAACTTCCGCAACCCATGATCCACATTGCGGAAGGAGGTTTGTGGAAGGAAATATTGTAAATATTTTGGGGCTTTCCTCAATCTGCAAATCTACAATTTGCATTGCGGAAGCGAAAAGTGGAAAGTTAGTATTGTAAAGAGTTTAGAGTTTTTCGCAATCCGCAATCCGCATTGTGGAAGATGAAAGTGGAAAGTTAGTATAGTAAAGAGTTTATAGTTTTCTACAATCCGCAATCCACATTGCGGAAGCGGAAAGTGGAAATTTAGTATTGTAAAGAGTTTAGAGTTTTCCGCAATCCACATTGCGGAAGTGGAAGGGAAGAAGCCTATTCTGTAAGAAAAACTTAAGGTTTCTGCAACCCGCAATCCGCATTGTGGAAGCGGAAAATGAAAGGTAATTTCTAAATAACCTAAGGGTTTCCACAATCCGTAATGTGCATTGCGAAAAGCAGAATGCGAAAGTTAAAACCGCAAAGAAGATATGTGTTTCCTCTATCTGTAATCTGCATTGTGGAATGTGGAAAGCGGAAAGGAAAAAATGGTTAAAATTTTAAGGTCTCTGCAATCCACATTATGTAATGTGGAAAGCGAAATAAGAGAATTAAAAGAAATGGTGGGTTTCCACAGCCCGCAACCCGCATTGCGGAAGCAGAGTGGCGGAAATCCTATTGCGAAAAGGTTCGTTGTGGAGGGCTTGTTGCAGGAAATTCCATTGCTTAAGTTGTTGTGGAAAGGCTTTTAAACTTAAGATTTTGATTTCAATTCAGTAAAGTGTTAGGATAAAACCTTGAATTTGTGACAAAGAATAAAAGGTTATGACTAAGGATATATATTTTTATATAAAAAAAAACAAAATTTTAATTATGGTTTTGGTAGGTTATATACGTATGTTACATTTATAATTTTAAATTAAATGGCACATTTGAGCTATATACTTTGAACGCATTGGATTGATATATATATATATATATAATTTATATGCGGTGGTGCTCTAAAATTTAGTGCATCATTATACTATGCGGTTGGTTTAGCAGTGATGAGGGCACCGGGATCAGTGCGAGTTATTTAACTCACCGGTGCGTTATATAAATTACAACATTGTTTTTTCATTTATAATCTTATATTAAATGGCACTGATACACTATATCCCATGAACACACCAAGTCGTTATACAATTTTTTTAATTTATATGTGGCAGTGCTCTATAAGTGAGTGCATCGTTTTACAGTGTGGTGCGTTAAGCAATGGTGGCCGCACCAGTGACAACGCGAGTCATTGAACACATTGATGCGTTGATAAAATTACAACACCATTTTATGATTTATATTTTAAAATTAAATGTAAGTATGTGATATAGTATATAGCGCATCTTGTGATGGTGTGCTACATTCATCATCCAATAGTGCACCACATGTAATGTTACAATGTGCAACATGTCATGGTGTAAGTCGAAGCATGTGAACCCACCATGCGAAATTTTTATTTATTTTATTAAAACAATGAAAATTCAAGCTTAATTATAAATTTTAATCCGCTAAAAGTTTAAGTTAGAAGAAAACAAAGAGATTTCCTGGACATTTTCTTGTTGGGGAGGCATGGTAGCCATGTAGTCCAAAAAATAAAGTTTTCCCGCCGTTTAGCAAAATTCAAAAAGCATGTACCAAGAAATGGACAGGAGAAATGTAGGTAAGAGAAGCATTGATGGCAGGGCGCTTTAGGGAGGAAAACGTGGAAACGATGCTTGAGAGATCAAAAGCACTATAGAATGGTAAAAATGAATAATTCGGTCGGTAATTTTTTTATTTAACCCTTCATCGGTGCGCCCGATAGCAGGATGCACCGGGTCGTTCTTCTAACTGGCGCATTAATGCTTCATAAAAATACAAATACATTGTTATGTAATAGAACATAAATAATTTTTAACTCATCCCTTATCCGTTGTGTTTTCTTGTGGCATGCATCGATGTTATCGTTTTCTTTAAACATGTTGTATATGTAGAAAAATATTAAAATTGTTATGTGATTTTTTTACCAGATTTAGTGTTGTTATACACAATACACCGGTGCATATAAACGTATCTAGCACATAGTTTATGTTTTTTTTTTTTTAATTATATTCTTTGCTTATGGGTTTTTGGGACAGCTACGACGCGTTAGATATACATACGCACTAGGTTGCTGCATGTGATGAACGCACCGTCATTTCCATTTTTATATACCAACATTTTTTCCAGTATTGAAAGGGGATTGGCGCATCAGTGCTTTAATATTTTCTTTGCATTGGGTGTAATATCCGTATCCGGATATTCTCCATAATTACTCCATTGAATAATCAACCAATGGAAAATAACTCCATATTGAAAATATAAAATAAATATTGAAGATGAATGATGATGAAAGATTACAAAGTGAGTGCGATATATATATATATATATATATATATATATATATATATATATATATATAGAGAGAGAGAGAGAGAGAGAGAGAGAGAGAGAGAGAGAGAGAGAGATTAATGGTAAAGGAACTTTGGATACTATTCATGAAAGGATGCATCATTTTAGAATAGTTTACTAATAACTATTTATTAATTATTAATTATTAATATCAATATATATTAATATTGATAATTAATATTGATATTTAGCATTGATATAATATATATATGTATATATATATATTGCCTTCCGGTTCATGATGATTTGTCCTCAAAGCATACTTTATAAAACTTGTTTATAATTTAAATATTGTAAGTAAAACCATGGGCTATTTCATAAAACCATGGGTTATTTCATAAAACCATGGGTGGTTTTATGAATTATGTTTTTTAACTTTTCCCCTTTTATTTCTTTTGTTGGTAATTCTTTTTTTTTTGTTTTTTTTATTCTTCATTTTCCCCTCTTGTTCTTACTTCATATTTGGAGTGGAATTAATACTTCTTCAATGAAATTCAAATGGCCAAGGATAATTTTTGGTCAAAAACCAATTTTTACCAGAGAAACTCTAAATCTGGATGGCTAAAATCCACTGTGAGGTCAAAGACCTAAATTCAAGGAAACCTTGATCATTTTGGCCACAAGACAAAGATCAACAAAAGCCCTATGAAGGGCTGGCTCTGAAACCAATGTAATATCTGTATCCGGATATTCTCCATAATTACTCCATTGAATAATCAACCAAAAGAAAATAACTCCATATTGAAAATATAAAATAAATATTGAAGATGAATGATGATGAAAGGTTACAAAGTGAATGCCATAGATATATATGTGTTAATGGTAAAGGCACTTTGGATACCATCCATGAAAGGATGCGTCATTTTAGAATAGTTTACTAATAACTATTTATTAATTATTAATTATTAATATCAATATATATTAATATTAATAATTAATATTGATATTTAACATTGATATAATTAATATGTGTATATATATATATGGAGCGTTCACTCTTTAACCGCACCGGGGCGTTTTATGTGGGGAATGCACCGTCATTGCCATTTTTTTAATATAACAACATTTTTCATGTATCGAAAGGGGATTAATACATCTGTGCTTTAATATTTTTTCCGCAATGTGGCATTCACTTCTTAACTACACCAAGTCGTTTCATGTAGTGAATGTGCCATCATTACCACTTTTTATATAGCAACATTTTTTCCCGTATCAAAAGTGGGTTAATGTATCGATGTGTTAATATTTTCTCCGCACTGGTGCATTCACTATTCAAATGCATCGATGTGTTTGAATTTTACAAAAGCGCCAATTCAAAAGCTTCACCCACTGACCTCCTCTAGAGACCTCTGCTATAAATAGATATTTAGGCTCTTTTTTTAGTGGATACCACTATAGCCTCCACTAGAGGGTATTTTCTTTGCAATGCTCCCTTCCACATTTAAGAAGCATAGAATACCCTTCTCCTCCAAACCTCCTCCTTTTTAAAGATTTTCTTCATTTTCTTTGGTAATTGAACCATGTATATTTTATTGATTTTATTTAACAATTATTCAAATATTATTTATTTCTATTGTTGTACTACTTAATATATCTATTAATTAATTTTTATATGTATTTATTTAGATCTAGATTAGTACTAATTTTGGATTGTTATATACTTCCCTCCTTCAAGAAACTTTGTCCCGAAGTTACATTATACTTCGGTAATATTTAATATGTCCAAGCATCACACAATATGTACCTAAGCAATTAGTAGCATTGCACATGTGAGAGTTACTCCTGTGGCCAATATGGGTAATTCTTAGTTTTGTACCAATAACAAATATAATAACCTATATTACTATACAATCTTCATCATTCTTATTAAATGCTTGATATGCAACCAATTAATACCATTATTCCATATCATTCAATTATGCATCAATCAATTCAAAGTATTAGGTTCAAGATTATCTTTATGTATCGTTTACTTCCTCGCTTACACACTCACCTTGAGAATCATAGCATCTTCCATGTCCATAAACCTAATCCACACAAAACTCCAGATGGTCATGTTCGTGATGACACTTTCCCTTTACAGCAACACAATCCCATATTATGCATCAGAAGTTATCGGGAAGTTATTGAGGCTTCAACCACTCCCCCCTTCTGGTTTTGTCGAACTTAAAGGTCTCATCTGGGTTAGGCCAAGAATCTAATTATTAATATACTACCCTAGTGTACCCTAGGCATCTCGAAAGGTTGGCCCAATTTTCCTCCCTACCCTCCCTAATGGAAACCATCCCCGAGCATCGAAAGTCCCTCTCCATATGCCTCTCATCGACGAGTATAACTCTAGCCATGAACTTCTAATATCCTTGAAAGTTAAAAGAACTACTAACATGAGTTTATTAGTTAAGTTGTCCCAAGCCTGTAAGATGTTACTTGTAATCATTAAATATGTACTTTAAAATATGTGTAAATTAAGAAATATATGATTCTTTAAACTTCTATTATTTCTTATATTCTAAATAAGTCGTCGTTAATTTGCACTTATATTCATACTCTTTATTTTTAAATAAAATTAATTTAGTATATAAATTTCATTATACTATTTTAATTAAATTTTTTAATTTTGTCGATAAAATATTAACATAGTAAAATCATACCTCAAGTAGTTAGCCCTCTAAATAAATCAATCAAAAGATGTATTTTTAAAACAAGCAATTCCATAGTTAAACTTGTTTTTGTATAATGACATGAATTAATTACTCTAGAAAAATGGCATTAAGTGATTTTAACTAGAGTCAAACATTATATTGCATCTTTAATTTGGATCACTGTCACACAATGCATTTTTATAAATCAGTCAAGATCAACATGACATGAAAATACATTAATGATATCAACATGATATATATCAACATCAACATCAACATGATATCAAAACTGCATAATATATTTATTAATAATATCAAAATCATAATATATGTCAAATATATACATATGATCAATAACTTCTATAATCTAGTGGGTCCACCACCAAAGGAATCAGTACCTCTTCTAGTAGATCCACTCGCATTGGTAGGTTTTCTAGCAAAGCTAAGGACATCAGTACCTCTGCTAGATAAAAATGTAGAATGAAGCAGATCATATAACTCTCCATGAAGACATAGATGACCCGATGCGTCCATTGTATCTATAACATTATGCAATGAAGTAGGAGATGGTAGTGGGTTAACTAGGAAAGAAGGAGATGGTTTTCGATCTGCTTGATGAGGAAAGGGTGGTTGATCAATCTGTGGAGGAGGAGATGGTGTTGATCAACTTGATGAGAAGGAGAGGGTGGTCGATCGACCTATGGAGTAAGGAGATGGTGGTGGGTCGACTCGGTGAGAAGGAGAGGGTGGCCGATCAACCTATGGAGGAGTACATGGAGACCAGTTAACTCCATGAGGAGGAGGAGGAGGTGGTGGTGGTCAATCGGCTCTGTGAGGAGGAAGAGGTGGAGAATAATCACCCTCATCAAATGGAACATAAGAAGTATGATTAGGCCTCCACATCTCTAGTAGGGAGAATGCAATGACAATATGTTGCATTAATGATGTAATATCAAGAAAAGGGCCCTCCATATCTTTGGTTAACCCATATGGGATGCACTCCCTATCGAGCCAACAATTCACACAATTGATTTGCTTGTTCATCATGGTGAAATCTACAATTTGACTTGCATCGCATGTTGTGTCTCTGTAATTGAGGCACCTCATCAGCATCAGCCATGTCCTGATCATGTTGGGGAGGCACCTCCCCAACATAAGTGCCAATATATGGAAAATAATACATAACAATAATTAGATAATTTAATTAAATAATTTAAAGAAAATGTTAAATTAAATTATATGTGCAATAAATAAGACAATAAAATGCAATTGGATTAATCAAAACATAACGCTATTATTACTTTTAGCATATAGTGGCTCATCCTAAGTGAATAGGATGTTCAGGCATCTTCACCAATACAACCTTGTGTATGGGTACGCCACAAGATACATGGTGTGATTTTCCTCACTGGAAAGAAAATCCAGTGTCTCAGGATGTAACACCCCGGTTTTGACCCCGATGCATTAATTATACATGGTATATATATATTGTAAATAATCATGGTGCGGAGCTAAAGGAAAAATCCCCACCATCGATTTGGTTGTGAATTGTTGCCGATGGTATATCGTGATATACGACACATATTAGTTTGGCATCATGTAATTATGCTTTTAATTAAATAATCCCCAGCCAACTATGTCAATGCAACTATAATGAAAAGGGCATGATTTTACTAAGGATAGGGAGGGGGAATTGTTAAATCTTGAGCCCATGGGGAAAAAGCCATGTGTCACCACCCTTTTGATTTGCTCACCTTCCCTTGTCTCATCCAACTACCTCATTAAAAGCTCTGCTGATTAGTTGGGGCAGTTATTCCTGGGAAGTGGAGTGTGGCAGGACTATCAGTCCTTGCCCACACGCACACTCCACCAGTAGGTTGACCCTCACGATAGCAGGAAGCCACTACCCCATCACTCCATGCGGATCCTCCATTATTCCATTCGCTCCATGACTGCAGGGGACATCCTCCCACTCTCCCAAGTTTTTTCATCTCACGCAGAGATGTTCTGCTTCCTCATGCACCATTTGGGCGTCTCCATAGTGGTTCCTCACGCAGAGAGCAAGGAGTGTCGATTTGGCCATTAGCGTTCGAGGCTATGGGTGTGTATTTTCCCTACGGTTTGTGGTCATTGTGTATGTTCTTTCTTAGGCATGAGTTGAGGGTCTGTTTACTTCCTCCATTGTCGACTGTGTAAATTCCCCGTTACTTCACTGATTGAGAGCGGGGGCTGTTGTTTTCCCCATGTTTTGTTGGTTGTGTTTGCCATTATTTTTGGGTTGCTGTAGGTTTTTTTGGAGTCATTTTGGCCACGATAGGGCCAAGAACGACTCAGGAATTGATTTCCCCTATCCAAACTGTGAATAGCTTGTTTTGGTTGCGTGCATGTAGTGGTTGGTCTTCGTACTGTGTTGGAGTGGGATGAGGGCTTGGTTTGCTTGACAAACCTGGTGTGTTTTGGGAACCACACAAGCAGATCTAGAGGGCTGGCTTTTTTCTCCACAACCCCTGAATAGCACTGGAAGGGAGGTCGGGGCCTGAGGGACCGTGTAGCAGAGAAGGGATTGATTTCCTTGTGTTGGGTGTGTGTGGGTGTTCTAGAATTCAAGCTAGTTCTGGTGTAGGTGTCCTTAGCTCTTCAATGAGCTCACTAGCTTACCATTTATCCTTTCCCAACTCCTTATTGGCCTGATCAACCCAACAGTGTTGGTTTGGCTGTTTTGTGTATCCTTGGCTATGTGTAAGCTTGCTTGTTCCTTATTCCTTGGGGAATCATGATGGGCTCCGGGGTGGCAGCGTTACTGAGAGATTAAGGAACATGCTGGCCTATGGTTGGGTGGAACGTTGCAGCGATGTAGCTGGTTGCGGGACAAGTTCTTTATAAGATAAGTATTCTGACTAATTCGTCTCTGCACTTATATTACTATTTAAATGGATTATAATGAACACATTGAATGCTTGTATGAACGTATGTTTGCTTCCGCTGTATAATAAATAATTATGTATCTGTGCATGTTCTAGTTCAAAGCATTTTGTTTCAATTTTCATGCATGTTCATGTCCATGGGACGGTTAGCTCGGATGTTAATGACACCGTAGCGTCCTCTTCGACGGTCGGAGGGTCGGGGATGTTACAAAGTGGTATCAGAGCAAAGGTTAGCAGCATGGGCATGAATGGGCCATGAATATGCAGTGACAGAGCCATCATTGCAGCATTGGGCCTCAGAGGGCCATGAGAACTAGTTAACAGAGGCAGGTTTCCCTCTGCCCAGAAGAAAATGAATGACAGAAAAATTCCAGGAAATTTCGTTGAAAAATTTATTAAGTGTCGGGCTCGTCGAATCATCGGAGGACTAAGTGCGAAGATCCTCCGATACAACGGTGTTGCGGTCGCAACGTTTCTCCCCAAATTTTCTAATTTTTGGGCCCCTCCTCATGATTTTGGCATTGTTCCAATTGTTGGATCCTCTGATTTTTGGTCGTGTTTTTGTAAAGTTTGACTCTTGCCCAAGGTTTCGGTTGTGATTGTGTTTGGAATTTATGGTGAGTTACAGGTTCTAAGTTGTTTTCGCTTGTTTATCAAACCATTTGCTTTTATTGTGAGTAGTCATTGCGGAGGTATAATAGGTTTCTGTCCGTTGTTGAAGTTTTAAACTGTTCGTTGAATTCGAGTTTTCATACACTTTAAGTTTTCTCGTGTTTTGGCATCATTCTTTGTTGGAGCGAAAGCTTTAATCTTTTTCTCTCCCGCCATTGCGGCTACCAAAGCAGTTTAGCGTCCGAAGTGCAAAGTGTTTCGATTTTCGATTGGGAGTTGTTCCGCCAGAGGTCGCATGTCTTAGTCTTTTCTTTCCACCGTTGCGGCTCCCAAAGTCTTTTGGCTTCCGATGTCAAAGCCGTCTGACATCCGATTGAGAATTCCCGCCTCTCCGTCGCGTGCCTAAATCCTTTAACCTTCCGCCGTTGCGGCTGGGCAAATGGTTTTGGATTCCGATGTCATAGCCACCCGAATTCCGATTAAGAATTCCCGCCCTCCTGTTTGTGTCACTTCGACCTCTTTATCTTCCGCCGTTGCGGATGGACAAAGCCTTTGATTTTTCGACGACAGTCTTCCGCCGTGGATCACCTGGCCATTTCTTGTGGATTAGGCATGCTAGTGTATAATCCACCGCTTTGTTTTATAACGCAGTCCCAAATG
Organism: Pseudotsuga menziesii; assembly: GCA_001517045.1. Lineage (NCBI taxonomy): Eukaryota > Viridiplantae > Streptophyta > Pinopsida > Pinales > Pinaceae > Pseudotsuga > Pseudotsuga menziesii. The sequence continues at coordinate 185,215 of LPNX011113524.1, forward strand.
AATAATGCACAAGAGTTGATTGCAGGTGGACATAATGAATGGATGCGGTAAGACGTAAAGAAGCATGTTGGCAAGGAACGGAATGAGACCTACCAGATCGTTAGAAGGGCCATCGAGGTAGAAGGCAAAGTCAATAACGCCAAAGGCGCGAACCTGATTGTCTGTCCATTACTAAAGGGTTCATGAGTGCATACAGACAAGATAGAAGAGCATGAAGTGTTGGAAGAACTAGAAGGTCACACATTTGGGGGGAAACCCAAACGATCAGCTGCTGTAGTTTAAATATTGTGAAGTTAGGACTTAGGAAGGGGCTTTTTCCCCTGAAAGAAGTTTGTAAACCATCTATTGTAAGAGGAACTATTTCGTTTTACAATCAAAGACTGCAAATTGTTGTATGCTGGAAGAAGTGCAATATGGAATGCATCAAATGTAATAAAATGAGCAATGTTGAAGAGGAACTAATTCGTTTTCAGCTGTGTCTCATTAACTGTGAGATTGTTCTAATTTCCTGAACCTATGTTCTTATTGGAATATTCTTCAGTTTATTTTATGGTGTTTTTTCTGTTGTGAGTAATCAACGTTGTTCATAAAAAATTAGCTACCTGGTTGTTGAAACATCTCTAATTGTTCATGTGTTTTGAAGAAAGCGTCAGCTATCTGTAACTTTTCGTAATGCATGTACTGAATGTATTACTCACCAATGAATGATAACCTTGCTCCCTAGGGATAGATTAGATAGTTGGTTTATTTTCTTGTTGTATATGATTCAGATGCTTGTGAGTGTTAAGACAAGAGGTAAGAACTTGCGCATCACATTGTGACAGCTCTTTGCATCTTAATCACCCTGCATTTAGTTAGGCACTTGCATTTCATATTTTAATTCAGAAAACACAAAAAATACAAAAAACTCGGTGGACCGGGCCACAACCGGTAAAACCCTTGTTTTGTTACTTGACCTACGGTAGCCGGACCGCAAACCGGACGGATTCCCTATACCAAACAGTCAATGGGCTAGTTGGGAACGTTGATCGAGGAGAATCCCTTATTGTTGTTGCCTGCGAATTTCTAGGCCCCAACAAACGGAATGCATAGTCGGAAGGCCACCCAAAGAGGGACAGGCAGAAAGGATTTCAGAAATTTTTCTAAGTGTTAGGCCGTTGGCTCATTGAAAAACTTAGATGGATAGACCTCCGATGCAAGCCCCGGCAACGGTGGAAGATAAGAGAAGTTCGGCAAAAAGTAGTTAACAGGTCGACGGAATTTAGTGGATCGACCAACTGAAACGTCGACGGAGATCCCCTGAAGACCACCGAAACGTCAGGGAGAATTAGTGGACGAGAGCACCGACGCGGAGGAAAAAGAAGAATTTTCTTCCGAAAATTCGCTTAAGTGCTGAAATCATCGAAAAACATTAGAAGATCCCATCGCTGATGCCGTTGAAGAAATTTAGTTGATGGCACAGCCGACGCGGGGACGGACAAAGAAGGAAGTTTTGCCTAATTGTCAACGGAAATTAGATGATGGAGCCATCGACACGACGGCGAACACCGAAAGAATTTAGTTGTTCGGACCGCCGAAACGTCAGCAAAAAATAGTTGATGAGACCGCCGATACGTTGGAGCAAGCTAGTGGGTTGGGTCGCCGACTCCGCAGAAGAAATTAATTGTTGGGTCTGTCGATGCGTCGGAAGAATTTAGCTATTTGTGAGTCTGTCGTTGTGGCTACCATGTGGACTAGCACTCCGATGATTAGAAGTTCAACCGCCAATGCTCCGATCGCCGACACATAGCGCTTAGTGGTGCCGACCGCCGACGGGTGTTATGGTCCGCGGAAAGCTGGATGGTTTCCCGCCGTTGCGGATGCTAATGGAACTATCCTCCCGAGGCATAGTGCTTCCGATAGCTAATGCCGCATGATGGGAGTTTGTTCTAATCGCTGATGTCATAGTGGTTAACTATTCTGACTGCCGACGGATGTTATGGTCCGCAAAAACCATAAATGGTTTGCTACCCACTGTTGCGGCCGCCCAAGGGACTATTCACCCGATGACTAGTGCATCTGACCGCTGATGCATCGTTATGGAGTTAGTTCCCTCTCCGATGTCGTAGTGGGTAATGTTTCTGATCGTCGACACATCGGAGGAAATCAGTTGATAAGGTCATCGATACACCATAGTCCTTGGCATCGCTAGTAGTAGTTCGGAAGTTTAGACGACTGAAGATCCGATACAGCAGAAAATGTTAGTTGTTAGGGCCACCGATGAGCAATGGAGGAAAATGTGGATTGGATCGCTGAAGTGTCAGAAATTTAGTGGGAAAGAGATCCGATTGGGAAAAACGAAAATTTGGGTTTTTCAAGTGGGATTTCTCAGCGAATTCAGTTGTTTTCTAGTGAATTTTTTTGGCGGATTGTCAATGGATTACAGGGATGAACAGGAAGAAAATTTTGTGTTTAAGCAAAATTGTTGTTTTATGATTTTCTCCAAGAGAAGGTAAGTAGTTATGATTTATATCAAATTATGCATCTAACAGTTTTCTACTAACATGTTTGCAGAATCATAGCCACCTTCAAGGGCAGTATTTCAGAAATTGCAGTTTGGTAAGTAAGTGGTGATTCAATCATGAGAACCCATGACGAATATGATGCTCGAGATTCCTACGAGTGTGCGAGAGATTCCATGGAAGAAAATGTCCGTAATGGAAATGATGACATAGAGTCTAATGGGAGGAGATTCCAAGAGACACCGTCAAATGTTGCAGCCACCATGAGAAGCTTGATTAAAGCCTAGGAAGGACAGCACCAGCTGAATGCTGCTATGTTGCAGAGTTTGACAGACTTGCAAAGAAATATAGACTCTGGACGGGGTACAACAAGACTGGAAGGCAGTAAGAGCAGTACTAGGAGAAGGAGGAATTCTAGTGGGTCATCTGACTCTGAAGAATCTAGTGGGGATACAATTTCACCTTCTCGTAAAAGAAAGAGAAGGAGACACCATAGGGATTGCTCTCGGATAAATTTAAGAAGTCTAAACCTCCTACATTTGATGGTGAGGTAAACACTGGACAAGAAGCTGAAGCTTGGCTTCTTGGGATAAAGAAGTACTTTCAAGTTCAGGATTATTCAGGAAACATGAAGACAAGAGTTGTCATATTCAATCTGAATGGAAGAGCATCCATTTGGTGGGAACACTTCAAGCAAGTAAAGAGGATCAGCGAAAGAAAACTTAAGTGGAAACAGTTCAAGAAGTATTTCAAGCAGAAATACCTCTCTGACAGGTATTATGATGACAAGATTAAGGAGTTCCATGAGATGAGATTGGGACAGCAGACCATGGAAGAATATGCAAATAAGTTCTTTGAATTATTGAGGTATGTCTGGTACATCAAAGATGAAAAAGTGAAGGTCCAGCGGTTTCTGAGTGGATTGCCTCAGTCTTACAAAGATAGAATTGAGTTTTACGAAACTAGAACTCTTGAAGAAGCAATAAGGAAGGATAAGTATTTCTATGAGCAAAGCAAAGGTAAACCCAATTACCATAAGGCAAGGAAGGACGAGAAGAATGAGAAGTTTGACCAAAGAAAGAAAGGTTTTAAACCTTCTAGATTCAGGAATCAACAGAAGTAGCCATCCCAAGCTGCGAGTAATCCAGTTGGAGTGACAGGAGAAAATCCTAAAGATCCACAACAGAATAAAAGACCACTCAAATGTTGGAAATGTGAAGGACCCCATTTGCGCAGATATTGTCCACTCGAGAATGGGAGCGCAAGACCATCTCACAACATTCAAGAAGTGGAAACAGTGGGTCAAGTAGCAAGGGCAGTCCCTAGGATTTATGCAGCACTGGAGGACCGCCAGGAAGATCACCAGTCAACTGTGGTTGAAGTTGCAGTTAAGATTGTTGAGCAATATGTTTCTATTTTGATTGACCCTGGCTCTACTCACAGTTACATTTCCCCTAGAGTAGTGGATATTTGTGCTTTTAAGAAAGTAAAGCATAGGAAAGATTGGTTAGTTCAACTAGCCACTGGAACTAAGAGAAAGGTTAGTGAAGTGGTAGAGAAATGTCCATTGGTCATGAATGGATTGGTCACTTGTGTAGATCTGAATGTTCTACTGCTTGGTTCCTATGATGTTCTCATTGGAATGGATTGGTTAGAAGCTCACAGAGTGAAGCTTGATTGTTACAATAAGACTTTTGAATGCATAGATGAAGAAGGGAACCCAGTACTTATGAAAGGTATTCCAAAGGCAATTTCAGTACAGCAGGTTTCAGCAATGCAGTTGAAGAAGTTCTGTAGGAAGCGTTGCCGGTTGTATGTAGCTCAGATCTTGGAGGCATCAGAGGATGAAACTCCTAGGTTGAAGGACTATCAGGTGTTACAGGAATTCAAGGATGTGTTTCCTGATGAGATTCCAAGGCTTCCTCCAAAGAGGGACATTGATTTCACAATTGAACTTGTGCCAGGAGCAGCACCAGTGCCTAAGACACCTTACAGGATGAGTACACCAGAGATGCTAGAGTTGAAGATGCAACTGCAAGAATTGTTGGAAAGGAAGTATATTTGGCCGAGTGTGTCTCCTTGGGGAGCACCAGTTCTGTTTGTAAAGAATAAATATGGTACACTCAGGTTATTTATTGATTACAGACAATTGAACAAGGTTACTATGAAGAATAAATATCCTTTGCCTAGGATTGATGACCTCTTTGATCAAATGAGAGGAGCAAAGGTATTTTCCAATATTGACTTGAGGTTTGGTTACCATTAGGTGAGAATAAAGGATGAAGACATTCATAAGACGGCCTTCAGAACAAGGTATGGACATTATGAGTTTGTAGTGGTACCATTTGGTCTCACAAATGCACCAGCTACATTTATGTGCCTTATGAATAGTGTTTTCAGCAGATATTTGGACAAGTTTGTTCTTGTTTTCCATGATGACATTCTTGTTTATTATAAGAATGAGGAAGAACATGAAGAGCATTTGAGATTGACATTGCAATTGCTCAAGCAACACCAGCTGTATGCAAAACTGAGCAAGTGTGATTTCTATAAAGATAGAATTTAGTATTTGGATCACATTATCTCAGAGGAGGGTATATCTGTGGACCCTAAAAAGATTGAAGCCATTATGAATTGGCCTACTCCAAGAAATGTGACAGATGTAAGATCTTTTATGGGACTTGCAGGACACTACAGGAGATTCATTGAAGGATTCTCCAAAGTTGCACATGCCATCACTTCTTTGCAAAAGAAGGGGATAAAGTTTGAATGGACATCGAGGTGTGAAGAAAGCTTCCAGCAGTTGAAGAATCTTCTCACCAATGCACCAGTATTGAAAGTTGCATATCCAGAGAAAGATTTTGTGGTATGTACCGATGCATGCGGACAAGGGCTTGGAGGAGTCCTTATGCAAGACAACCACGTGATATGTTATGAGTCAAGAAAGCTGAAGGATCATGAGAAGAACTATGTCACTCATGATCTAGAGCTTCCAGCCATAGTACATGCTCTCAAGATGTGGAGGAATTACTTGATGGGTAGAAGATTTGAACTGAGGACGGACCATTGTGGTCTGAAGTATCTATTTGATCAGCCTACTCTTAATGCTAGGCAAGCAAGATGGTTGGAGTTTTTATGTGAGTTTGATTTTGAAATCAAGCACATAAAAGGGAAAAAGAACAAGGTAGTTGATGCACTCAGCAGAAAGGTGCAGGAAATGCATGTGGCATCTCTTAGTATTTTCCAATCAAATTTGAGGCAGCAGATTGTTAGTCATGCTGCTGGAGACGAATTGTATGAGCTGGTAAAAGACAAATTGCAGCAGCAGAGTCTTGAGAAGAGGTAAGAGGGATATAAATTGGAAGAAGATGCACTTCTTACTTATAAAGGTAGAATTTATATTCCAAATGTAGCAGATTTGAAGGGAGTTGTTATGGATGAAATCCATCAAGCTTCGTATTCTGGTCACCCAGGATACCAGAAGACAATTGCTACCGCCAGAAAGAAGTACTTTTGGCCAGGAATGAAAAAGGACATGGCTGAATACATTTCAAGGTGCATGAAATTTCAATAGGTAAAGGTTGAGCATCAACATCTAGCAGACTTTTTGCAGCCTTTGCCAGTTCCAAAATGGAAATGGGAAGTTATTTCCATGGATTTTATTACAGGATTGTCGATGACTTGGAGACAACATGATTCCATCATGGTTTTGGTCGACAAGTTGACAAAGGTAGCACATTTTATACCGGTGAAGTCTACGCATAAGATTGATGACATTGCAAAGATCTTCATGAAGGAGATTTTCAGATTGCATGGATTGCCAAAGGCAATAGTCTCTGACAGAGATGTCAAGTTCACTTCCAATTTTTGGAAGGGGTTGTTTGCATATTTGGGTACAAAGCTAAACTTCAGCACTGCTTACCATCCTCAGACATATGGGCACGCAGAGAGAGTTAATCAGGTGCTTAAAGATATGCTTCGCATGTACATGATGGACAAACCAACCAAGTGGGAAGATTACTTGCACTTGGTAGAGTTTGCTTATAACAATGGACAGTAAGCATCTTTGGGGATGAGTTTGTATGGAGATTTGTATGGGAGAAGGTGTAGGACACTAGTGACTTGGGATAATCTAGTGAATAGGGTTGTGCTTGGACCTGAATTGCTCAAGGAAATGGAGCAAGAGGTTGTAAATATCAGGCATAATTTAAAAGCAGCACGGGACAGACAGAAAAGCTATCCAGATAAACATAGGATGAACAGGGAGTTCAGTGTTGGGGATCATGTTTACCTCAGAGTGAGGGAAAGGAAGAGTTCCTTGAAGCTTGGAAGTTGTGCCAAGTTGTCACCAAGATATTGTGGGCCCTTTGAAGTGCTTGAAAGAATAGGCCCAGTTGCATATAGACTTGCATTTCCTGCTAGCACTAGAGCTCATAATGTTTTTCATGTTTCTTTGCTTAAGAGACATGTACATGATCCTAACCATGTGATAAATTGGGATGTGATTCAGGTGGAACCCGAGGGAGAGTTCCAAATCGAGCCAATGCGTATCCTCGATAGGAAGGTCAAAATGCTATAGAACCGAACCAGAGGGCAGGTAAAGGTGCAATGGGAGCACTTCGAACTTGAAGAGGCTACATGGGAGCTGGAGGATTCCATGCAATTGGCACATCCATTTTTGTTCAATTCTGTGGAACACTCAGGCGGTACCAGTGTAGCATTTTGTTCAAATTTTGTAAAGCACTGAGGACAGTGCTATTGAAGGGGGAGGGGAATGTAACAGCCCAGTTTTGACCTCGATGCATTATATATATATATATATATTGTAAATAATCATGGTGCGGAGCTAAAGGCAAAATCCCCACCATCGATTTGGTTGTGAATTGTTGTCGATGGTAAATCGTGATATACGACACATACTAGTTTGGCATCATGTAATTATGCTTTTAAATAAATAATCCCCAACCAGCTATGTCAATGCAACTATATTGAAAAGGGCATGATTTTCCTAAGGATAGGGAGGGGGAATTGTTAAACCTTGAGCCCATGGGGGAAAATCCATGTGTCACCACCCTTTTGATTTGCTCACCTTCCCTTGTCTCATCCAACTACCTCATTAAAAGCTTTGCTGATTAGTTGGGGCAGTTAATGTTGGGAAGTGGAGTGTGGCAGGACTGTCAATCCTTGCCCACATGCACACTCCACCAGCAGGTTGACCCTCACGATGGCAGGAAGCCACTACCCCATCACTCCATGCAGATCCTCCATTATTACATTCACTCCACGACTGTAGGGGACATCCTCCCACTCTCCCAAGTTTGTTCATCTCACGCAGAGATGTTCCGCTTCCTCACACACCGTTTGGGCTTCTCCATCATTGGTTCCTCACGCAGAGAGTAAGGGGTGCCGATTTGGCCATTAGCGTTTGGGGCTGGGGGCATGTATTTTCCCTATGGTTTGTGGTTGGTGTGTATGTTCTTTCTCAGGCACGGGTTGAGGGTCTGTTTACTTCCTCCATTTCTGACTGTGTAAATTCCCTGTTACTTCACTGATTGAGAGCGGGGGCTATTGTTTTCCCCATGTTTTGTTGGTTGTGTTTGTCGTTACGTTTGGGCTGTTGTAGGTTGTTTTGGAGTCGTTTTGGCCATGATAGGGCCAAGAACAACTCAGGAATTGATTTCCCCTATCCAAACTATGAATAGCTTGTTTTGGTTGCGTGCATGCAGTGGTTGGTCTTCGGACTGTGTTAGAGTGGGATGAGGGCTTGGTTCGCTTGACAAACTTGGTGTGTTTTGGGAACCACACAAACATAGCTAGAGGGTTGGTTTTCTTCTCCACAACCCTTGAATAGCACTGGAAGGGAGGTCAGGGCCTGAGAGACTGTGTAGCAGAGAAGGGACCGATTTCCTTGTGTTGGGTGTGTGTGGGTGTTCTAGAAGTCAGGCTAGTTCTAGTGTAGGTGTCCTTAGCTCTTCAATGAGCTCACTAGCTTAGCATTTAGCCTTTCCCAGCTCCTTGTTGGCCTGATACACCCCACTGTGTTGGTTTGGTTGTTTTGTGTATCCTTGGCTATGTGTAAGCCTGCTTGTTCCTTATTCCTTGGGGAATCATGCCCGGCCCGGGGGTGGCAGCGTTGCTGAGAGATTAAGGAGCACGCTGGCCTATGGTTGGGTGGAACGTTGCAGCGACATAGCTAGTTCCGGGACAAGTTCTTTATAAGATAAGTATTCTGACTAATTCGTCTCTGCACTTATATTACTGTTTAAATGGACTATAATGAACACGTTGAATGCTTGTATGAACGTATGTTTGCTTCAGTTGTATGATAAATAATTATGTATCTGTGCATGTTCTAGTTCAAAGCATTTTGTTTCAATTTTCATGTATGTTCATGTCCATGGGACGGTTAGCCCAAATGCTAATGACACCGTAGTATCCTCTTCGTCGATCAGAGGGTCGGGGATGTTACAAAGGAGTTATCCTCCTTGAAAACTCTATTTGGCCTTTTTTGGGAAACATCTTCCCCACATGTGCGTATGCACCTTGGTCATCGACTTAGGAGGATGACAGTCGAATGATGGTTGAGTAACTAGAAACCTCTCAAAAAATAAGAAAAACAACTCTAAAGCAAAAAAGAAGCGTGTCCTCCCATTAAACACAGTGTGACAATGATCTAAAGTTGTCACAAATATCAATAATGATAATAAAATAAAAATAATAAATAAATATAAACTAATAATTAATATTAATTACAATTATTTCTAATAGGACACGACTCCTCTCAATAGGTGCCCAACAATATATAAGAGGCCTTGAATCTAAAATGTAATCAACAATTCACTTATTACTCAATATATATTATTCTGTTGAAGATGGATACTCTTCCTCAGTAACCCGAATACGGACTTTCTGCAACATAGGATATGGTTTTATATTGGTATTAGAGCTCAGATTCAGCTCTTGGATCTGAATTTTCCACGTTGCTCCACTTCCTCTCAATCCCACTTTCCATTCTCTTCTCACCTCACCCCCTTTTTACCGTGGCCACTTGTCATACCCCTGCGCTCACTTTCCCCCTGCAATAGCTCTCTCCTCCACGTGCATTCTCCTCCTCCCATCTTGTTGCCCCCACCTCCCATATCTTCCTTTGCTTCCTCCACGCCCTCCTCCCCATTTGTGCCCCCCTTTCGTTCTTCTCCATTCTTCCCAGCTCACTCCCCAACCCAAACTGCTACTCCACTTTCCCCCTCGTTGCTCCCTTTCCACCTACATCACTCCCTGCACTGTGATATCCCACAATACATCCACCATTGTGTTATTCCACCAACCACCTACCCACTTTCCACCCATCTCCCTACGTGTCATTCCTCTCCTGCACACGACCCTCCTCCCTCCGCTTGTCACTCCCTTCCTCTGTCACCTGCACCCTCACGACCTCCCCCAACCCTGTGCCCGCTCCTGCTGCACGATCCTCATAAACCCTAATATTTAATAAATAAATAAAATATTAATATAATAATAATAATAATAATAATAATAATAATAATAATAATGTTATTATTATTATTATTAAATATTCACAATTCAAATATAAAACAAATAAAATATAATATTATTATTTTCAATAATTATTATTATATTTTTATTTTCTTTTCCATTATTAACTGTTACCAGTTAATTATTAATAATTAGCTTAAAATCCAAAGTACCACTCACCTCCATATAAATCAAAATTGGTTCAAATTATTTTCACCCCCACATACCATAACTATGACTCTGACATAATTTAATGATCAGTTCGAAAAAATGAATGCCAAATTGGATGTTATCATGAAGATGTTGGGAAATGAGAGAATTTAATGATCAATTCGAAAAAATGAATTCCAAATTGGACGTTATCATGAAGATGTTGGGAATTGATAAGACTAAAAATCATTGCAAAGAACAAAGGAATTCATACATATGGGTCACATCATCCTATAGCTCTGTATCACCATCCTTGCTGTATCCAAAAGATTGGGTTGTGCCCAATGATGATGGTGATGATAATTTCGAGGGAAAAAAATTATGTTTGTCTCCCTTGGAATTGAAATGGGTAGAGATGACCTCAATAAGAGTCAAGATAGTGTTGTTGATAAAAATCTGACGAACAACGTATGCACAGAAAATGAGGATGATAAAGGGAAATCATGTGAAATACTGTAAAATATATATATGAGGATGATAAAATAAGGGAACTCATGTTAGAAACTGTATATATATATAAACAAGGTGACAGAGCATGAGTTTGCATTAGATCAACATCTACATGTTACGGGTTATGAAGTTGTCGATTATAGAAGGAACAAGGAGCGTGAAAAAATACTTGCACATTGTTCTCAACCAATTTTCTCGAATAAATCTATGGACCCTATGAATGAAGTTTGAAGCCATGGAAGTAGTCGACATCTACTCAAACCGGTGGAAAGAATTGGTGATGGTTCTACCAACATAAGTGTAGATAGTTACGCAGAAATTGTATCCTTGTCAATTGTTTCCTACGGTCCAACTAATGATGAAAATGGTAGAGGTCCTATGGCTGCTAAATTGAATGACATAGTAAAGACAATCTTCATGAAAGAATCAATACAACACAAATATGTTTGTAATAAAGATCCACAATTGCTCATAAATGAAATCCAAAAGACGACATTGAAAACAAATAATTACAAGTTGTGTTGCTTCAAAAACTCACCACTCAAGTAGAAAGGGTTACAATACAAAGATCCAGACTTAGAAGAAATGAACAAATCCATAATACACATCTCAAGTCAGCTCATCAAACGCAGATCCAAAATAATTTGATATCAGTAAAATCAACTTTGAGGACAAAGATTTCCTTAAAGGGGTGGCAATGTCACAAACATAATTAATAGGAATAAAATATAAAAATAAATAAATAAAAACTAATAATTAATAATAGTTACAATTGTTTCTAAGAGGACATGACTCCTCTCAATAGGTTCCCAACAATATATAAGAGGCCCTGAATGTAAAATGTAATCATCAATTCAATTATTACTCAATATATATTATTCTCCTGAAGATGGATTATCTTCCTCTGTAACCCGAATATGGGCTTTCTACAACATCGGATATGAAGATGGATTCTCTTCCTCTTTAACCCTGATACGGGATTTCCGCAACATTGGATACGGTGTTACAAAAGCAAAACGAAATTGTTGCAAATAAATAGCAGACAACCTAATGCATCTAGGACTCTGCACTAAATAATCTACACAATATAATAGGAAACAACTAATGTGTTTCCCATCAGACATGTAGTGGTCCACCATCATGATCAAAAGCGAGAGGCACCTAACCTCCAAATGAAGCTATCCACAACTAACCATCAGCTACCTGGAAGACAACAAGGGCAGTGGCATCCTCAATGACATGTATGAATGTATTCCAACTGACTGTTTGCTATAATGCCAGGCGAGACATCGAGGAAATTGAGAAAATCCTCCCCTCCTGCATATCCCAATAATGAAGTAGAAATCCTCGTCTCTGGGTTGTAAACACATATAAGGACCAACCCTAAATGCATGTCGACGCTAATCCTAATGAAGGATCAACAACCTCGATAATCGTGAGTTCCCCCTTATGGATGTATCCTCCTCATAAAACTTAAGGAGGCCAACATTCTACAAGAAGGCTCAATTCTATGTTGCAATAGGACGAAGGAGAAAATCCCTCTCCTTCTCATGGTCCTCCCACTCTCGTACAACATTCTACAAGTCGATATGTTGTTGCTACTCTCATCGCTCTTGTCTCTTATTCAAAATATTACTTTTGTTAGACACACACAAACACACACATATATAACATACAAAATGTTGATTAATGTACATTTCTATTTATCAAAATCAAAAAAATATTTTTTTCTCAAATCAAATTATAAACATAATCGCACCGCTTACGGTGCTTTAAAATAACTATAATGCATTGTAGCTAGTATGGTGCTTAAATACTTTAACTATGCAATATCTTTGAAAAAAAACATTTTTTTATTTATATATTTCCAATGCGTTGTATATATCTATGCACACCAAGGTTGGTGCATCAATATATCTAGAGCTCTGATCTCTTTGGACAATAACTTCTTTTGTTTTAATTCTTTATCCAATGCACTTTATATATATTGACACATCATAGACAATGTTTCTGTATATATTCATAACATTGATATCTTTAAAAAAAATAAATCATGGTTTTTGTTATTTATATCTATCAGAATCGTGGACAGTGTGACATTGTATCTAAAGCATTGATGTCTTCAAAAATTAAATTTAGAGTTTTTATCTTTATACAGTGCACTTTATATATATTGACAAACCGCTCGCAATGCATATATATATATATATATATAGAGAGAGAGAGAGAGAGAGAGAGAGAGAGTCCATTGGGTGTAGCTCGGGTGGTTGGGAGATTTGGTTGTTGCACTCCCCACCCGAGTTTGAATCTCACTGGTGTCTTGGCTCACCCATGAATGGATGGATTTACTCGGAATGGATTAGTAGCCCTCAATTTGGGATATATTGGGATAATACTTACAGAGATTGCATTTCCTCAGAATGGATTGTGAATAGTCTCAGTGCATCAAAAAAATGCCACCTGCATAGAATGTGAAAGGCCACCTAAATGGACAATTTAATTGATGGATATCCACCTGTCGCAAGTCATAAAACAAGTAATAAAACCAGCTCATTGGGAGCCCTTGTATGTAATGAAATATTAGGTTGGTGAGTCGTTTATCATCCCAAGTGGAAGTAGCCATGGTCTAAAATTGGGCTTCCATGGTAAACCACTTCTCAAAATATATACACACACACACAAAGCATTGATATCGTCAAAAAATAACCTAATTTTTCGGATTTATATATTTTTTATGTGTTTTATATGACTATATGTACCGAGAAAAATGCATCATTATATCTCAGGCATCAATGCCTTCGAAAAACAAATTTAATGTTTTTGCTCTTTATACAATGCACTCTATATATATTGATGCACCGCTAACAGTGTGTATGTCAATTGTGCATCAATATATACATATATAATCTTCTTTGTTTTTTTCAAATCGAGTAGGCAATAATGACTTATAACAAAGTGCATGGTATTCCATGAAAATAAAATACCAAATCAAAATATATTCCTAAAAATATAAATATGTTTTCACTGTAATTATTAGTGTAAATGTTCAATCGATTGTAATTTAATCGATTTTCACTTCATGAATATATATATATTCTTTGTTTTTTTCAAATGAAGTAGGAAGGGTAAGTTAATAATGACATAACAAAGTACTTGGTATTCCCAAAAAATGAAATACCAAATCAAAATATATTCGTAAAATATATAAATATGTTTTCACTGTAATCATCTATGTAAATATTCAATATATGATTGTAATTTAATCAGTTTTCACTATAATCATCAATTTCTAAATATTCATTAATTGATTTCAGTGTAAATATTCAATATTTGATTGTAATTTAATCAGTTTTCACTATAATCATCAATTTCTAAATATTCATTATTTTATTTGTAATTTTAATTATATGAGAAGGCTAAAAAGCTTTCAAAATCTCTTAATTGTGGTTTGAATGAAATTATAAATTTAATTTTAAAAATTTGAGTTTTAGCATGAAGTAAAATGTAAGTAAAGATTAAAAAAATATTAAAAAGTAAAACATGTAAGATAATTTTTAATCCAAAGTTTATATACAGTAATAAAAACTTAAATAAAATGTAATTATAAAAAAATTAATGAATTATATATTCTTAAAAAACATTTTATTCTTTCAATAAACATGCTCTAACGAGCTTACATAAAGTTCAGTTACTATGGCTTCCATCAAAAATGAGAAAATTGTTTTTCTTCAAAAAACTTTCTCCATTTGTCTCTTTTGTCTAACCTCATGTTCTAACATTTTTTCTTGTACATCTTGAATCTAAGTTTATTTAGATTGATTCATAGTGAAGGGTCGAAAGCCCATTCGAGATTTCTTCAATTTCCATCATTCCTGGCTGAAAAGCAAGAGCTTGTTTAGAAAGGGTATTTGTTTATTCATTCAATTCTCTATATATGTGAGCAAAGACTATCCTCCCAAACTGAGCCTTCAAGATCTAACTTTTGTCAGAATGCCCTTAGGAATGTAGGCTATTGATGCCCAGTACACTGGAATGCTCTGCAAAATGGCCTTTAAAAGCACTAGTCTTCCTCCTTTTGAAAGAAACTGATTAGCCCAGTTAGTGACTCTGCTCTCTATTTTTTTGTATAACCAAACCCAATCCTGATGAGAGTAATTGTTGGGCTTCAGAAAGAAACATAGATATTTGAAACCAACTTCAACAGGTGTAATCTGAAATGGCACTATCTCCCTTGCCCTCTAAATCATATCATCTGAGAACTCGTTATGTATCAAGTTGGATTTTTCCATGTTCACTTCCATTCATGTGGCTCTTTTGTATTTGTCTATTAGTGAAACAAAAGCCTCAAGATCTCTGATGGTTCCTTCTCCAAAGACTTGTACATCATCCACAAAAAGAGTCTGAGTGACTTCTTTAGTGTTGAACACTTTTATACCTTTTATCACCCTATTTTCTTTTGCATTGTGTATCATCCTACTTAAAGCTTCTGCTACTAAAAGAAAGATGAAGGGTGAGAGAGGACATCCCTGCCTTAAACCTCTTGAAGGACGGAAAAAAATTGGTTGGTGAACCGTTTATTAAAATAGCAAAAGAGGTGGGCTACAGACAGCCCATTATCCACTCCACTACTTCCATAGCTACTCCAATTTTGATCAACGGCAGTCTAACAAACATCCATCCTACCCTATCATAGGCTTTGGATAGATCTAGTTTTAAAGAAAAGGCTCTTTGTTTGTCCTTTTTTATACTGTGTACTACTTCTTGTCTTATCTCTTCCTCTGAAATTTATTTGGTGAGTTCTTCGTTCATTTCCTCAATTATCATCCTAGGAAAAAGCCCTAATACTTCCAAGATTCCCTGAATTGGGCATTCTTCTGGCTCCTTGAAAATGTTTTGGAAGAAATTCACCCCTGAATCTGCTTTATCCTCAAAGGATCTTTACCATAATTTCTTACCTATTCCTGATTTTACATATAGTGTTTATATTCTTTCTATGAGAGGCAAACCTATGAAAAAATTCAGTGTTCTTATCTCCTGCCTCAAGCCATAATGCCTTGCTCTTTAAATGCATTAATTGCTCTTCTTTTGCAAAAGAAATATATATGTATATATATATATATATATATATATGGGACTCGAACTTGTGGCGAAGTAGTGTAGCAAAGATAAGTGGGAGCCCATGGGGGCTCCATAGAGGACAGAGTTTTCTAGAAAATTTTAAGCAGACAGTAGCGAAAAGAGCAACAGGCGGTTTTCTCTGGAATTTTCGAACGGGCAGAAAACGGTCGCAGTCATTATGGACCAGGAGCAGGGTTACTGGTAGACATGGTTGACTACATGGACGACCCGTGGCAAGGGCTAAACATCTTCTCATCCTCGGAAATCACCAGAATACCGCCACCGGAAACAGTCCAAAACAGCCTAGAGAATCTACCAGCTAGAAATGGTGCTAGGGTTCTAGATTCACCGCCATTTGCTGAGGAGGGCTTGCTAGGGCAGTTCGCAGCGTGGCCGCTAAACCCAGCATTAGGAGGCACACCGTACTCATTTTTCACCTCAAGCCAAACCCTTCAGGGTTCCGATGCAACAATCTACCTTAGTACTTCACCACAAGCAGAGCTACAACACCCATATCCGGACGGCGACTTGAACAAGGGGCTCAACTCTTTCTTGGAACGGCCAACATCTACAGGAGGAAAAGAGCAAGCCACAATACCTCTGGACGACCTCCTGAACATCTTGCTACGAAACCCCATCTTGGAAAGCAAAGGTACTCTCTCTGATAGAAGCTCGAAGGAAACCCTACCCGGCTCCAAAAAACGGAAAAGCTATTGCCTAAATCCTTCCGGAGGAGTTGTTAACCTAATCTACAAAGTTAGTGTTTCTATGATAGAAGCCCAGGAGATGGTTGGGTTGGCCCTAGTCGGGAAAATTAGAGGGCATATCCCTACACAGGGGAAAATGGAAGAATGTGTTAGGGACAATTGGACAGGGTTTCAAGGGGAAAACCCAAAAATCACATCGCTAGCAAAAGGCTGGTTTGGCTTCCGCTTCAGCTACAGAGAGGATGCGGACCTCATCCTCAGGAAAGTCTGGACATATGGAAAAACCCCCTTTCAATTAAAGAGGTGGTCATCGTTTTTTGACGTGGATACTGAGAGACTCGACACAATTCCAGTCTGGGTTCGCCTTCCAGGTTTACCCTGGGAATTCTGGAATCCGGCATCGCTCAGTGACATTGGAAAGGCATTGGGGACCTTCATAGAGGTGGACCTCTCTTATCAATAGACGAAAGTCGGGAAGGTAGCTAGGATCTTAGTTTCATTGAACATTAGAACAAGCCTCCAGGACCATTTAAACTTGATTTGGAAAAAATAAGATAAAGAAACAGTTGTTGGATTATGAGGGGCTCCCTTTTCGATGCCACAAATGTCATGAAACAAGACGGTTGGCAAAGAATTGTCCAAATTATGTTCAATCATCTTCAGGAAGAAAGAAGTGCGTTAGACAAACAGGGGCTTCGAGCTCAAAGGGAACTGCTTCGAATCCAGTTCTGGTTGAAGAACATCGTGCGCTGGAAGCTACAGATCAACCTTTGGAACAAATGGAGGAAATGGCCACAGCAACAGACGAGGGACCTATTCAACAGCCGGAGCCTCGTCCGAGTTCGCCAACCTCACCGGGTATGAATACTTCTTCACTTAGCAAGCATTTGAATGTTTTATCTTTAAATGAGGACAAAAATTTGCTTGCTCCCCCCACAAACAGTCCCATCCCCACACAGAGCTGCTCCCCTGCTCCCCTCCAAAAAACATTTTCCACCACAAACCTCGCAGCCTCTCCCCCCCTCACAAAAATTGACTCGTCTAACCAATCCTCTTCTATTCGATTCCACCTTCGATCAAGAGATGTTCCAATTTCTCTGAACCCAAGAGTCCCTACTAAAGGGCTCGGGGTAAACCCTAATATCACCTCCAAAGGCAAAGGAAGGGGAAGACCTTCGCATCTCTCCACGGCCCCGAGCAAGGCTCTCAGAGACCAGGCAAGTGGAAGACAAACAACCCTATTTGGGGCGCTTAGAGCAGTGCAAACCCCAGACGTGGTTCCAAAATGAAACTTCTCTCCCTAAATTGCAGGGGTCTGGCAAGTACCCAGAAAAAGCTTGCCCTAAAAAGGATGATGGAGGTTCTTTCGCCAGAAGTCATCCTTCTACAAGAAACCATGGGACCAGAGATGGAAGTAGAATTGTTGTTATCCTCACTTTTACCGCTCTACTCTTTCACAGCACAAAGTGCAAATGGCCACTCAAGAGGATTAGCAATTGGCTGGAAGAAATCAAGTATTTGATGTTCAAACTCCTAGGGATCCTCCTTTGGGCTAGGAGCCCAGCTCTGCTAAGCAGAGACAAACACAACCTTAACAATGGTTAACATCTACGGGCCTTACTCTAACAGATCAGATTTCTGGGACTCTTTCAAAAAATCTGGGTTTATTAAAGAAAGAAAATTGATTATAGTGGGGGATCTCAACTTCACACTAGGAGCCCATGAAATATGGGGGCCAAAAGCACGAACGGACCCTTCAGCCCCTTACTTCAGCAACCTTCTGATGGACACCAAACTAATAGATCTAGACCCACAGCTCCTAAAGCCAACTTGGTCAAACAGACGGGCGGGAGAAGAGAGAATAGCAAAGAGACTGAACAGATTCCTGATATCAAAAGATCTTCTAGAGGAAGATTTTATGTTCAAACAATGGATGGATTCGGGAGCAGACTCAGATCACCTTCCCATCTGCCTGGAAATCTGGAAACAACAAAAAAAATAGGCAAATCTATTCAAGCTCTGTTCTGCATGGCTCAAGAATGAAGAGGTAGTGCAACTCATTCAATCAAATTGGATTCCCTATCAGGAGAATAATGGCACTAGGGCCTCCATTCATTTCTCTCAAAACCTACTCAAAATAAAATTTAAAAAAAAACTTCTTAAGGAGTGGGCAGCAAATAAGAAGCTTCAGGATGAACAGCGAATCATCCAAATTGAGGAGTATTTGAAAGCGCTCCAAAACAAAGAAGGGGGAGGCTTCCTTACCCAAGAAGACAGAGAGAAACTCTATTCATTGGAAGCCTCTAGAACCAAACTCCTAATGGAAAGACATGAGGTCTTGAGATTAAAAAGCAGAGCAATTTCGATGGAATGTGGAGATGATAATACAAAATTCTTTCAAGCGTTTGCAAAAGGTAGAAAGCAACAAAATACTATCTGGGAACTAAAGAATGAAAACAATGAGACAGCAAACACCTATGAAGACTTAGCAAAAACAGGGAAGAAATACTTTGAAAACATATTCAAAGAAGACCAACAAGCAACCATAGCTGAAGTAATTCAAATTTCTATGTTTCCCTGGAAGCATCAACGAGGAAGACAACTTGGAGCTAATGGAAGAGGTTTTAGAGGAGGAGG
Source organism: Pseudotsuga menziesii (assembly GCA_001517045.1). Taxonomy (NCBI): domain Eukaryota; kingdom Viridiplantae; phylum Streptophyta; class Pinopsida; order Pinales; family Pinaceae; genus Pseudotsuga; species Pseudotsuga menziesii. Next base: position 204,374 of record LPNX011113524.1, read on the forward strand.
TAAAAGCAACCTTACTCAGTTTTCAAAAAGACAAAAGTCCAGGGCCTGATGGGTGGACAGTAGAATTATTTCTAGCTGGATATGACTCGATCAGTCCAGGCTTATTACAACTAGTCGAGGAAACAAGAAAAAATGGTGTCCTTCACCCTCCACTGAATTCAACTTTCTTAACCCTAATCCCAAAACAAGACACTCCACAAAGCTTGGAGGACTACAAGCCTATCTCATTGTGCAACATAACCTACAAGGTGGTCACTAAGATAATTGCACAAAGATTTCGAAAGGTCCTTTCAAAAATTATTTCCAAGGAACAGTTGGTTTTTTGGAGGATTGCCAAATCCATGAAGCCATAGGGGTTGCCCAGGAGGGTCTTCACAGCGCCAAAGCAAAAAAAGCAAAAGAGGCGATTCTAAAAATTGATCTCTCCAAGGCCTTTGACAAAGTAAGTTGGATCTATCTCAGGCTCCTACTCACCCATCTGGGTTTCAACTATCCCTTCATAAAATGGATTTTTGCATGCATCACAACTGCCTCCTTTGCAATCCTCATCAATGGAGCAGCTTCCCCATTCTTCCATGCTGAGAGCGGATTAAGACAAGGTTTCCCCCTATCCCCTCTGCTCTTCTTACTAGTTGCGGAAGGGTTAAGTAGAGCTATTCTAGATGCAAAAAGAAGAGGGTTGTTTGAAGGACTCAAAATTACCACAAACATGAGCATAACACATTTACTATTTGTGGATGACATCCTCATTTTCTGTAAGGACTCGAAAAGAGACGCAGAAAGGCTCTCAGAAATCCTAACCCTTTTTTGCAAAGCTACAAAAATGCAAATAAATCTCCAGAAATCCTCACTTACAGCAATAAACTTGGAGGAGGAAATGCAGAGATCTTTTCAGGATTTATTCCCTTCCTATCAACTCTCTCTAGATGATGGAATAAAATATCTGGGGTTCAGACTTAAACCAAATTGCTACAAAAAAGAGGATTGGAGCTGGCTGCTTGCCAAACTAGAATCCAGAATCAACAACTGGTGCAATAGATGGCTCTCAAGAGGTGGCAGATTAGTATAAATCAAATCAGTATTGGAAGCAATCCAAGTCTACTAGATGGCATTGGCATGGATTCCTAAACCAATCATGAACAAATCCAGAAGAATATGCTCAACTTTTCTATGGTCGGGGAAAAAAGATCAAAAGGTTCTTCCCTGGGTTAAATGGGATCAAATTGCAAGACCAAAAGCTTTGGGAGGCTGGGGCATAAAGAACACTCCTTTCTTTGCAAAAGCTTTGGCTGCAAAATTAGGTTGGAGACTCATATCAACCCAGAGTCTGTGGACAGAAGTCATTATCCACAAATACATCTCACCAACCCCGATTTTGGATTGGATCAGGGATATGGGATCCAAGAAACCTCCAAATGGATCCATCATATGGAAAGCCTTATGCAAATCTTTCTCACTTATATCAGAAAGCCTGGTCTGGAAGGTAGGGGATGACACAAAAGTCAGAATAGGGGCGGACCCCTGGCCAAGCAGCTTTCAAAATCACATCCTTCCTCAACCATTAATTCAACTAATTCATCAGAAGGGGTGTTACCACTTAAATCAAATAGCAAACCCTATCTCAACCAACATCTGGCATCAAGGTTGGAGGAGGAGTCAGGACCTGGAGCTCCCAAACCAATGGGCAAACCTTTGGGATCAGTACACTTTAACCTTGCAATCATCTCACATCCGGATTACCAAAAGAGAAGACAAATTGATCTAGGAGAAAGCACAGCATGGGAAATACACCCCAAAGATTGGATATCAACAACTCTGTTCACAACTCTTCCAAGAGAATAAAAAATGGTGGCAAAAATGTATTTGGAAGATTAAATGCCCACTAAAGGCAAAAATCTTCACTCGGTGTGTCCTTGCAAATAAAATCCCTACATGGGAGCATCTTCAGAAAAGACAGATAGCAAGACCTAGGTGGTGCAGCCTATGCAAGGATGATGAGGAAAACATAAATCACCTTTTCCTTCACTATGCTTTCTCCAAACAGGTTTCGGAGCACTAAAAGTCATTTACCTTTTCAAATTTCACTTGGAAAGGCAGCATAGTGGAAGAGGCATGGAAGGACTGGTCCTCATCCCCTAAACAACACAGATCAAAGCTCTCCCGCTCATCCACATTTGGGGCCTTTGGTTGGCTAGAAACAAGGTCATATTCCTTGAAAAAACCAGCTCTCCAGAAGAGGTAGCAAGGAAGGGTTTGAATATACTTTGTTACTTTCCTCAAGCAAGGAACATTCCCCCTCCAAGAATCATTGTTCCTGAGCAGTTGAATAGAAACATCTCTTGGGCTTTTTTTGATGGAGCCTCCCAAAACTTGAGATGTGGGGGAGGAGCATGCTTATATCTCAACCAAAACCATTACTTCCAAATCTCCTTGGAGCTAAGAGCCGGAACCAATAACTATGCTGAGCTTATGACTTTGAAACTTCTCCTTTGTTTTGCAATTAAAAGAAACTGCAGAAAGCTACAAGTTTTTGGTGACTCAATGGTGGTCATAAATTGGTTAAACAAGACTCAGAAATGCAGAATTACTACACTGGATGCTTTATATGAAGAGAACCAGATCTCTCTCTCTTTTTGAATCAATCTCGTTCAAACATGTCTACAGGGAGCGAAATTTGGATGCAGACAAACTCTCAAAGGCGGGACTAAATCTACAATGAGGACACTGGAAAATTTTGGAGATAAAAGACTCAGAGGCCTCGAAGTATCCACACAGGCCTTTTATTATTTTGTCTCACTAAATCGCTAATATAAAATATTTTTGGGACAGTCTTCAAGCATCATGCAGCAGATCTTTAAGCACATGTCGGACTCAAACTATTTTTATCTGTTTACAATCAGCTCGGAGGATGGAAAACAGTTTCGTCCTTATTCTGCCTTACATGGGCATTTTTGCCAACAGACATAATGATCTATCAAGACTAGTCTTGGTTTTTCTCAGACCCTAGAAAGGAGGTGCAACTACATCAAAAAAGATGTGAAAACAGATGTAAATCTGCATATGGCAGGAACAAATTACACACTGGTTTGTATGTAGTTTTTTTATTAATACAAATCAGCTTTTTTTCTTTAGGGAAAAAAAAAATTATATATATATATATTAAATGCATTATAATGTTGAAATTGCAATTTTGATTGTAGAAATGGATTCCGCACCCCATTGATTACTCTGATTATACAATTCCAACAACTAGTTTTCAATCCAAAGTTTATATACAATAATAAAAACTCTAATTAAAATGTGATTATAAAGAATTAATGAATTTAAGAGATGCATTATAATGTTGAAATTGCAATTTTGATTGTAGAAATGGATTCCACACCCCATTGAATACTCTGATTATACAATTCCAACAACTAGTTTTTAATACAAAGTTCATATACAATAATAAAAACTCAAATTAAAATGCGATTATTAAAAGTTAATGAATTTAAGAGAAATATATATATGTATATATAATGGATTATAACGTTGAAATTGCAATTTTGATTGTAGAAATGGATCCATCACCATTGATTACTCATCGGACATCCTGATTATACAATTCCAACAACTTAACACTGTTGTTTCAACAATTTCCGCTGGATTTTGACTGAAAAAATCGTTGGATAATGGATGCAAATTGTCTAGACTTTAGCTTCCACCAAATTTGATCTATTTTGAGTAATAGGTAAGGTGTAAGCTAAAGTCTAGACTATTTGCACCCATTATCCAACTAATTTTCCAGCAGAAATTGTTGAAATGGCAACTTAAGTTGTTAGTACTTGAAATTAATGTCAAAATCCAGTGAAATTTTTCATGTATAAATTGGTTTCTCATTTAATTGTTAGTGGGTGAAATCAATTCCTCTCGCCATCAATGTCAGGTAATTTAATACAATTGTAAGCTTGTAAGGACAGAATATAAAGATGCATACTATAATCACGAGTTCTCAAAATCACGGCATAGTATAATTAAAACAAGGTCATGTAAAGAGTTTTATGGAGAAAAAAACACAAAATACCTAGTTTTATTGTTGTTGAGTTGTATAGTTTTTTCTTCTTGTTGAGCTGTAGCTCAGAATCTCGTTGTTGGTTTTAGCTATCCCTATCCAACAAATTGGCATCAGACCAAAAGATCTCGATATGTGGATTGTAGCTCTAGTAGCTGTGGGCCAATAGAGCTAGTAAATTATGTGAGCACTGTGAGAGATGCAGTCGTTGAAAGAGGAATCGAAGAAGTTTGTGAGTGACCAGATGTGAAGATCTTAGTGGAAATTTGTTGATAGGATGGAGGCCTGCGAGGTCACATGTACCAGCCGTTCACATAAAAGCCAGTGGAAGAAAAGAACATTACGAGAAGAGAGGTTGCGTAGAGGTTGTGTAGTAGCATGGTGAAGGAGCTGGTGGCCTGCGGGAAGAGCTAAGAGAGCAATTATCCAGTTTGTTGTTGGAGGAGCCATCGTAGAACTTTCTAGACTTGGCGTCTGCCAGTTTGATGGAGTTGTAGGTGAAGCAACAACAGTTGTGTGATGATCCCAGTGATCAAGGCGACTGTTGAAGAAAGGGAGCTGCCGGAAAGTCGATAGAGAACAGAGACGGAGTGGAGAAGTTTTTAATGAATCCGGTGCCCACCCACAAAGCCCACGTGTGCCGGAGACAAATCTCCCATCGAAGTCGCGAATTAACGGTTTGAAGATGATGAGGCAGTAGCCGGAAGTATGAAAGGAGCGACCTGGGGACAAGATATGACCAAAGTCCGAAGACAAGGGAAGGCGGAAACCAACCGTTGCTCCAGATCTACCAGTGGTCCACATTTTAGTTTGTTATCATTCTAGTGTTTTAACGAGCATACATCATCAATTTGATAATTTCCCTACATGCAAGTTTAAAACCAATCCCTATGATCCGACAATTCAGAACCATATATATCAGTTGCCAGAGAAATTTAGTAATTTACTGCTTTAACATTAGTCTGTCAGTACAATCAAAATCTGTTAAGAAACTCACTTTATAGGTTCAGCAATAGACATTAAAAACATAATAACTACAAGTACACGAGAAAGAAAAAACAGCCATTCAAACCCGTATCAGTTAATTTTAGAATACTTGCTCGGAAAGGATATCAGAGACGAAGAACGCACAATATCCAAGCTTAATAATCTATCAAATCAGTCCAAGCGCCTTTTCAAATTGATAGTCTACCAACCTGTGTTTTTTAGACTACCCAGCCTATACAGTCAGAAAAAAGCTAAGATCTGACCAAATTCCAGCTCACAAGGCAAGCATAAAAAGCAGCTGTGCCTTTAGGTCAATCAAAGATCGAGCCTTGCAACAATGAAATTGAAAAGTGGTTAATCACCAACTTCTTCCATGTAAAGAAAAAGGCAATATGCAACTAAATGAACATGGATCACCACAATCTTCTTCGCTCCATTACACCTGTTTCTTAAGCAACATTACAGCCTTTCATAAGCATGAAATCTGTTGCACAATTTCTGGAGAGCTGCGACTGAATGTTGCATTGCATTGAGTTTCAAGTCCCTTGACATAGCCTGTAAAGCAATAAAATGGAAAGCAAAATAAATCCTATAGGGGCAAGGAAATTCAAGAACTCAAACCAGAAGCCAAGTTTAGGGCATTAGCAATATAATTATACCTGGTAGTCATTTCCATGCTTTTTAATCAATCGGCCAACATATACACGCTGCATAGTTGTGAGTCTTTGTAAAGGGGCAGTTTTTCCATCCCTCCGTCTTTTGCCCAGTGCAGATTTCAGATCTACAGAAAGGGAATATGACGTCTTTATCAATGGAAAACCACTGTAAAGCTTAAAAAGGTATCAGTTTAGCTGGTTAAGAATACACCATCAAAATACCCTCAAAGACATCAGTAACGCATAAGTGAAAATCAACCCCCAAAATGCAGTCTTAGTTATAGGAGTTTATTATTCTTCCAGCTCTATATCAGCGAGGAAAGGTCAAATAGCTCATTTTAATCTATAGAGATATTTTGAAAAAATGTACAATATTACAGAAAATTATGACACAGTATTCAATGTATTCCACTGTCCCTTATCCTTAGGGTAAGCAAGCATCTCAAGCAAGCTGGGGGAACAGAAAGGAAAGACATGCTACAAACTAACAGTGCAACTCTTTTTCACCATGCAAGGGTAGAGTAGATAAAACAAAAGGGCAACTAACTTGCAAAAGAATCATATCATCAATCAACAAAGAAACAATAGGGCTTCTGGACTGTGGCGCTAATAGATAGCATTTTAAAATAACTGAGATTTACACAATATTCTAATATTATATATCTGATGTACATAAGCATGATTAGGCATGGAACTTTACTATTAAAAGGAATCTCAGAATGGAGTAAAGAAAAATTAAAAAATCTACTGAAATATACACAATATTGATAGATCATTGATTCATTCAACTAGTTAAAGCTTAAAATTTAATACATCAAATTTCAATGATATTGATGAACAAGATACAATAATACATCATACATGTCATAAAAGAATTAGAATTTTATAACCAATGAACCATAACAATTTAAAATAGAACCACAAATAGCAGATTTCTCATCAAGTCATCAAAATCAAAATGTATTACATAGACACCTAGGGAATTCTACTCAAAAATACAAAGAAAAAGTAGAATCTAGATACAAAATAGGTAGGAATCTCATATCTCAAGGGATCACTCTCAATACTAAATAGTCCTCCATGTCATAATCAGCATCACTACCAGTGTCCTCTCCTCCATCGTCATCCTCTATGCCCAATCCAAGATCTGCTGCTCCATCTGCTGGTGTGGATGATGACTCCTCAAGAGGCTCATCATCAAAAGTGACCAGCTCTAGCATTGGGTCATTAAGATCCATGTTGGCTAATGCCAAAACTCCACATTACCATCCAAACCCATATCATCAGGAAACACATCCCACATCTTTGTCTTTCTCTTCAACCACACTTGCCTCATCTTGTAAACAAAACAAAGGTTGGTGTGCATATACACCATTGTCTTTGCCCTTGACTGCTCAAGCTTGCTCTTTTTCATATGGTACAAATTCCCATGTGCTCCAATTCCTCTTGCAAGAAGAGGATGAAGTAACCTGAGAGAGGACCCTGAAGGCTAACTCTTGTAGAATAGGGCATGCTACCCCATGAGTTGCCCACTGTTGGAGGAGCCTAGTCAACCAGCCGACTAGGTCCTCTGACCGAACACGGTCGGGTCGGTCTAGTCTGTCAGTTAGACCAACGTATCTAATTGTAACCGAATAATTGTTTGTAAAACAATATATATAGGTTGGTGAGCAGTGATTTTGATATCTTATCATTACTTTGTACATATTTTGGCTCTGATATAATACAAGTGTTGATGTTGTTTTCTCATATTTGGTGTCCTCTTGTACATTCAATGTGAATGCTTTATCCCCTATAATTTTTATTGTTTATATTAATGTAATCTCGTAGATTACAACATTGGTTCCATTGCCAGTTGTATCACTAGGATTTAGAAGATAACTTCATTTGCATAAATGAAAACTGAAGAAGATAACAAAGAATGGTGGAATCGAAAAGTGACGAATTATATTCATAATTATTGCAGAAGGAATAAACTTTCGTTACCGCAAGCTAGGGAGAGGTTCTTTAACAAAACACACCAAAAGTTCATTGAAACAGTTCCACTTGAACTGGAAAAATTGATCGACCATATTAATACACAAAATAGACCCATCCAAAGAGATTGTTAATGCACAAACTTAATAACGGTGGACGAACAAACCTGTGTGGGTGGCTAGAAAAGATATGCGACAAATTTTGCGAAGAACAAGCGATTAAAGAAAGAACTTCTCTCGCTGACGTCGAGAAAAAAATTTACGACGACTTTCACGAATTGTTCTTCGTTACTATACCATGTTAAAATAGCAGCAACAAGGTCTTCCTGCATGCAAGTGTCCTTGCATGCAGAAGACTTAAATCTGGACACCAGTTGTGTTTAATTTACTTTTCCTAACTTTGCTTTGAAAAATAAAAATAAATATTTTTTATAAAGTGAAAGTGATATTAGGGTTTTTGTTTTTCATAAGTTATAAAAGAAAGGTCAATTGGTAATTAGGACACACACACACTTCTATTCCGACAGAGACATGATACAAACAGAAAGAAAAAGTCATATAGAGGATTTAGTTGGGAAGACGGAGGAGTGAGCAAACAAGATCACTGAGCTGCCAGGCAAGACAAAGCCCGCACGGATCGACAAGCAGCAGTTGCAGAGGGAGGTCCTACAAGACCATACGGATTCCATATAGCGGTCGTACAAACCGTATGGATACTGTACAGCATCTGTACAGTCGTACGGATCCGCGCATGTGGGAGGCCGTGCAGTTGGGTCGTACACTCACGCAAGAGGGTGCTGGGGTTTAGCTAGGATTTGCCCAGTGATTCTGCTGGGATACTGCATTTGTCGAGTTTGGGTGAATTTGTAGTGATTGTAAATGTTCCATATTTTCTCATAATAAAATTTATATCTAAATGTTGCACCGGTTTTCCCATCTTGGGTTTTTCCGAAGATTTCCATACCCAAAATAATAGAGTCAATATTGTGATGTGATGTTGTGATTTATTTCTCAGTTTTATATTCCGCTGCATATTGTAAAAGATATTCACGTGTGGTTATCAAAAGAGATTTTGAATGCACTGTTTAGCCCTAGTTTGAATATTAAGGAAAATTTACATACCAAAGTTGCTATTTCAATTCTTGATTGAGTATGGGGTAGGCCACATTGTCGTAGCACGACCACCGTTAGAGAAAGGAGCATCGTCAGATTGGAAGCAGAAACAGCGAGACTGGGAACATATTATTCAAGAACGACAGTGGGAGTATTTTCTCATCAAATGTGTTGAGTAGTTGAAACTGCATTTGTCACCCTGCATTAGTCTAGCCGACAATGGGGGGTCGCCAATCATATTAAGATGAGTAGATAGAGAAATGAATATAGTCGACGACAAGTAATGAAAAGATGAAGCTTGCTAAGAAGACCAGTCCGCGTCAACAAAACAAAAATATAGCCAGTTATAAGCTCGCTACACATTCAAAAGATTGAACGAGAGAACATTCAAAAGACGAGAAGAAAATAGAGATATAAAGATAAAGAGTCCATTGAGAGGGAAAATATTAATGAAGAAGCCAAAGGGAAAAGTCAAGATTCGAAAAGTCCTTCCTGAGTCGAGGGAAACTCAACCACTAAATGGAGAAGGCGAGGAATTGACTCCGATAGGGGGTCCTCAGTCGAATGGAATTGACCCCGCAGTTCAAGATTGCAATCCCTTATATAGTGACTCCTATATCTGCTATATTGAGGCTTATATCGAATGGACCAAGTGTTAAAGAAAACATCAAGCACAACTTGAGACTTGTACCAGGTGCTAGTATCATTTACAGTTGTCTTGACGAGTATGGACAAATTTTGGATCGACTAATCATCTCGAGACTCGAACATGGAAATTGGGTCACTTTCACACCAGAATACAACCATAATTGTTTTAATCTCTTCTACTATTAACGTGTGGAGGTACCCCCCTGCCAGCAATACTATTGATTCAAGCGTTTGATCAATTGGAAGCCCGATTTGTTGGAGACGAGTCTGTAGAAGAAGTTAAGTTGTCTCGGGAGCCGCAGTCGCTCCAGATAGTCACTCAGTCTTCATCTAGTAGGTCATCAGCAGCATCATCAACGTTGATACCGCCGAGAAACATTACAAATAACCGTCCAAGTAATAATATTAATATTCTCAATATGGCTTTCACTACGCAAATAAACTGTCCTATATATGATAGGGATGGCGACCCCTGAAAATATTGGTTTGTGTGTGAAGCAATTGGGAAGCTAATATTGTTGCAGACGAAAGTAGGCAAATAACAATGTTCATAGGAAGCCTACGTGATAGGGCCTTGAGTTTGCACATGAATTTGATTGAAAATGAACCAAAGACAATACAAGAAATCAAGAAGAATTTCTTGGAGTTCTTTTGGATGCAAGATAATAGACACTTGGCTGCACAAAAGCTGAAAGATATAGCTCAAAAAGTGGGAGAATCTGTCAGTGAATACGATAAAAGATTTAAAGATCTCCTCAATCAAATGTCGACTAAGATGGAAGAGTCCATCCTTAACGAATGGTTTGTAGTTGGTCTACTACCACAAATAAGGAGAACACTAACCATGTAAGAATTCAATATATATGATGATGCTCTTAAAAAGACGCAAAAAGTCGAAATCTAATACCGACCACTCGGGTGGGCCATCCGACCACCAAGATGAAGAAAATTTGGAGCAGATGCAACAATTGGCATTGTGATATAACGACTTGTGGTGCACTAATTGTTCGACCGAAGGCCACACGAAAGACTCTTGTCGATACAACCGACGACCTATCAATGATGACAAAGCTTCCTTCCTAGAAGAACAAAGATATTTGCAAAAAAGAACCTCGACTCTTTCCCGAGGAAAAGTGACTTGAAAATTTTCGACCTGCTCAAACATCATACTTTGTTATCTCTACGAAATATTTGAACCGCATACGACAGCAAAATGCCCATATAACATTGATGCGGTAAAATTAAAGTGGTGTGGAATCTGCCGAAAAACTCAACATAACATCGCCGACTATATCAAAAACCTGAAGGCTAAGCAATATTAAATTGAGCACATAGATTTGTGGACAAACACACAACTCACAAGATAGATCACACAATTTACTCAGTTATTGAAGAATGAAACAGTGCAAAAATGGCTTGCAACTGTGAATGTTTTTCATTAATCAAAGAGTAATTAGATAATAATTACAATGAAGTATAATGGCTTAAGTAGCCACATGCAATTCGAATCCACATGAGGAAATTCGAATTGATTAGACTCTACTTGACTATAGGTAACTAAGACCTTGTCTAAATCACTGTCGGAGGACTCAATAGTTAATTAACCTTGTCTAAACCATTTCCGGAGTTCAATAGAGTTCTAAAACACAGCTCAAGTGTCTAATTTAGTGTTGACTGAGGCTAACTGACTGTGGTAGGTGAGAAATGCGCCTCTCCTACATGCAGCCATGTAAACCTAGCGCTAATTGAATGTAGAAGACTAAAACTGAATGTAACTGACTCCTAACTCAGCTTGACTAGTCACTAACTGAACTCAACTGCTAAAGGTTGGTGTTGGCACTCCCAGTGGCTCCTAAACTGTAGGAATTGATCTAGGAGGCTCCCAAACTGATGCATGCAAGTGCAATCAATGGCAGTAGGCCTCAACTAGTGTTCCCCACACTTTAGTAACTGGAACATGTGCCCCAATTAGGTCAAGTGGACCCAATGGTGCTAGTGACTAAAAATAGACTGGATGGACTCCCGATTTAGACATATGACCAAATTGGACAAGGGAGGATTAATAATCCTAACAAGCAAAACCACCATACAGTCTACCAAACGTAGACCAAAGAACAAAATAATCATAGACATCATGAAGATAATCTACACAACGAGCAGCACAACAATGGAGGATACCATGGTCAGGGTGGATATCGTGGTTGAGGAGGCAACAACTACAACCGTGGATGTGGCCGATTGAGAGGCTTTGTGTGCTACAGCGAAGAACATTTGAGTCTCGACTGTCCTTGGAATAACAAAGCGGATCTCAATTTTTGTACTAAATGTGGTGTCGATGAGCATTCCCTCGAAGATTGCCCCTTCATGATAGAAAAACTTCTTAATAAAAAGAATCTTAATATCTTGTCTGGTGTTCCCAAGAATAATATAATTAAACATAAGAACTTGCAAATTGTTACAAGACAAAGCACAAAAATTGGGACTGATAATGCACGAGTAACAAAATTGCCTAGTAAGGATTGCAATTACCCCCAGAATAATCAACAGAAAGATGTATTCAATGATGCTTCAAAAAAAATTTAAGAATTAGCATAAGAAGAAGACAATCAAGAATGCAGAAACAAAACACTGAATGAATTATTGCAATTACTTACCAAAGAAGTTGTTGCACGACTGATTGTTCTTATGTATACCATAAGGAAGGACACCAACAATGACAAAATTCTTAAAAACTTATGTCACCTGAGACAAAAGGAGAAAACTGACATTGATACTCTCGTCGATCTCGACATCAACTATTATCGTATCTCATAATTTGTACTCGACTTCAGTTTGCAAGCAAATATCATGACCTGAGAGACGTGGGAACGACTTGGTCGACCACAACTATCAGAATCAGGCATCTACCTTAAACTTGCTAATCAAGGCCTCATTGAACCTATTGGTGTCTAGAAGTCGATGAATACTGGAATCATGGGTATTCAAGTACAAATCGATTTCGAAATCATTGATCCTCAAGACAAAGCAACATCTTTTCCAACCTTAGTTAGTCGACCATGGGGATGAAAAATGAAAGCATCTATTTCATTGGAGAAAGACCATATAAAACTCAAAGGAGATGGCAAGAAAGTTATTGTTCTGATTTATCCATCAAGGGAAAAGCCATGGGAGGAACCAGATGACCAAGAAGGAGACATAAGAAGACTATATCAAATAATTGGCAATAATGAAGATAATATCGAACCAAAAGAGCACAAAAGAATTCATCTAGGATCATCTCTATCGGTCGGCTACAATTTTGACACTGACTTATATGACTGGAAGATAGAGAACTACGAAATGCATGCAAGAGATTGTTGGTCAATACAAGCCATTCCTCAACGAATAGAGAAACAGTGATTTGCAATTTGTATCATTCCAAAACTATTTGAGAAAAAGACCATACATTATCTGACACTAGCGTCGATGAAAGTTGAATCGACTGTGTTGTCACTGCCAAGATATAAAGAACGCGACTCTCTTGTCATGCATGTCAAACAAGTACCCCAAAATGTTGGAGAACGGGGACGATTGCAAAGTCCAGTCGAATCTTTCACTGGTCAAGCAGCTAGATGGTGGGAAACACATTAGTCGTGCATGCCCACGTGGAAGATTGCATCGACTTACTTTATTGAAAGGTATGGAGGTAAAAAACTGACAACATAAGCACAAATTCCAAAATTTCTGCAAGGCATGGACCCACACATTTACATCGAAAGATGCTAGAAAGAATGGAGGAGACTTGGATATAAAGATGAGAAATTATGGCCACATTAGACAATCTCCCTAAAAAATGGTACCAGATAGAAGAAGCCAAGGGTGGAACCTTCACTTGGCAAGAATTAAAAGACAATTTCATAAAATACTTCTCATCCTCCCCGGTGGAAGAATGCATAAAGGAGGCGATATAAGAAATCAAAAAGTTCATAGAGCCGAAGAATAATGCCAAGTAGACTAACAACCACAAACCAGAGCCGACATGTCATAATATTTTGACCAAGACAATACAACTGTCCTCCTACTAGAACTAGAAAAATGTAAATTGTCGATAATGGCTTTCATTGGAGATTTGACCATCCTTCGGCAAGGAAACCAATAAAATAAATATTGAAAGTAAGCATGGAAGAGAAAAGTGAGCCAAAAAGATTTACAGAAAAAGACTTTCCTCCAGCCTTCACAGAATTTAAAGAGATAGACCAACTGATTAATGAAGCAAAGGCACCAGAGTGGATGGATGCAAAAATCAAGATTAAAGAAGTCGACATCTCAACTGACGACCGTCCTAAACTGGCAAAGATTAGGAAGTATTCGACTAAGCAGCATACAGTCGACATAACTAACTTACTTGAATATATCAAGACGTGTTCGCTAGAGACTATAAAAATTTAAAAGGGCTAGTAGAAGAAATGGGGAAAATGAAGATTGACATCAAGTCGGACGCTAAACCAATAAAAAGACGCTCGTAAAAGCTAGCACACAAATACAAAGATATCGTCAAGAAGGAAATAGAAAACATTATGGTAGCTAGAATCATCTACCCCGTAGATCAATCGGAGTGGGCTAGCCCTATGGTCGTCCAGCCAAAGAACCACAACCTAACGAAATTGCACATATGTGTCGATTTTCGAGGATTGAATAAAGTTACATTGACCGACCCTTTTCCTACACCCTTCGCCAACGAGATTATTAATGGAGTCGTCGGTCATGAATGCTACTCTTTCACAAATGGATTTTCTTACTATAACCAAATCCCTGATGCTAAAAAAGATCAGCACAAGACTACATTTGTTTGTGAGTTTGGATCGTTTGCTTGTAAAGTCATGCCTTTCGGTCTCAAGAATGCACCAGCAATCTTCTCAAGAATTGTCGTCAAAGCTTTTCAAGAATATATATATATATATATATATATATATATATATAACGATGGTTGTCTACTTCAATGAATGGACAATCTACTCTCTACTTCGCAACCATATCCAATGTCTTCAACTCATGTTAGAACAGTGTCGACAGATACAGCTATCATTGAATATCAAAATGTGTATATTTGCAACACCGATCGAAATCCTCCTGGGCCATGTTGTCTGCAAAGACGTGATCAAAGTCGACTTCGCCAAAATCAAAGTTTAACAAAGTCTTCAAACTTTAACAAAAAATGCTCAAGATAATAACCTCTTCAACGTAGCTTTCAGACTTATACAACAAGCTCGGGCTCATACAGCAACCTCACCATTCATACATATGAAAATATTTACAGACATTTTCCAGAAAAACTCCATGCACAGAAATTAGGGCAAAATTAGGTTTTCCAACAGTCAAAATCATCCTCAGTAAAAGTATGTAAGTTTTACCTTCACGCAGTTGGAGAATGGTGTGAATCTCTACAACTATACAATCTCTCTCCACCAACGATCTTCTCGCCGGTCTTCAATGAACTTGCAGCAACAAAATGGCAAGATGGCTTCACTCATCAACCGCTTCTCAGCTTTCAGCTTTGAGTACTGAGATGGCAAGTCGCAGCTCTCAAAGAATACTAATACAGTCTCAATTCTCAAATATACAGTACCACGAGTTCTCAATAAAAGATGTCACTCAAATGAGGAAGTCGCAGCTATCAAGGTATTATACTATGGCTACAAAAAACTTCAATCATTCATCCCACAAAAGAATGCACAGACTCCTCGTATCCCACAAAACTTATGCAATTACAACACAGCCTTTGAAGGTGACCGGAATTATGGGAAATTTTCAGAACTCATGTAACTCACGGGTGTGAAGAAGCAGAGGCTCGATCACTCTTCACAAGCAATACAAATGAAGATCGAAACACAAAAGCTTCAGCGTGGTAAAGGTTAGGTTCATAAAATATTGGACAATACCTCAAGACACAGTCTTCAACATTATCATGCATGAATGATAGTGCGCGCAGCACCAAAATTGGGTGCAGTCATAAAACTCTGAAATATTTCTCAACGTATGCTAGAGACTAACAGACAGGTGGGCAGCAGGATGATTATGAGGATGTGCAGCAACAATGAAGGAGAAACGCCGGGAAAAACGTTCATCTCCCAGAAATTTTAGCAGAGGGCAGACACATTAATGAGCCAGCATTCTGACAATGGACTGGCAAGCATAAAGGTTGTCAAGTCTGAAATGCAGACAGGAGTTATGGCAGGTGGTGCTCTAATACCACTGTCAGATAGATAACTCCCGAATTCTGTTTATTTCATTCCCAAAGCATTTATTTATACATTGTATCTAGTGGCTGAGTTTCATATTCCAACCAACCTTTTCATCTTGATACCACTGTCAGATAGATAACTCCCAAAATCTGTTTATTTCATTCCCAAAGCATTTATTTATACATTGTATATGGTGGTTGAGTTTCATATTCCAACCAACCTTTTCATCTTCCTACGTGACTCTTCATATTCATATTCTATTTACATAATCTATAGAACCATAATCTGAGAATTAGGTTTCCAACATTAAGGATAGTAAGTAAGCTAATTTTACCAAGGGTAAAAGCACCCTAAAACAGATTGTTTCTGCTAAATCCATCAAATGAGGAAAACATCTTGAGCAGTTATTCACCCTTACATGTAAGCGAGTTGAAAGCCTTGATTCGCTTTGCTTTCATTCCCCTGGCCAATTCCCTCGTTCATTGGGTCACACCTACACTTAGTGTCTTTGCCAAATTTGCCAAGCTAAGTAAAACCTTTTGTGAAGTTTTAAAACTAATTATGTCAAACAGAGAAACAAGAAGTTGATTTCCCTTATCATGATTGGCATATGATTAAGTGTCCTTGATCAAAGTTAGGGTGAAAGCAAGTGATCCAATCTAATTTCAGAAAATATTCCGCTGGTTTGAAAAGTATTGGTAGCCTATAGTTCAAGGAGTGATGTTTCCCCCTCTAGTCTGCAGATCTTTCATTGGAAGGAAGAAAAGTGCAGGAGCTAGGAAAGATTATCCTATAGCAGATCGCCACCTAAATCCAAGGCAAATTGGTGGTGATTGGTAGGGGGTGATTTCATCAAAAGGAGAGATCTGTAACCACCAAAACAGCACAAAGCCTATGGGAGTTAGCCAGTTAATACAACTTTCAATTTATGATGGGAAAGGGACAGTTGCATGATGCCACTGGCAATCTTCCAGCTTTAATTTGTGCAGGTTTGATATGAAAAATGAACAGCAAATTATTGGAGTGTTAATGATAAAATTCGCCCCTTATCCTGATTATACATGTAGCTGTCATCTAAACTACCTCAGAATGGTAATCTAAACTACTTCATTTAAACCTGAATGGTGGTCGAAATGGTACTGTACAGGTAGATTTTCAAAGTGATCAGTAATTAGTAGCAGATTTTGTCACAGTAATGGAGCCCAAACCAAATTTTACCCAGGCAAAATATGTCAAATTGTCATAAAACAGTGTGCTTAAGGTAAGGACTGCTGTAGGAATCATTTTTCAGTGAGATTTCTATAGGGCAGAATCAATGTAAGCCATAAAGAATTCCAGGGGTCAGTCACAGAGTGGTAAAATAAGCATTATGAGAGATAAATGTGGCGAGGCCATGGCGTTTGGACAATTGGGAAAGGGCCTTGGCAGAACATACTTGGCACTTCCACTGAACCTGATTTTTTATTCATGCTATTGATGCATCTGCATATGACCCTGTGCAAGATCATAGAACTCTTAGAGAAGAATCATATATCCATAACCCAGTTTAAGCTCAAAAGTTCTAACATGGAGTTTGTGTACCAGTTTGATTTCCCAGAAGCAAAGGAAAGATTCGATAATAGATCCAAACGGATGGAGGTAATGGTTTCCATTTTGAAGATTGTAGCTCGGACAGGAACTTCTGCACAGATTTAGTGTCAATGTGTCAGAAGTAGTTCAAGTCAAATCTATCTTGTAATTCACTGTAGTCATAAAGTGAAAGTGTTATTTAGCTGTGATTTAGACTAATCTCAACCATACATCTTGATCTCACTGAGAGATTAGGATTCTAGTAGATTAGGGTTTGAGCTTAAGTATAAAGGTAGGTCAACGTAGAGGGTTAAGACACACATTCACTCAAAAACAAGTTTGTCAAGCGGTGACCTAGTTCATAACTTCAGCAGGTCTAGAGCACAGGAGAGGAACAGCATGCAGGGGCAGGCAGGAAAAACAGAATGCAGATCCATACTATCAATTCCATACGGTCGTACGGCAGGATTGTACAGCAGGCAGCAGACAGTTTGGAGGCAGTTTCTCTTGATTCCAGTAAGCAGATTTTTTTCAGTAATTGCTCTGCTCTTTGGGTGTACCATACAGCTGTTAGTTTGACAGCTTGTGGAGGCTTCCTTGTAAGCTTTGATTTGTTAATTAAAAGCTCATTTAAAGGAGTATATCTGTATATTGTGTTTATGCTTCCGCTGTTTACTTTCCAGCTATATATTTGATTACTGCTGTGTGAAGAATCTAATTCTGCAATTAAATAGCAGTTTTGTTCAGTTGAGAAAATAAGGACAGAAATCACCTAGGGTTTGGAAAATTAACATTCAATTGCAGAGGTATCTGACGGTGCTCACAAGTAGGTATCTAGGAATAGTTATGGGGAGCTGTTGGTTAAGGAACTACATGAGGGTTAGCCTGTTAGGCAAATTTCTAGCAATGGAGATAGGATTTCCAACAGTGACCTTAAGTTAGGTTTGTAAGATAGGATCACTTCTTTTTGCTTTTAGAAAACAGCACAAAAGGCCATCCAAAAAGCAAAGAAAGCCATTCAAACAGCAAAAAGAGTCACTCTGAGCATGCATGCAGAGCCTTTTTGCCTTGCTGTGTTTTGTTTCCTCTTTCTCCAGCAGTTAGGGCAAGTTGGCTTTGAGGGTACAAGCTTCTATATGCGCAGATTTGAACAAAATAAAGTAGATTTGACATTTTTATCCTCGAAAGAGTATGTAGCTGCAGAGGACTCATCTCTCTTTCACCTTCGAGACCTCACATCACTACCACCACTGCATGCAGTGTCAGACTTGGCCTCAGACTCAGCCTCGGAAGTTGAATCTGATAGAATCTGTTTGTAGCTGGCAGCTGCAGAGGACTAGGACTCAGAATCGACCGAGGGTCAACTCAGATTCAGACTCAACTAGGCAACGGCAAGTTTGAATTTGATGACTCGATTTACAAAAAAATATATAAAATATTAAAATTTTAATGGAAAGTTTTATTTTAAAGATTCCAAACTATTAGAGACGAAATATGCGAACTATGTTCATGTATATACCATGTAAGGGTGAATATATCAAAATGGCACCAAATGCAATACATATCTGAAACAAAATACATAATCAATGAGCCTCTACATTCCTCTAGAGTCCAAAAAAAAACCTACAAGATCAACATGATCAATCATCAATTCAGCCTCAAACTCCGCGGACTCGGCCATGACTCGGACCAGTTTGAATTTAATGACTTGGTTTACAAAAAATACAAAAAATATTAAAATTTTAATGGAAAATTTTATTTTTAAGATTCCAAACCATTAGACACAAAATATGCAAAGTATGCTCAGTATATACCATGTAAGGGTGAATATATCAAAATGGCATCAAGTGCAATACATATTTGAAACAAAATACATAATCAATGAGCCTCTAAATGCCTCGAGTCCAGAAAGAACACCTTCAAGATCAACATAATCAATCATCAATGATCATCATCAAACTCATCACCACTTCTAGAAATGAGATCCTCGGCATCAACATTTGGATCAGACTCCTTGGAGTCCTCAGCCTCATCAAGTTGTTCATGGACATCTACAAATCTACAAGAGCAATAGTAGAAGTAGTAGAAGCACCGCTACGTCGGTTAGTGCCTACCATGCCTAGATCTATGGCTGCATCACCTACCATTGGCACTATTGGATCCACATCTAAATCAACCCACCCCAAGTCTTCTACATAAAAATCACGATCAAGAACAAATTATGTCGTGTGAGGCTCCTCTTCCCATTCTAAGGTTGGATCAATATCACACACCACAATGGGATTTATATCAAGTCTTATGTTCAATAATTGGTTGTGCCTTAGTCAGAGGTTGTACTATACAAAGACAAGTTCATTTAACCATTTTTGTGCCAAATGGTTTCTCTGCTTCATGTGACTCCGCTCAAAGACAAACCAATTGCAGCCACACTTGGATACACTACAAGTCTAACTTAGGACTAGAATTTCATACTTTTGCAATTGAGGACACTGGCTACCAATGATTCCCACAAATGTGTTGCAAATACAAAGTTAGTTCAAGAAATTAGATTGTGAATTTGGTGAAAAGTTTAAGATTAATCATTAAACAATTGAACTTAATAAAACTATGGAATTGTTTACTCGATTGGTCCACATCTCTTGCAATCTTTGCTAGGATTTTGCCAAAGGTACATGTGGTTCTAGTGAAAGCACTAATTTGTCGGTGTATCTTTGGTTGCTCACTCTCATTAGGGACCATGCACTCTAGGCACTCATACAATCCATCTTTGACCTCCTCGATTTGATCTTCTCCGAGTTGTGTTCTATAATGATACCTTGGGTTCAAGAAATACCTAACGGAATGTATAGGGCAATGGAGTTGATTATTCCATCTATTGTCAATGATCTCCCAGGTAGGCCCATACTTAAACTACCCTATCCTTGCAAATTGCTCTTATCTGCTCTTTTTCCTAGTCCATAGCCTCATATATGTAAGGGCTATTTTTCCCCATCTACCAACCGCAACACCTTAACAAAGGGCTCAACAATTAACATAATCTTTGTTTATTTTTTCCAAAATGTGGTCTCAAAAACTTTATTTTTGGTGTATTTTGCATCTTGTTTGTGAGCCCCAATGAGATGCATTCCATTCATCATGTGAAAACATATTTTGCAAGTTTTTTGCTTAAGAAAGAAGAGATCGCAACATAAGGAAATATGTTGCGAATTTTGTGATGGCCAGCTTAACAAGTTCCCCACCCTCATTGTCTTTCCTCTTTAGGTTCAATACCTATGAGTGGTTATAGATGTATTTTGTAATTCTCTTAGTATGCTCTATAGTATTCTTGATCCAATCTCATTTGTCTATATCCTCAAGCATGAGGTCTACGCAATGTGCAGCACATTGGGTTCAAAAGATAGTTGTGTATTTGCTCTCTAACATCTTACCAGCAAGAACAACATTTGCCACACCCGCCTCCACAACAATCTCATCCAAAAGCTTAAATAAAAAATATGCGTCTTTCACCTTATCAAATACATCAACCAATTGAAAGAACATGGTTCCGTGTGGGCAAGAGACAAGGAAAATTAGTATATTACAGTTCCTTCCATCAATCCATCCATTTAACATGATGGTACATCTCGTTCTGGGCCATGACTCTTTGAACTTCTTCAAGTATTCATCTGTGGACAAGACATCTTTGTGCAGAAGAGATCCCTTCAATTCATGCATACTAAGGTCTTTGAAGCCCCTACGAGCAACAATAATGGAATCCCACATACACCAGTAATAAGGTGAATGGGCGGCATTGAAGGGGATATTTGCATCATACCACAATCTAGCTATGTATTCATATGCAACTTCTTTATATTGTTTCTTCCAAAGGTTATCTACGGTAGGGATGAGTTTGACTCAATTGAGAGGCACTAACAAAGGTGGGGGAATGTGTGAGAAAATAAATTTGAATGGTCTTCTTCTTTTTAAGTTAGTTATCATGAGTTTCAGGAACATAATGAAAGGGGGGCCCTAACATTGGAAGAAGAAATAGAGGGAGAGTCTTTGAAATCAAAGCTCATATTTGAATGGGATCCCCTCATCATGGAAAGATGCATGTTCCTCCCTACTTCAAGATTTATTACAAATTATTTAGCCTTCTATTCTTAAATTTTTTCAAATTGTTGCTTCAATTCCACTCTTATTGCTCCAATCTCTTCTTGTGGTATAGCACAGGGAGTAATTTGGCCACTTATACCAGCCAAATGTTGCTTCAGCCTATGGAAACCACTCCCCAGCTTGATCAATTTCTTGCAAAATTTGCAATACATCTTATTGCTAACAACATCGACATGGATCCATGCAGGGTATTTCCCTCTTAGAGGAATGGTAAATGCAAAGTTCAACTAATCTGCAAAAAGTGGAAACCCTATCTTAGTTTTTTTACAACAAAGCCTAAAACTATTACTAAATACTAAAAAGCATGTTTTATGTATGTTTTACATTTTTTAAGAGAGCAAAAAGCATGGCCAAACTACTATTAATATACCTACACGGTGGCAAACGGCTCAATGGGCATAACAAAATGGACAGCAACTCCTCCAAGATTGAAGATGTGTCGTAGCCTCCTCATTAAGATGCTAAGTTCAAGTAACCTGCAAAATGTGCAAACCCTATCTTAGTTTTTTTACAACAAAGCCTAAAACTATTACTAAATACTAAAGAGCATATTTTACGTATGTTTTACATTTTTTAAGAGACCAAAAAGCATGGCCAAACTACTGTTAACAAACCTACATAGTGGCAAACGACTTAATGGGCATAATAAAATGGACAACAACTCCTCCAAGCTTGAAGATGTATTGTAGCCTCCTCACTAAGATGCCAACTCCACTACAAACAGGTCAAGAAGATTGACCAACAAGCTCCAAAAACTCCAAATGCTCACATTCTGAAATGCTACTCCTAAAGCTCGAAATACTCACAACTGGTCAACAATGATGGTGTGAAGCAAATAGAAGGTGGGGGGTCTCTTTATTGCATTAGCTTAAGGTTTAGGTAATTAGGGAATTTTTAAAATGGTTTTTTTGACAATCCATGTGCAGCTATGGGTCCGACACTAAGTCGATCGAGTTGACATGAACTAAATTGATCAACCATTTAGACACCAAATCAGTTGAGTCATGCCCTGACTCGACCGATTTGGTACCAAACTGGTCACTTAAGCCAAGCCACAATCTGAATCGAATCGATTGGGGGTTGACTTAGCCAACTTAAACGAGTCTGAGTCAAAGTCTGAGTCGAACCATCACTGATATACCAGTGACTCAAACTCGATTGAGTTGATCGGCTAGGGTTCCAAACCGGCCACCAAATCGGCTCGACAAACCAGTTTGGTACCAAACTGGCCGAGTAAGACCTTAACACAACCAGTTCAGTATGAAACCGGTCAAAACCAAATGAGTTTGACTTAATCAAGGCATATACGTGGAAGGAAAAGCTGACGTGGGTCCGGGTAGGTCGCATACGTGGAAGGAAAAGTTCATGTGGGTCCTTATAGAAACCATTTGATTGACAGTGAGACCTATTACCAGTCTTTTAAAAACCAATCACTCGAACTCGAACTCAACTAACTTGACCGGCAAGGTTCCGAGCCGGTCACCAAATCGGCTCGACCAACCGATTTGGTACCGAACTAGATGGGTCTAACCTTGACACGACCAATTCGGTATGAAACCGATCAAACCAATTGAGATCAACTTAATTAAGTTGATGTGGGTCCTACTAGGCACATATGTGGAAGGAAAAGTTGATGTGGGTACGAATGGGCACATACGTGGAAGGAAAAGGTGATGTGGGTCCTTCTAGAAACCATTTGAGTGACAGTCAAATGAGTTGACCTAGAATGACCATATAAAGTTCTTAAAGTAAAAGGGTAGAAAGGGAAATATAAAGAAATAAAAGCTTAGGATGTTTAAAGATATTTGAGAGGGGTACCAACCTCATCGAACCTCATATGCTAAAAATAAAATTTCGCATCCCATCCAAAATTCAACAGAGTTAGTAGTTTTCAGAAATTCCAATTAATTGAATTGCACCAAACTGAAGACAAGTCCACCAAACCATCAACACACGTCAAATGTGTTGATTTTTCCTAAGCAGCATCGAGAGACATTCTCTTGGAGAATGGAAGCACATGGTCAATTACCAAATACTTGACCCAGTCTCTGACTGGGGGACTCAGCCTAGAGCTGAGGGCCATTCATTGAATGGAGGCACCTGGTCAGTTACAAGGAATTTGAAGCAGTCTGGATTAGGGGACTTGACCTAGAGTTGATGGCCATTCACTGAATGGAGGCACCTGGTAAATTACCAGGAATTTGAACCACTCTAGGACTGGGGGACTCAACCTAAGGATGAGGGCCACTCTCCAGGAGAATGGAGGTGCTTGGTCAATTACCAAGTATTTGACATTGAGTCATTTGATGCAACCTAGGGCTAAGGCACCTGATTGGATCTATGCACGTGAGGCACTCCTCTCCTTGATCTATGGGCTATGAGACCTTCTCCAGGGATTAACTACCCTTGGTTGAGACACCTAGCACCTGATCTTGGTGGCACGAGGAGATCAAGTTAAAGCATTTAGTAAACATGTTGCAACATAAATATAAAAATATAACTAATATATAAGATGCATAAGGTGTTAAATGGTGCATCATGATCACATATCGACACTAAATTGAAAAGCCCGAAATATGTCCTTGATAGAATGATAGAAAATCACATCAAATGATCATAATAAATGTATCTCATGAGATGGATCGTCACAACTCATGAGGCATCTAGATGCTACATAGTACACTGATAAATAATAAGAATCATCGATCCCCTCTACACCTTTTACGGGCAAGCGGCACCACTCTTCCTCTGGAAGCGTCAAGTGGTCCTATAGGTGATATGGATGAGCCTAAGGTCGAATTGGAAGCTTCAACTGCTCGAGCTATGGTGGAAGGTAATGGGGCAAAGGTGTCAGCCAATGTGAGTTGTCTCCTCCCATAACTGCATATCATCAAAATCAATGCCTATACTGAGATCCTATTCATCAATAGCACCCTATGGCCTTATGCCTCCCTCCTCTAGGCTCTAGCCCTTGTCTCTACCTCAAATCTCGATGTTGATCCTCCAAGGATAGCAGCCAACACTTTACAATTTTGATGAAACTCCCTAATCCAATCAACATAGAGGGGTTAATGTGCTTGATTAAATGTCCATCCCATACCCTTATACATGATAGAATCTAGTGGAAATGGTGTAATCCTGAAATCTTGAAAATCATTAAGTTTGTTGAATTCTAAATGGGATCTTAAATTCTACTTTTTGCATGTGAAGTCCGATGAGGTTGGAACCACTCTCGAACATCCTGAAACAATTAATGGTAATGTTAAAAATTTAAATAAAAGGATAAAAAATGAAAGATAAGGAGAATGATAGAAAATGAACTTTTACTTTAAGAATTTAATATCACCCATTATTACACCATCAAACAAGTCGGTTCTGATAACACTACCAAAAACCCAGCCCACTGCTTCATTTCCCAAATTCCATGTGTTTTTTATTTGCAAGGCGATATTTCCCAAAAAATCGTGATATATTCCCAACATGTCACGACACATTAAATATATCACGATGTATTTAAAATATTGTATATATCGTGATTTTTAAGGGGCGATATATCACCGAGGGGAATGACTCGCAATATATCACCGCTATATTTAACTATGAGTTAGAACTCTCGATTGACTTTTTACTTTAAAATTGCAGTGTTACACAAGGACACGTCAACAAAGCGTAGGAAACGTGCTTCCATCCCTCATGCGTCCCGAAACTTGGAACTCCATTGGAAACATGCCCCCATGTCCCCATTTGAAGGAAAACTCAAGGAAACGACACGTCCCCACATTTCCTTTGACTGTTTTTTACTAAGAAAATCAAAAAATTAAAAATTAAATGATGAGGGTCGCATCGTCTGCCATTTCCCTTCTCTTTAGCCACGATATTTCAGTTTGACTTTTAACCTTCTCTCTTTTGCTGCCCATGAAATCTCATTTGTCACTTTTACTGTTGTGTAGAGGGCTTTCTTGCTTCCATGACAACCTACAGGTTGTTGCATGGGGGGTATGTCTGAAAGACTACTGAGTGAAGGGTTTTGTTATCTTCTTGTTGCCATGAGGTTGTGATTTCATGGTTTACCTTGTCTCTTGTTGTCATGAGGTTGTTGCGTGGAAGTTTTACTCTTCTCTCTAGCTGTTGTGTGGAGGATTTCACTAGTTGCGACTTGTATTTGCTGTCTAGGGGCTGAGCTCAAGTTGCCTGCAACCTGCCTTAAAGTTGTCCACTGTTGGAACTTGAAGGGTTTAGGACTGAGGGTCAGATTGTGTGAGGAAACCCACTATTGGAACCTTGATGTAGTTGTTGGAGGAGTTGTTGGAGACTTGAGGTAGGGTTACACTTACACTTACCAAGTTACCACTTTCCCTGTTTGAATTAAATTTTAATTAATGTTGCCAATGAATTTTTTACATGATTCAATTACCAATGACAATATGCCAACCTCAAACCCTTATTGTAGGTTGTGTTTTCAATTGAAACTAAACAAACCCAATACATTAACCAATGCCAGAAATGAGTCATTTTGGCAACAGTAACAGCAGTTACAGTGATAGTGACTATGATATTGAGGCAGAAAACACAAGGGGAAGTACGGCAGTGAACAACCATTTGCATGGATCAGGAATAAAGTCAATTCCAGACTACCAAAAGATTTGTAAAAAAAAAAGCGAAGGGGTCATTCAATCTTCAAAAAACCCTTCTAATAGATGCAACCAAACAAGGTAAAAGATCTTCAAAGGCTAGTGGTGGCTCACATGATTGCAAATGCAATATTCATGGCCATCCTGGGTTGGAAGCTATAGTAGGGTTAGGCAACATCTCTTTTGGAAATTTCGGGTAAAGGAGTGAATGTATGCCTAAAGTTAACAACAGCTCAAAAGTTCTGAACCGGTGAGGCTGCAAAGGGCAGCAAATGCAAAAGGAATGTGTCTAGCAGAAATGTCACCTCCCAACCTAACCAATACACAATGATACCTCCACCATCAATAGTTGGGACTGCTTCATCAAAAAAGAAGGTTTCTATATCTCGTTCTTATTCTCTTCCATGTTACTTTCTCTCCTTATTTGAAGGAAATGGTCCAATCAATTGCAGAAACAGGACCCTCATATGTACCTCTTGATGAACATAAGCTAAGAACAACAAATTTAGAAGAGTGAGTATCTAAAATTACTGTGCAAAAGGAGCATATGAGACAAACATGGGTGAAGCCAAGGTGCTCTACTGTTATGAATGAGTGGAGCACCCACTAATCATCATAGTGACATCTGTAGCAGGTATATTCTTTCTGAGAGCCATTGATTGTTCTGGAAAGTGAAAGGATGTAGTTTTCCAATTTGAGCTTCTTCAGAATGCTATAGAGGATGATGGGGCTGACAATGTGGTACAAGTTGTGACAGATGCAACAGCAATTTCTAGAGCAACTGGGTTATTAATTTAGAGCAAATATTCATATAAGCATATTTACTGGACTCCTTGTTGTGTGCATGCACTCAACAATGCACTAAAGGACATTGGAAAAATTCAGGGGATATCGAACTCAGTGACAGCTGCTACAGATGTGCAAATGTTTATCTGTAACCACCACACCCTCTTGGCCATGTAGAGGGCTTGCATGAGGAATTAATTCCTCAAGCCCATTGATACTAGTGATACTATATATACTATCTATTTTCTCTTATAGTAGAGAATGATGGAGGTACAAGCACCACTGCAATCCATGTTTGTGAGTCCGAAGTGGGCAAGGAGGTCAAAATCCAAGACAGACTTTGGGAAAAGTTTAGGCTTCAGGTGTTGGATAATGATTGGTGGGCAGAATCTAGTTATTTAGTGTCATTCCTAGCCCTTATTGTAGAGGTCATTTGTTACACCGATTTAGATGCTCCTAGCCTTGAAAAATCTATGAGACTTTTGATAACATGTTGGGTCGTTTGAGAGCAGCAATTTTCCAAAAGTAGCCCTCATTAGAGGGCTATACAACCCATATTCAACCAATCATTCAACATAGATGGGACCACATGAACACACCTTTGCACATGGCAGCATATGCTCTTAACCGAAAACAGTATGTAGAAAGGCTTAGAAGTGTTCCTCCCATTGATGATCCTCAGGTAAAGAATGGTTTTTGAAATGCAATTGGAATGAGTACAATGAAGAGGAAGGGAAAAAACTTTGAAGACAACTTGTTTAGTTTGCAAGTCTTAGCGACACCTTCAACAAACCCAATACTCGAGCAAATCGCATAGATCTAAGCCAAGAGGCTCCAAAGCTCAAACATCTTGTTATCTAAGTCACCAGACTCAAGGACACGGGACACGAAGGACACGAAAATACAAGTGTCCAATACGGACACGGTGACCCCCGAAATCAAGACATGGAGGACACATTATATATATATATATATATATATATATATATATATATATATTTTAGAAACTAAAACATTTACAAATATTCAATAGAAATTAGTAATTGGAATCAATACACAATACACATTTTGTAATTCACAAATCACAATGAGACATAAAGATGATAGCTCAAGATGTCGAACCATATTTCTCATTAAGTCATCAAAATCAAAACGTATTACATAGATGTCGGAATGCCACTGGCAACTAGTAGTAAATAGTAAATACAAAAAGGGGTAGATCATAAAAGAGATCAAGATGGAAGAATCCCATCTGTCAATACTCCTCCTCCATGCCTGAATCAACAAGCTCATCACTGCCTTGACCTTCATCTTCCTCCTCCTCCTCTTTGCCCATCTGACGGTCTGCATCTGCTGGTGTGGAGGATGACCCCTCCATAGGATCACCATCATCAAAAGTGACTGGCTCTAGCACTGGATCATTAAGATCCATGTTGGCTAATGCCAACTCACTATTGTCCAAACCCATATCATCAGGAAAGACATCCCACATATTTGTCTCTCCCTTCACCCACTCCTCCCTCTTCCTATAAATAAGACAAAGGTTGGAGTGCACATGCACCATCATCTCTGCCCTAGACTACTCAAGCCTGCTCTTCTTCAAACTATACAAGTTCCCATATGTGCTCCAATTCCTCTCACAACTAAAGGATAAAGTACCTTGAGAGATGACCCTCAAGGTTATCTTTTGTAGAATAGGGCATGCTTCCCCATGAGTTGCCCACTAAACATAGGGTTTCTTAACCCCCATCTCTCTAGGCACCTCATAGCCTCCGAATTTCCCAGTGCCAGTGGAAAACTCTAAAAAGCCCTCCTCCACCTCTTCAAGTAGGTCTCTATCCTAAAGTAGTCATCTAAATGCTATCTTCCTCCCCTGTGAAATCTCTCCATCCATGTGAGGAGGGACTCTGCGTGAGGACCTCGACCCACCATTGAGTCAATCATGACCATAGAACTTGGGGTTCAATGAGTTGGCCAAGCAATGCAAAGGTGTGCGATTCTTATCCCACCTAGAGATAAGAATACTCTGTATGGTAGACTATAAGTTCTTTGTCGATGTCTCATACTCGGCACACTCATTCTCCATAACAATGGTCCTCATGGACTCAATCATGGAATCCCACCCCTCATAAACATCTGCTAGGATGGGTTGGTCTGTGTCTACAAACCGCAACAAATAAATGACCAGCTCCATGATCATAATGGTAAGATCTACCCTCTCCCACCAACCATTATCTAAAACTATGTCCTTTACCTTTTTTGAAGCAATCGGATCCGTTTTTCTCCAAAAGGACCAAGTCTCTAAAAAAACCATGTACCCAAGAACGGTTTTGACTCCCTCAACCTCTTGAGCTTGATGAACGAGGAAACAAACCGAGTATCTACAATATTCAACAATGAAAGAAGTGTGTACTTTTTGTAGATTGTGAGGGCATTGATGTGGTTTTGTACAAAGTTACAGATATGGAGGGCATCCTCAATAGGTTTGTCAATCCATGTCACATCTAAAGCAATAGATTTCAGTGCTAAATTCAAAGAATGGACAATGAAAGGTGTCCAAAGTACCTATAAGATCAATAAAAGCAAGTATAAATGAGTCTAGACTCTAGACTCTACAAGAATACAACTAACAACTCAAATGAAAATCTATAAATTGACCTTTCCCCTAGGGCATAGATGAAACTTGTGCTAAATTCAAAGAATGAGCAAATTAGCAATGCAAGTTGTCCAAAATGAAAATACCTTTAGCTTCCACAATCATGCGAACAACCTTGCAAACAGGTGCATTGTCGATGATGATTTGTACACAAGAATCAACACCTACGTTGTCAATGACTTTGATGAACAACTCACCCATATATTGTGGATCCTTGTATTTCCCAAGAGCATCCACCGCTTTCAAGAACACCGGACCATTTGGGGAAGACACCATAAAATTAACGCGTGGATGGAGTGGTGCATCCATCCATCCATCAGAGACAATACTGACACCGACTATGGGCCATTTTGATCTAATTGGCTCAAGAATTTTATCCACCTCCTCCTTTGCCATAACCAACAATGTGGTTCTAAGCTTCTATGAACCAACAGGCACATAACCAATTGGAGGTCGTTCAAGTAGACTTCGACACATCTCAATGAACAATGGTGACCGTGCAACATTGCATAAAGAGAAGTTAAGGTAGAAAAAGAATGCAATGGTAAGGTCCACCTCTTTCCACGCCTCTTGTTGGAAAATCTTGTCCACTGGAGCACTTGTAGTTGGCCTCTATCTTGTTGAATAAGTATCAACCTCACTCCCAAATATGCTAGAGGGTTTCCTCAAGATTTAAAGAGGATCCTCTTTCTGTTGTCTTGCTTGCTATTGCCACCTTCCCTTGGCCAACATGATCCTCTCTTTCCATCTCCCTCCTTTGGGTGTTACTCAGTGCTTTACATGAAGAATCCCACAAGGAAGGGCCAACAAATGGCCCTTAACCTGGTAAAATGTACTTTTAAACTCATGCTTGCAGAAATTGCAACTACAACTCACATTGCCTCCCCCACCAAGCTTTGCTCCGGGCCCTTCTTTCCTTGTCACATACTCCACAAAGGGTATTTACTCTCTTGGGCTTATTGACTTACTAAAACAAGGTTAAATTGAGCATGAGCTCCACCAGAAGCAGTTGGAGCACTAGCAGGAGTAGAAGAGTATATGATTAGAGGAAGAGGAGGAGAGGCACTAGATGAAGCATTTCTCCCTTTCCTTTGCCCTTTAGTTGTTGCCCTAGCTAATTGAGATATTCGTCTTCTTGCTTGATGGTGAGCTTGAATCCTCTCAACGAAATCCCCCCTCAAATGCACTTAGAAACCCTTGCGAATGCTTCAAATCTTCTTTCACCTGCAAAAAAACTCACGGTAACCTCTCCCTTCACTTGCAAATGCAAAAATGAATGACAAAAATCGGTTTTAAAAATCATGTGGGCGTCTCTTTTACGTTTTTCGTGTTCTAGAATCGGGACACGTAGTTGACAGTGTTGGGACATGATGTCAACATGTGCCTAACACATGTTTTTTCGTGTCCCCATTCCAAGAATGAAAAAACATGTGTTGACGTCGTGTTCATGTCCGACACGACCCCACAGGACACAAGGGGCAATATGGACGTGTCTGGTGACTTAGCTTGCTATTCATTTCTTGTCACAAATTGGTAGTTCCTCTGCAACAAAGAGGAATTAGTCCACACATAATTTCATCCACTCCATCAAGAGGCACAAACTTACCTCTATAAGAGCGAAAAAGTTAGTTGTTGTGCTAGTGCCAACATCTTGACCATAGGAAGACACCTAAGTAATTGAAAAGACCGACAACACAGTAGGGTGTTGATCCAGAGGATGATGCACAGGTAGATGAGGAGGGACCCGATGAGACACAATTCAGGTTGGTTGGTGTGCCATTTAGAATGATTGGGAATGCAAGGGATACTGAGTCAAATAGCGATGTTTCCATGGTTGATACCGATTCCTTCGTGCAGCAGCTAGATGCAAAGAATAGCAAGGCATTTCCTTGAGCAATTGTGCTCATATGTCATTTGACATGTTCTACTTCTTTCTACTTTTAGTATTGTCTTTGTTTTGAATCTTAATGGATTTGACTCTTTAACTTTTAACTTTCAAGTCCTGAGACATTTATAAATTTGAATCTTAATATATAAGATTGAATGTTCATTGTTTTGAGTTTTCATTTCATCGTTCAATATGGTTGTATTTCCAATTTTGTTTCATCAATTATAGATTATCGTGGTTGTATTCGCTTTATTTCACTTAATGTATTTTGTAAATTTAAATAGTCTTTAGAAACCTCAATGACTTATATTCCAACTTCCAATTTTTATGTATTCTAATACAAATTTTGGAGGTATTTCTGGCAAAGTCCCTTGTATTGAAGACACAAACATCCCCTTCTACATTTTCTAAAATTTGGGGAAAACTTCTACATTGGCCACTCACTTGTTTTCCTGCTCCTTCATCCCCACGTCACAAGAACTTGATGAAACATTGTAAAATTGAACATTATATAGAGGTCTTTATCAATGCTACTAGATCTGCAGTATTATTACAATACTTCCCTTGTTTGATTTACATTTTGCAAACTAATTCCCCTTTCAAACAATCAAAACTTGAGCGGTAACACTAATGCAGCGTTAATATAATCCTCACAATTCCATTGACTGGATCAGATTTTGCGAACTTATTTCCCTGTCTAAACTTAAGCAGCAATGCAAATATGCAATATTAATATTAATTACAATTTTATTGATTAGATCAGACTTTGAAGCAATTTTCTCTTGTTTATGTCCAGAGTGACTCCCATAACTGCAAAGGATCTGCATCGTCTAAAACAAGTGGAATTGTATGCATGTCTTCAATCTCATGCAGTGTCGCACTGTAAAAATGGCAGACAATCATACACGATATTTTGTTATAAGGTGAGGAAATTAGCATGTTGCAAACTAATCTTAGCGAGCCTTGCTTGTATGGAAAGCCAATTGCAATTGCAGCTCTGCAACTTTTTTCTGAAAATCATTGTCAAAATCTTTCACCTGCTTCACGCACTATATTGTTTACTGCCTCAACTCTTTGCTAGGCCAGAAGATCCAATCCAAACAACACAATCAATCCCCACATCGCCAAATCGCAAATACTTTCCACTAGTTCAAAAGATGCAGCCTTTAACAAAGTTCAGAAATTTTTTATTATTTATCGAAAAATTTTACCAAGTAATATTGAGATGGGTGACGTCCTGGAAATGCTGGTGTTGAACCCTCCTAAGGAACATGAGCTTGTGGTCTTACTGCAAAATAGATAATTAACTTGACACAAGTGATGAGCTCCATCCTCCCTTGTGATAGGGACACTCTTGCGGTAGTTGATAACCGAATCAAATATGGTTTAGATGCCGGGATCAAAGAGGCCTATAATCAACTCTGTTCTCGACCACTTTATAAACTGCTAAAATTGCAACCTAATGCCGTCGCGTCTATATGTATTTGTCTCCAAAATATAACAAACAAGAAAGTAGTTTAAAAATATCTATTTTTCCCAAAAATAATAACGAACAAAAAAATTTAGGGTTTGAGTGGAAACAACAAAATAGGAGCTTATTCAAGTGTATGCCCTCTATCAAATATTTTCGAATTTGGGACTTAGGGAAGTACCGTCCTCTTCTAAGTCACTGCCACTATCGATAACTTGAAACTCCGGATCCTTAATTTCGCCATTATCTTCATCAGGCTGATTCGGCTCCGGCGGCTTCTGCAAGCTTACAACCTCAACAATCTTCTCACAACGGCTTTTTGCCCCAATCAAATTTGGATTAGAGGCCACACCGAAGGAACGATAGTTTCGAATAACTGTGTCGGTCTCGTCCCACTTTCCACTGTTCACAAAACAATTGAAACCAAGATAAAGCCACAATGAGTCCGCCTTGATTTTCAACAGCTTTCGATCGATGGAAACGAGGATTTGCGTTGAGTTATTGGGACAGAATTAAACTGGGCTTTTAGAAATGAGAAATAGAGTATTCAGACCTGGTCAAAGCTCTGAGCTTTAGAGGAACGGTAAAGGCGGGCTTGAAAACACGGGGTTTAACCTTTGGAAGGCCGACCTGAACTTTGGGTCTCGATTTCTTGTACCTCCGTCTTGATCCCCCCATTTCGCTGGAATTCTGCTGCTACGGTAGATTTGCAAAACCCTGCTCACCTTCTAAAACCCTCGGGTAGCTGGACGTTTTGAAGAACCAAGGTCATATGTGGCGAGGGGCTTCCAGTAAGAACCTCTCGTGGTCTGTCGGTAGTTCAGGGTTTAGTTTAAAGGGTATCAATGTGGGACGACATCTTAACCTAGGGATATGTTATAAGAGGAAGAGAATGAAATCTCAATATCAATATAGAGTACATCACTAAAAGTGTGGTTAGTATGGAGTGAAATTTTAATATCGAGATATATAAGTAGCATAGTTATAAGGAAAGTGGTATACTAAATTGTTAAAGTTGATATAAATATAAAATAAATACTATTTAATAAAAAATAATAATAATAAAATTGATATGAAAAACAAAAATAAATTGTTACTTGTTGAATTAACTATTTTTTAACTAAAGTTTTTTTAAATCGTAATTAAAATGCATTAAGTATAACAAGATCACTTGTTACACTTGGGTTAATTTTGTTGATCTACTCAACCAAGTCTAAAATATGAGATAATAACTAAATGCCTAGCATAATTATAGTAAGATAGCTTATAACATTATAAAGACGGTTATATTCTAGTAGTGAGATGTTTTACTATAAGTTGGTTTAGGGAATCATTCTCTTTTAATAAGTGATTAATATTATTTGGTGGACAATTTTATTGTAGTTGACCACAGTAAGGGTTGTTGGAGACATTTACCACCATACACACTCATTTTGGTCAATTTGGCCTAGTTAAACCACTATCCTAAGTTTTATTGACTTAATTAACATCAGAGGAGCACTGTATGACATCAGCATGGGCACACCCACGCCTACCTTCAGTCAAGGAAGCCAACTGAGCATTCTCCTTCATTCGAGGAGGCTAACTGGAGCACTCCGGGGGTGATCTGAGTGTCATAAATGCACTTAATTGATAACTGATGGTTACAATCAGTTAAACAGAGCAGTGAAGGCGCCTCCTTTCATTAAATTGATTATTTAATTAATATTTAATGAACTGGAGTCAACGGGGGTGCCTCCAACCACTTCTGATGGTCAGTTAGATTTTAGTTAACCTCATCGAGGTTCATTGGAGTTATTGATGCGCTACCACTTGTTGGTTGGCTTGCAGTGACATGTGTCTGAGCTACTTTCAGTTAGACTCAGTCATTTATTGCACTCCGGCTTCAGTTAGGACTCAGTTGAGTCAATTAGGGTTTTGATTAGTGGTTAACTTGAGTGTTCACTATGGCTTACATTCAGTTAAGCTAGACTCACTCATTCAATTCGAATGACCAACTTGGGAATTCGAATTGTCTTGGCATTCGTGCATCTTTCATAATCATTGTATCGTATCATCATTCTTTCATTTGATTATACAGAGTTGCTACTTCCATTGCAGCACCATTTTTCCAATTTTATGCATATTTGTTGTATTCTTTGTGAGACAGTGTTTTCAGTTCCTAGACCATTGTGACAAATTAATATGGTATTAGAACTCACAGCGGGACGAAGCTCAAATCTCTCAAAAACAAGGTTTTTGACAGATCTTGCATGAAAAATTTAGCAAAGCTCAAAAATTCCAGCACTACACCAGAAGCCAAGGCTTACTACTTAATACCCCAAGTAAGGAAATTGTTGGTCAAGCTTGCTTGATCAACTATGTTAGGTGTGATGAAAGCCTAAAATGTGCAGGCTATCCGACCTTACGGTGCCCCTTTTGTTGTGATTTGCAGGTTTTTAAAAGGTGAAAGCATTCGCTCCAGCAGTTTCAGATGGCTTCTTCCGTAGAAATCTTGACTCCGTTCAATTTCCACTCATGGAAATGAGACATGGAGATCCAGCTACGTGCCAGAGGACTCTATAGGGTCACTATGGACACTGAAGAAGAGCCTGCTTCTATGACAGACAAAGCTAGATTCTTGAACAAGAAAGATGAAGCATTCGGATTCTTGTGCCTCTCTATTTCCCGAGATCTTCTTTTCCATCTCTCGGGATTGAAGACTCTAAAGGAAATCTAGGACAAATTGGAAACCCTGTATGGAAAATAGGATGATTTGAGAGTATACCAGCTTAAGAATGAGTTGATGTCTCTCCAGCCTTCCAATTTCGAGACCTTGAATGATTTTTTCACAAAGTTCAAGCACATTGTCTTACTGTTGAAGCAACGTAAGGTGGAGAAGGAGGATGATCAGCTCATCCTCGCCATAGTCTCCAAAATTGGAGCTGATTATTTGGTTTTTGTCTCTACATTCCATGCGGGGAAGCTCACAACGCCTGGATTGAAGATGCCTTCACTCAATGCCTTCATTGAGTCCCTAACAAGTGAACATGATAAGCTTGTCAAGATGGGGATCATCAGATCCTCTTGTGATCAAGCCCTCCATGTCTCGGGGCCAAAGATCTGAAGGGTAAAGGAAAGCAGCAAAAGAACCCAAAAACCAAATTCGAAGCTCCTAAGCCTAAAGTTGAAAACCAGTAGCATTAAGAGTCTTTCGGCTCAAAGAAGAATAAAGGAAAAGGGCATCATATGGAAAGGAAAAAGTCAAGTGTTCATACTGCGGGAAGGGCTTCCACCCTAAACATGCCTGAATGAAAAAGAAACTTGATGAAGTTACCTCTCTCCTTGAGAGAAATCACATCAATCTTCTGGAAAGCTTTCGGAGGAGAGATCAGTAAGATCGGGAAACACAGCATGAAAGAGGTCATGCCCTCATGGCAAGTACTTCGAAGTCCAAAGCACTCTTGATAGATTTTGGATCTTCGAACCACATGATGGTTGAAATAGACTCCTTCTCATCTTTGGAGACCGACAAATCCATTCCCATCCACATGGGAGATGACTCCACCATCATATCAAAAGGACAAGGTACCATTGATCTTGAGCATGGCTACTTTTCAAATGTTTTGTTCGTACCTTCTCTAGCATCAAATCTCCTTAGTGTTTATCAAATGACACATATGGGAGTGGCCAAGAGAATCTCCTTCAGCCCAGATGATGTAGAGATCACAGAAATTGCATCCAGGAAACTTCTTGCAAAAGGCCTTGCAAACCATCATGCAAAAGCCTATGAGTTCTCCCATTTTGTGGCGGATGCAAAGCCCACCGCATTGCTAACTCATGGAAATGAAGTTAGTAGACTGTGGCATGAGAGGTTCGGCCATCTGAATTTCAAATACTTGCAGCAATTATAGAAGAATTCTATGGTTGAAGGCCTCCAGGTCATCAAGGAAACCACTAGAATTGTTAGGATTATAAAGAGCAATACAATATAATAATGAGCGAGAAATAAACATTATCACAAGCAACCACATATAGACACACAATATACCCTGGAAACCCCATGTGGGGAAAACCAGCACCAATGAAGATCTTCATTACATAGCCAAAACCGGCCATCCAGACCAAGCGAGCTAGTCACCGCTCACCTCCAGGCCACTTTACAATGGAGCCTCCTCAAGCCTTATAAAGGCTTAATCACATGCAATACCATGGGACAATACCATGGGCTACAACAAACCATGTTGCCAAACCATGTGCTAGACCTAACCACCTTTGATCAATCTCGAGTCAAGGTTAACCCTAACAATCCCCCCTTTAAACTTGACTTGGAGTAATCACCAACTCCCCTCAAAGTTTTATTAAGGAATCTCACATACACCCTCCTATCACCTAGGTCTATCTCCCGACTTTACCGGTGAGTTACCAGGGGTATGGATGCCTTACCAGGTCTTACAGCCATATGCCCATTTACATGCAAAATGCTCCATTACAATTTTTTTTGTTTTTCATGTGTCTTCATGGTGACTATACCATCACCATCCGTTACTTCATCCTCTCACTTTCTTGCTCGTCCTTCCATACTTTGCCATTGCTTATCATATTCCATGCCTCCACATTTTTACCATACTTGATAAAACCATGAATCATCATTTCATTTCATGGACCAAAGGATTCCAAACCCATTAACCAAGCTTGTATTAAACAAAGCTCATTTAAGACTGTTAATTTAATCATCCACCTTTTTAAACTTCACATCCACTTACCTTTTTTATTCAAAACATTTCATGACTTAAGAATGGCCCTTGTTTTTTTTTAAGATGACGTGAATGGCATGGATCCTTCTTTAAAAACTATTTTATAATGTTTTTACCTTTGCTTCATAGAGTGACTTAACGACATGCCATCTCCAGAATTTTCTTCACGATATATTCTTGCCACGATTTCTCTTCGCAAGGCAAATTCCATATTTTGACAAGCGTTTACACGCTTCTCTAGCAATCATAATAGCTCCATCTTCATTTAATGAGCACAACCTTAAATCTGGTTCACAAACAAACGGTTCCTTCATTGGGGCTAGACTAAGACCTCTTCACTTCAGCATTTTCTCACATATCAGTGGCACACACAGACCGTATCTCTTTCATAAGGCAATGTTCAATCCTCAACGAGACTACTCCTTCATGCCCTTCTCCGAATGCAACTCCTTCACGTGTTTGCTCAGTTGCGCTGCTTCTCTTGCCATGTCTGGACAGGCCTGCTACTCACACGAAATAACATCCATGCCCTCACTCTTTCAAATCTATGGCTCTGCACAAATTTATGGATCTGATTTGCGGCCTTCTGCTACACTAGTTTTGCATTGTGGCCTCCACACCCAGCAAAACTCTTGCCCTATACACTAGATCTCTACACACGATCTCATTATCACACCTCTTTGATGATATTCTTAGCATCTGAGGGCATTGTTAGACCTTCATTCCCTTAGGCAGATCTGATCCCTTTTGCAACGTCGTTGCGGCTAGGGATTATTTTTTCACGTGCTGCTACCCTTTTCTTTTGGACAGAGATAAATTCACACAGCCAGATTTAGAAAAATGGGCCAACCCACACAAGCCTTCAAGCTAGGGGTGGCTATAGCTCGCCCAGGAATTCACAGGTCTTTGACAAGCAATTTGCTACCTTCACACAAGCTCAAGCTCACCTGTTCTCTAATACCAGTTGTTAGGATTATAAAGAGCAATACAATATAATAATGAGAGAGAAATAAACATTATCACAAGCAACCACATATAGACACAGTATACCTTGGAAACCACATGCGGGAAAAACTAGCACCAATGAAGATCTTCATTACATGGCCAAAATCGGCCATCGGGGCCAAGCGAGCTAGTCACTGCTCACCTCCAGGCCACTTTACAATAGAGCCTCCTCAAGCCTTATAAAGGCTTAATCACATGCAATACCATGGGACAATACCATCGGCTATAACAAACCATGTGCTAGACCTAACCACCTTTGACTCAATCTCGAGTCAAGGTTAACCCTAACAGGGATTTGCAAGGGTTGTGTTGTTGGAAAGCACCATGAGCATAAGTTCGATCGGGGGAAGGCAAGCCGAGCATCATGCATCTTGGGACTAATACATTCTGATATCAGCGGTTCCATGCCTATCACATCCATGAATGGATCAAGGTACGTTCTGACTTTCATTGATGATTTTTCCAGGTACACATGGGTCTTCTTTATCAAAAAGAAGTTTGAAGTCTGTGAAAAATTCATTGATTTGAAGGCCTTGATTGAGAATGCATCTAGCCAAAAGATCAAGATCTTGAGATCTGATAATGGTGGGGAGTATGTCAGTAATGAGTTGCTGCACATATGTTCCCAAAGTGGTATTCAGGTCCAACATTCAGTTCCCTACACTCCCCAACAGAACGGTGTAGCGGAGAGGAAGAATCGGTCTCTCAAGGAGATGACCACCTGTATGTTGGAATCAAAGAAGTTGGCTGCAAATTTGTGGGCTGAAGCCATGCATGTTGCAACACATATTCAGAATAGAGTGCCACACTCATTCGTGAAAGGGAATACCCCTTTCGAAGCATACTTCGGACACAAGCCGGATGTGTCAAATATGCGGGTGTTTGGGTCCACTGCATGGGCCCAAATTCCACTTGATAAAATGAGGGCTTTGAACCCGCAAAGCATCGAATGTTTGTTTATTGGGTATCCTTGTGAATCAAAAATTTTCAAGCTGCTGGATATCAAAACAAAACAAATCATCATCGAAAGAAGTGTCAAGTTCGATGAGCCTCTTCAGGAGGTGGAACTAATGAAGGAGAAAACTGTTGAATTTCCTTCCTATTTTATTGAATATTTAGATGATGAAATTGGGGGTGATGACCCTGATTTGGATCCTCTGATTTTTTATATCAGTGTACAGTAAACATCAGATGTTGAATCAGAACCTGAAGTATAAAATCATCTCCCAACTTGGGCTTGACAGACACTCTCCTCCGCAGGAGATAACATTGGAAATCCAAATGATCCAAGGAGAACCCGGTCTAATTTCCAAAGAGTGGGTATTGCGCTCTCTTGTCCTGATTATCTGATGTCTGAATCTTGTTATTTGATGATAAGTTCAGACCCTAAGTCTTACTACCATGCTTGGAAGGATCCGAGATGGCAAGTTGCCATGGATGAAGAGATGAATTCTCTTCAGAAAAACACTACTTGGGAGCTAGTTTTTCTTCCTCCAGGAAGGAAATTAGTTCAATGCAAGTGAGTGTTTCGGACTAAGGTTGTTGCAGATGGTAGCACCTGCAAATATAAGGCAAGGCTGGTAGCAAAAGGTTTCTCCCAGGTTCAAGGTGTGGACTACCGTGATACTTTTGTACCAGTTGCAAAAATGGACTCCATTCGTCTAGTTTTGACAATTTCAGCATCTAAGCACTGGGAAGTGCATCATATGGATGTTAAGTCAGCATTTCTGCATGGAGATCTTCATGAGGAGATATACATGAAGCATCCTGAGGGCTACATTTCTGGTCCATCTTTGGTTTGCAAGCTAAAGAAGTCACTATACGGGTTAAAACAGGCCCCAAGATAGTGGTATTCCAAGATGGATGCCTTCCTTCTCTCGCAAAACTTCCAAATGTGTAAATCAGATCCAAATGTGTATATACAGTAGTCTGATGGTCATTTGATTATTATTGTTTTATATGTTGATGACTTACTGATCACAGGTAGCACAAATGCTTCTATTTTAGTCATCAAAACTGCTCTCCACAATGCATTTGAAATTAACGATTTGGGGCTCTTAAAACAATTTTTGGGGCTCGAAATTGAGCAAAATTCTAATGGGATAATGGTCACTTAGTCCAAATACATATCAGACATGTTAGTCAAGTTTAACATGGTTGAATGTAGAGCTGCTCCATTCCCTTTCCTTTCAGGGACCAGCCTTGAAGAAGGAAAAAACACACCTCCCATGGACTGCACTATTTATCGACAGTTGATTGGTAGCTTGTTGTACTTGACTCATTCTCAGCCTAATATCTGTTATGCCGTGAATGTTGTATCAAGATACATGCAACAACCCCATGATCTTCATTGGAAGGCAGCCAAGAGGATCCTCCAATACATTCAGGGAATCAGGACCTACGGCATTCACTACGCTGCAGACTCCGATCTAGAGCTGGTTGGATACACAGATTCCGGTTGGGCGGGTGATTCTATTGATCAGAAGTCTACTTCTGGATATGTCTTAATGTTTGGTGGTGGCCCCATTTGTTGATCTAGCGAAAAGCAGGCCGCCATAGCATTGTGTTCAACAGAGGCCGAGTACTGAGGAGCGGTGAATGCTTGCATCCAAGCTGTTTGGTTGCAAGGCATTCTTTCAAAGTTTGATCTTGGTAGTATTTTGTCCATTATCCTCTTTTGTGACAATCAAAGTGCTATTAAGATATCCACATATCCAGTTACCAGGCAGAGGACCAACCATGTAGAGATACACATGCGCTATATGAGGGAGCTAGTGCATGACAGGACCATCATTCTGCAATACTACCCAACCGATGAGCAGATTGCAAACATCTTCACCAAGAGATTTTCATAAAAGAAGTTCACTTACCTCCGTTCACTGTTGGGGGTGAGTTCATCAGGGTGATCCAACTACTTTCAGTGTTCAGCTTGAGGGGGGGGGGTTTCCCACTGGGTTTTCCCTCTTTTCCTCGCTTAGTTTGTTTTGAGCATTGTTTGAGTTTCAATATTGTACAGGGTGACCTATGGCCTTTGTTGCCAGGGCCTTAGCATTCTTATGCAATTTATGTTTTCTACATCTCCTAAGTATAGCTTGAGGGGGGGTGTTGGATACATTTACCACCATACACACTCATTTTGGTCAATTTGGCCTAGTTAAACCACTATCCTAAGTTTTATTGACTTAATTGACATCAGAGGAGCACTGTATGACATCAGCATGAGCACACCCACGCCTACCTTCAGTCAAGGAGGCCAACTAAGCCTTCTCCTTCATTCGGGGA
Organism: Pseudotsuga menziesii; assembly: GCA_001517045.1. NCBI lineage: Eukaryota > Viridiplantae > Streptophyta > Pinopsida > Pinales > Pinaceae > Pseudotsuga > Pseudotsuga menziesii. The sequence goes on from LPNX011113524.1 coordinate 246,205, forward strand.
GGCTAACTAGAGCACTCCAGGGGTGATTTGAGTGTCATAAATGCACTTAATTGATAACTGATGGTTACAATCAGTTAAATAGAGCAGTGAAGGCGCCTCCTTTCATTAAATTGATTATTTAATTAATATTTAATGAATTAGAGTCAACAGGGGTGCCTCCAACCACTTCTGATGGTCAGTTAGACTTCAGTTAACCTCATCGGGGTTCATTGGAGTTATTGATGCGCTACCACTTGTTGGTTGGCTTGCAGTGACATGTGTCTAAGCTACTTTCAGTTAGACTCAGTCATTTATTGCACTCTGACTTTAGTTAGGACTCAGTTGAGTCAATTAGGGTTTTGATCAGTGGTTAACTTGAGTGTTCATTGTGGCTTACATTCAGTTAATTAGACCCACTCATTCAATTCGAATGACCTCCTTGGGAATTCAAATTTTCTTGGCATTGATGCATCTTGCATGATCATTGTATTGTATCATCATTCTTTCATTTGATTATACAGAGCTGCTACTTCCATTGTAGCACAATTTTGCCAATTTTATGCATATTTGTCTGTATTCTTTGTGAGACTGTGTTTTCAGTTCCTAGACCACTGTGACAAATTAATATACATATGTATATGTATATGTATACATATACATATACATATAGATAGATATAGATATATATACATAAATATATCTATATATGTACATACATATACATATATACATATATGTATATATATATATATCTATCTATATGTATATGTATATATATATATATCTATCTATATGTATATGTATATATATATATATCTATCTATATGTATATGTATATATATATATATCTATCTATATGTATATGTATATATATATATATCTATCTATATGTATATGTATATATATATATATCTATCTATATGTATATGTATATATATATATATCTATCTATATGTATATGTATATATATATATATCTATCTATATGTATATGTATATATATATATATCTATCTATATGTATATGTATATATATATATATCTATCTATATGTATATGTATATATATATATATCTATCTATATGTATATGTATATATATATATATCTATCTATATGTATATGTATATATATATATATCTATCTATATGTATATGTATATATATATATATCTATCTATATGTATATGTATATATATATATATCTATCTATATGTATATGTATATATATATATATCTATCTATATGTATATGTATATATATAGATATATATATTAAGTATAAATTTACATCCTCATAGCAGTAACATTCACAACTATCTGGAAAGGAACACTCGAATGAAGATGAGACTCTGTTAGGTTACTCCAGTCAAAGGAAATAACCTCACTACTCGGAGAGGGTTCTGTTGAAATAGACAAAATTTCCTCTTGTCGAGAACAATCAGAACGAAGCATAAAGACTTCAGCAGGTTTCAATTCATTCTCTACTGGAAGAGAAGAACAAGACGAATATTTGGTCAAAGAGACTACTTCAATCTTAACACTCTTTGATGAAAGAACGGTATCAGGTGGAAATGACACCGACTCGACCACTTTAACTTCACTCTCCAAAGGAAGAGTGGGATCAACCACAGATGAATCCGAATTGATCACTTGGTCAACCAGCGAGGAATCAAGGGATAACTTACTATCACTTGTTGGAATCACCTATTGATGATCAAGAATATTTTCCAACCAATGTGAAGCTTCATCCATGCTTGGACAAATAAAAGTACAATGCATAGCCTTGCATATCAAACAAGGATACAAGACTTTACCCTTACGACCTTTTACCAATATATATATATATATATATATATATATATATATATATATACATATACATATGTATATACATATATGTATATATGTATACATATATATGTATATGTATACTTATATATGTATATGTATACATATATATGTATATATATGTACATACATATATGTATATGTAAAATATACATATACATGTATATACATATATAGATATACATATATGTATATATATGTATATATATGTATATATGTATATATATTTATATATGTATATATATATATTTATATATATTAAGTATAAATTTACATGTGTTAAGAAGTATCAAATTCTTTAATGTGTCGAACTCAATGTATCAATAATTTGTAATGAGAGGTTGGCACTTTGATGAATTTGATAACTCCCAACATATAACAAAAACATCACAATGAAGCATGACCGCAAAGTGGCTATGTTACACAACTCCCTCTTGGCATGGTTACATTGGGTTCCATCTGCAAATACGAGGAAGTACTTAGGCATGGTTTCCCCACAAGATTTTCATTGAAAAAAAATTCTACTCTTGATTCACCATGCAAATTTTAGAAGCTTTGTGTTGATTAGACATATTGAGCTCTTTCCCATAACTAAAGAAAATACGGTATTCTTCTAATGTTGGGTTTAGACATTAGGAAACATAGTAAAGGAGTAAAGAACTACTTTTGTATTTTAAAAGTTTATAATGGTTTTAGTTGGTCATTGGAATTAAAAACTACAAATCCATTATAGGACATTGAAGACACTGTAAGAAAACATAAACCAACACCAAGAAAGACTGTAGAAAGTAGTAATAACAAAGCACAAACATGCATGTCCATACTTTTATTGGCTTAATATAGATAAATGATCCATCTTATGGTCTAATGGATTTATGAACAAAGACACAAAAAGAAATAAGAACATAAGCATGGTATCATATATGAAGATTTCTACATGTTTTTGTGATCTATGAAAATGTTAAGAAACAAATATTTAACTACAAAATTTCTTAGTGTGGTCTTGGAGTGTTGTAAACATAATAATAATAATAATAATATTGTCCGACTAATGAAAAGTCAAAGGGAACATACACATTCATCTCATGACCAGCCAATGTGTATAAGCATGTTGTCACGAGGCCACTTGTAATCATCTCATCTTATTAAGTCACATCAATCATTTTATATATGTATTCTTATATATTTATATAATTCTTCTGTCACTCGTATAAACAATGACCGTTAACTACATTTGGTATCAAAGCTAAAATTAGCCACTAGAATTGGGTTAAATCCTTCCGTTTATAAATCATACACCCACCCTACAATTTCGATGCTCAAAATCCTATCATCTGTAAAACTAGTACAATATGTATGTTGCAAAATTTATCCATCGTATTGTTTTGTGCATTATCTGTTGCACTATTGTAGAAATCCATAACTCTTAATTAAGAGAACCCATAGTTAGCCATAAATTTGGTTATGTTTCGTACAAATCTCCACCCGTTTGACTTTTTATGAGTTAACTAAATGCAACTACCAATCGTACATTGTCATCTGGACATTCATGTCATACCATCGTCACTACCACCAACTCCATACACCCACTATACAATTTTCATAGGTGACTAATTAAGTCACTATAGTAGTTGCCAACATGGTTGGAATTTGACGGGCATATGCCTGTCACGAGGCAATTTTGTCGTCAAATACTCTTAAAAAAATTAATAAACCGTCTTAAAGAAAGAGCAAACAATTCTCTATCATGTATTTTCAATGGTTAATTATTTTTTCAAATTGTCATTGTTTTTTATTAACAAGCCTTTAAGATATGTGTACTCCTCGATAAGTGGCCTAGGGTTAATCATTTCCTTCACTGCCTCTCAATGTCTGCATTGAAGTTTTGTTATGTCATGTAAATGACATAGTCAACAGTTGTAAACGTGATGTAATGTCATTGTTACTGTGCCTCAATTATGGGTTACATACAGCGAGGCTTTCCAAATTTTGAATACTCTTTCGGCCCGTAAAATATGGATGGATGGAAAATCAACATTGTATAAATTCCTTATAGTTCATAATGTAAAGTAGTTTTTGGGGTTTTGATTTTGATTTTTGTGCTTCTCATTCTTCCACTGCTCCAATACATAGTATCAAAAACCTAGTGTCCACCACCATGCTTGCTTTCTTTCCTCTCATATGGCATCTAAAACTCTCCCCACACCTCCTCTGTCCTCCACGTATGTTACTCCACATCTGCTTCCAATTATCCCTACGTGCTAGAGTATTTCCCTCTAGTTGCGCACCCATTCAATCCACCATCCCTTCGCATCCTTCCTTTTGTGGATTGTTTGCTACCCAAAACACATAATCTACTCCCGAAACTTGAGGAAGGAACCCCAAGTTGTGTGGAGGTGCCTCCACTTTCTATATGTGTGTGCAATCACCTAGAATTCCCCCACGGTATTATTGGCGCTGAAGAGAACGTGGGATCGTATTGGTATGAGTAGCTTGTAAAATAGAACTAGAGTCGACAAAAAATTGTTGTGGTAGCCTATGTGAAGACTAAGTCGCCCTCCAGGTTTGGGGATGCTTAGTTAGTTGTTGGTAAAAAAAAGGTAAAATATCCCAGAAGAGAGTGTTAGCCCAATTGGAGAAAAAGGGTTGCATTGGTGTCTGTGGAAACTTGACAGGTGTGGGTGTAGCTTAAAGAGCCATGCAATTGGATGTGGGTGTAGCTTGAAGAGCCATGAAAGTGGGTGTTTTCAAGTCCCAAAGTGAAACTTGGAGAGAGAGAGAGAGAGAGAGAGGCAAGCACCATTTTAAGAGGACAAGTCGATTTTAATCTTTGTTAATGAAGGAATTAACCCAACCACTCACCAAGCATCGACAATTTATCAGTTATTGAATTTGCCAAGCATCATGTGTGACATAATTTCTTTTCAATTGTGGACTTTAGAAGCTAGAAGCACTTACTGAATTCAGATACCCATTTCTCTATATAGTTTGAAAGTGTTATCCTCTAGCTCCCATGGACTTGGAGCTACTAATTTCAGTGAGATGTTATTTTCATTTTTTTCATAAATTCGATAATCATCTAAGAATAAATTTTAACGAAACTATTCTATGTTTTTTCTTAGACATGAAATTGGTTTTGTTATTTTAATATTGGGTTGGGTTAACACATGTGGATGGACAAAAGAATGGAAAAATGATTTTATTGTGGGAATCTTCCCATCCCGCTATGTACACTTCCAATACTTACAAGTTACATGCTAAAAGCTTTTAACATATCGATTCACATTTTTTTAAATTATTTATTTGATATAACATTTTATTATTCTTGTAGTCTTAGTGACTGGTTGAAACAATTACTTTTACTCATGGGAAAAAAGGCTTCTAAACAAGTTTGAAGTTGAAAGTGGTTTCTTCTTGTCTATTTATAGCCAAGGGAAAGTGAATGGCCCAAAGAAGAAAGCAATGACTTTTGAAAAAGGAAAGAGAGAACCTCATAGTACAATCTTGATTGCAATTTTTTTTTAATGAATCGTCTCTACAAAGGGCATATTATATTTCTTAGGCCTTTGAACTCAATTCCTACGGGTGAAATATTCCTTTGGAATAAAATGTCACGGTTTTAGTTACACCATTGATCCAACATGTTAACCTTCCAAAATTTGGTATGTTGCATTTTATGTGGCCTGGCCTCTGAAAAGAATTCAAGGTTTAATGTTTTGTTTGTTTCCTAAGTTTATCACTTAATGTACTTCAGATGCATAATGCCCACACATATTAATTTTGAGTTGTACATGATCAACAAAAAACATGGGTAAATGAGCCTATTGTTATCTTTTAATTGGAAATTAAACTCCTTAATAAAAACACATATTTTAATTGATCAAAATTAAATTCTTTAATAAAAACATTATTATTGAAGGGTGTTTTTTTTAATAAAATTCATTGTTGAAAGATTGATTTTTCAACAAAACGTTTTGTGACACGCAAGCTAAAAGTTAAAAACGTTAAAAAAAAAATTGTGTGAAGGGCACAAATGAAATGAAATTCCAACACTGGTTGCCAATCTTGTTGTGATACAACCCAAATTGCCATTTGTAAATCAAATTCGCTCATTTGTACAATGTCAACAACCCAATATGTACATAGCTTCTACACCAAACCCATGCGACCTTTCGTATGGTAAAGGCCCCACAAATTTCATTTTATTTAACTTGGAAAGTTATGCCAAGATTGCCTTTGGTTATAAAAAGTAAAGAGTTTTTTGTTCTTATAAAAGTCATTTTTCCTAAATTTCCCTTCCGCGCGCACACACCCACACACATATTAAAATGACTGTTTGATGTACAAATTGGGATGAGGGGGGGAAAACTAGGGTTTTTGTGAGGATGGGATTTCACAACTTTCTTCTGATCCCCATTCCAATACATTAATCTTAGGTCATGCCACTTTGACACAATGGGTTGGGAGAAAATGTTAGATTATGGAGACGATATGTTATTATTCTCTCCTTCCATTTTTCATAATCAAGAGGAATTAAAAGAGGCTTGGGAATGCTCTCAAGCCTTTAATTCACATCTTTTGCAATCTAATCCGGTGTATTGTCTAAGTATGGAACAACCACATGGCCTTCATCATGAGGTCCCTCTTCCTGGTCCTCTCTTGTGCCTAGTCAACTCTCTTGTTAATCAATCAATGACCCAACTAAATTGTAACCCTCCATTGTTGGTTAAGACATTAGGTACTAATGATCTTGTTTCTTCAGATACTCCCACTAAACCCTTCAAATGTCCATACTCGATTTGCATTGACAAACATAACCTTAAGCGGAAGGTCAAGTGCCTAAAAGTTTGAGTGGACAAGGTTAAACTAGACCTAGGCCTTAATGTTGGAACAGACCGTGTTGAGCATATAGCTTTGCGAGCGCTAGTGGGGAAGTTTATGGGGAATTAAGTCAAATTTGTATCTCTTCAGGGTTTGTTGGAGGAAGGATGGATAACCATTATCAATTATATTCCTAGTTTTCATGTGCTCCTGAAGGATGGCTATGTTTTGAATTTTGCCCTAAACTTAATATGGATCTTATAAAGAATCAAATATGGATTTAGGGTTCATCCTACCTAGTTCTTCAACCATGGTATCCTTCTTTTTATTCCCGTTAGAAACCCTTCTTCATTGAACATATTTGGGTGTTGATCTTGAAAATTCCGATAGAATTATGGTTAGAGGAAGTCTTGAAATCCATTGGGAACTCTCTGGGTATGTTCATAGTAGTGGAGGAAAAATTATTTTAATAAGGTGACAAAAGGGTGGTGAAAATACTACTCGAACTGGACATTTCAAAGGTGTTAAGTGAGAATATAGAACTGGAGTGGAGATTGGGCTCGTATTCTCAACCCCTAGACTATTGGAATCTCCCCTTCCATTACTCGTGTTGCCACGAGGTGGGTCATCTTCATCGCAAGTGTGAGAAGATCAAATAGAAGGAAACAAAAAAGGTACAAATAAAAAAGGAACCCAAACCCCTTGTTAGATGGAACAAATTGCAAAGGAGTTTTTAGACCCACATGTCTTGAACCAATCATTCCATTTGATCCCCACACCAAAGGGGAAGTTGGCTCAAGCATCTCAGTCTAGGGATCGATTGGATGGTAAGTGTTCTAACGACAGGAATCATCATATAGGTATGCCTAGTCCAAATATTGAGGTTTTATCCCATAGATTAGGGTTTGATGTTTAGAATAACTCTTAAACAATTTCAATGTACCACTTTTCAATTATTCAAAAGGCCTCCCATCGTACTTCCTCTTAAAAAAATTGTTGAACCTTCCTGGCCTTCTCCCAAGCTAAAAAAATTGACAGTAACATCCTTCTATCTACTCAGGTATAAGAAAAATGTCAAGATCCTAGATTGTGGGAAGGTTGAAGGTGGTCTAGGGTCAAACTCAGTGGTACACTATCATCGTGGATATAAGTCCAATATCTCAAACCCAAATCAAAAGCCTCAAAGGAGGTGCATTCTGGAAAACAACTTACCATCAATGGGGTTCTTAGAGCAAGCAAAAACCTTGACAAGTTGACCTCATGATCACTCTCTCCCTTAACACTCAAGGGGTAGGGAATGCCCTAAAGAGGCTAGCCCTCAATTTCTTGTTCTATACTTATGGTCCATATTTTATCCTATAGTAAGAGACTATGTGTGCGGGTGTAAAGACAATAGAGATTTTATCTTCTTTTATGCAAGACTAGGAGTTTTTTGCAATTGATTCAGAGGGTCATTATGGTGGTTTGTTAATCGTATGGAGTTTATTTTAATGTTATCTCAACTAATGTTGTAAATTCAAGATTATTAGTGGAAGGCGGTGACAAGAAGAGTGGAAATTATTTGAATATTATCAACCTATATGGTCCTTTTTCACAGCGAAAGAGTTTCTGGGATGATTTAAATAACCAAGGAGCTTTAATAAATGGCAACATCAAATTGGGAAGGGATTTTAACCTGGATTTGTCGTCTCATGAAGTCCAGGGAGAATCAATTTGTCCAAATAACTCGCCATAGTTTTTTATTCATATATTTATGGAGGTACATTTGGTCAATATAGAACCTGTTCAAATTGTTCCAACATGGTGTAATTCAAGGAAATGCAAAGAGGCAATCACTAAATGCATTGGTTGGTTCTTTGCAGCTACAAATTAAATGGAAGAGTTGGGTATATATTGATCATGGTTATGGTTTAGAGGCGCCTCTAACCATAACCCTGTCCTTTTCAGTATTATTATGGTGACAAAAAACCTCTCTCACCTTTCAAGTTTAACCATTCATGGTTGGAGGCCGAAGAGTTTTGGGCCTTGGTATTATCGAATTGGACTCGTGTCGATCTATACCATGAGGAAAGAACAAATGAAATAGATGGTGGATAATATCAAATTGATCAAAATAAAATGATTGAATGGGTATCCCGTGAGAAATAGGAGAATCCCAAGGAATTGGTTGATATTGAATAAGAATTAAAGGTAACGTTTTCATCAAATCTATAAGGAGTGTTCAATGAAGAAGAATTGGACAAGTTAAACATTTTGGAGGATAGAAAAGGTCACTTGTTGAAACTAGAAGAAGTTGAATTAAGGTTGAATAACCAATCCATTTGGCTCGCGATGGGTGATAAAAACATAAACGTTTTCTAGAACTATGAAAAGTCTATCATAAGTTTGTTTGTTGAATTGACTTCAAATTGAGAATAAGCAAAATGAAAAACAATAAATGTGTTTGTTGAATTGTTTTCAAATTAAGAGAGTGCAAAAAATAAGTTAACGTTACTTTTTTTAAGTTTGTCAACTAGATGTGATAGACAATACAATAAATTAAAAATATTCTCACTGGGGGTCGGACATGGCACCAACATGAAGGCTGAATTGCTCAGTCTTTGGGCACTTCTCCACACCTCCCATATGATGGGGATCCCGCTTACCCAAGTATACGGTGATTCACAAGTAATCATCAATTGGGTACGTGGATCAGTTGATCTCTCCCCACCTGATCTTATTCATTGGTGTCGGGAGACAAAAAACCTTTTGGCCGCCTTTCATGACCTGTCATTCGCCCACATCTATTGAGAGCACAATCGGTTGGCTGACCGTCTCTCTAAAATTGCGCTCTCTCATCCTCAGGGCTTTGGCAGTTTTATGGAATTTATTGAGAACCTTTTGGTCTCGCATGATACTTTTCAGCTTTACTGAGGCTGTTCATATGATGCTACTTTTTCCATCATATCAGTTCATTGATTAAGTATGAGAGATCACTTTTGGATTGTGGATTCAACGCCTGTTGACGCTCGATAGATGTGGCTGTTCTGGCAGATTACATTATGATGAATCAACTTTCTGATGGGTTCATTTAGTTGTTGGCACGCCTTTCCCCCTGGCGAAAACTCCATGATGTACTATGTATTACTGTATGCTGACTGCTGTGTTATTATGTCTTTGATTCAGCTATGAATATCAAGGCAGGATTTTTTCTTCTGAAAAAAAATTAAAAATATATATCCAAATACAAAAAATGATGTGTAACGTAAAAGTAAGTATTCAAAGCTAATTTACCATCATGGACGTGTACTTAGATCATAAAGTGTTTATATTCTATAAATGAATCCATCTTCAACTAAAATCTACACATGCCCTCAAGCCTCTTCAACTAAAATCTTACCATTGCGATAATTAAGAAAAGTGTTAAAAAAATCAAATCTAATGCTTAATCATAATTCTCAAATGTTTTTTTCCTAAAAAGATTATCACGGAGTCTTCTCTTGTATGGAAAAGACATCTGCTAAGAAGGAAAATGGTGGCTATTTCAATTATATAATAGCTTCAACAAAAAATCAAATTCATATTTTGACTTTATCGATCTCTTTTCATCAATATGTTTCAAGTGGGTATAAATGTAACTCATTTTAACTTATCACCAGTTCAACTCTTATGGAAGTAATGAATCAACTTCTACTATTAATTTCAACCCGTTAAATTTGACTTCATTATATTGGTCCAATTGTTGGGTGTATTGGCACAACTATCAAAAAACTTTCATACACAAAAAGTAAATATGTATGGACCAAAAAAGTATTATGAGTTGCATTGATATTGCTTGTCTCAAACCTTTCCAATATACATTATTTCCCTTTATATAGCATTAGGCGACCATAATAATATTCCATATTTAAGATACTATGATCATAAGAATATCTATGAATATCTCAACACTTTCCATCAAGCATCATCCTTGTCTTATCTCCTTGTCCATAGTCCTAGTTTTGTACATAGAAATTTATGCACGATCTACTACATTACAATTAAATGCAATCATATAGTTCATTCATCATTACTCATAAGTAGGAGTTATTCCTTCATAGATCCCCTTAATGAATAATTGCAGTTAAAATGGGTGCCTGAGATGTTTTCGTCTTTGATCTTATGCACTTTGCATCATCTTCAATCTTCATACTATGCATATGCATCTTTAGTTTCCATCGACTTCTTCTATTGTGTATGGTTGAATCTTGAGTCAATCATCGAGACTAACTTATATTGATCTCAATGGTTTCACCATCCTACTCTTAACCATCTCATGTTTCCATGGGTTACCATTAATGAGTTCATCAAATATAGGGATTTCATTGACTTTCCCTTAATGATTACATCATCAGGATTTTTCATTGGTTTACGCTTAAACATTATAAGTGGCTTTTGGATTATCACGAACAATTACAAGATGGAAATACTCATTAATTTAATTTACTCAAAGAATGATTCAAAAAACATTCATGACTTTGACTATGTGAAGTTGGTGTTACTCATTTGAATCCACCTTAATAAGCACTGGTTTATTAAGACCAACTAACTCACTGGTTTTTATGCGGGGTTTTGTATTTACATTGGAAGATTTTACCTTGTAAAATATTTCAACATAAGTGTGACCTAATTTGTGCCATATAGGAACATTTATCACCCGATAATTTACATGTTTGTGAGGCATTGATATTTACCAGACTTTCCTTGCTTTTAATATCAAAGTTTTCATTCATTTGGATTGTTAGATTTAACCATTAACACCACCCTTCCTAAAACGTTGGGCATATATAAAAATAAGATCATAAACATCTATATTGATAATTTATCATCCTGCATGCACATTTCATCATCAACTAGTGAAAACATTGGATCTAGATGATTTAACCAGGTGTTGTGTGGTGTTTCCATATGTTATTTTCACTACAATGACTCTCCAATAAATGACAAATTGTTAAGCTTTCCAATAGAGCTTTGGTTGTGCGAAATGAATTCCATAGGATTATTTATCTTTCGATATGGTAACTGCAGTACTAGTTGCATCTTCAATTAAGGAGCTTGATGCTCTCTACCCAAATAAGTCAAATACCAGAGTTCAATTTCAAATTAGGTCATAGTATCAAACAACTATAGTACAAATTATAGTAGGTGATTGAAAGGCAATGTTACAATTGGTATTAGAGTTGGGGCTACATCTGTCACGTCCCCATCCATCAATCTGACCAGTAGAGGGGGACATGAACTAATTATAGGCTTATAAATTTCACCCCATAGTAATGTTACGAATTCATAACAATTAAAAAATGTGTGCAGATGCATAATAAAAATACACAACAAAATAAACTCTATCCACACACTCAACACATGCATATACCCGCATAATCATTATAGGCATCAATTAAAAACATTGTAGATTTGAGACAAAGATAATACTTATCTTTAAACAAAGAATCTCTAAGCAACGGTCTTTGTTAGAGCGATTTTCCACCCAAACGTAGGAATTATGTCCAACATATACTATTTATGTTGAGAGGCCATTGCCAAACCAGGCTATGCAGCCATGAGGGCGAAGGAAACACCTACAAGCTTCTCTCTGTCAACCCACAACCTGTAATGTTCTGTATGCTTAGACAAATTCTCATCCAGAGCTCTACAGAGATCTCAGTCAACCATCAGAACCATGACACTCATTCCAATTGCCCCACACAACACAAGGAAGACATTCCCATTCATCGATCCACAATTCCCTCGAGAAATCCAACCCTTACAGTGCTTAAATAATGGCTTCTTGAGCATTTATGAGATACATAAATCAATGGATAAGGGTTCCTAACTTGCCAAACCTCTACGCTCACCTACAACCATCTATTTTACCTTTAGATTTGCAACTATGTGTCTCAATTTGAATTTTTGGGTTAGACATAGTCTAGTAATGGTCACGAACAACCATAAGGAACCCTACGTAGTGTATATATGCAGGAGAGAATGATATAATGAGTGTTGACTCCCAAGGATATGAAATGATGGTGAAATGACAACTAACATAACTTCTTACCATAGAAGAAAAGGACAATTGATAGTCGCATAACTGACTTCTAGCAGCTGGCAGAACTATCACAAAAGTGCAATTAGTTCCATGCTTCAATAAATACATGAAGTGACCTTTTCCACCAAACTCACACATACATTCAATGATTGGGTTCAATGGTCAAAAGGAGTTAATTGGGTTATTCAAGGCACGTGGTAGAATTTGGATGCGTTCTAAAGTTGGCACTTGACAATAAAGGATTTAGTCTCCCATAGCCCCCCTTTCCTCTTCCCCTTTGGTGGAATCATAGCACCTCTAATGCTCTTTACACAACCATATTGGATCATTTTATTATTTTCCTGGCATCATATTTACAATGATTTTGAGTTAGCATGACAAACAAACCATACGATCCAATTTAAAATATTTACATCACATATCCATAGCCATTCACTAGTCGGGCCTTAGACTTGATCTCCACACTAGGAATCCATACTAGCATATTTACATTATTTTCATGATCTAATTGAATACATTACAGGGGTCAAATTAAGTGTATTACAATACCCACCCCCCTTGGAATAACACCATCCTCAATGTTCTCTTTATTTTTATCAAGGTTATGTTTTCTTCTTTTCAAGTGCAATTGTAATGCCTTTCTCTTCAAGGCCACTTAGTCTTGATGCTATCTATCATGGACAACAATGATCAATGATTCCTTTAGGTTACCTTATTGGAATACCTCCAAGGCCTTCAAGGCCTTTAACATTTCAACATATGCCTATTATAATCATCAAAAGAAAAACATGAATGTTATAACCATTTTAAGCAACACTTGATTCATTAACAAATATTCAAGTTTCATATCCCAAGCATATATATTCGTAATGCAAGATAAAGTATGCAATAAGACCAAGATTTATATGTATGAACATATATTTTCTCCATATGCATTCCATGGGAAAGATTCAAGTTAATATATTCAATGACACACCCAAGGCATCTACATATACCTAGTAATGCTTTATTGAACCCAGCTAGCACATAATATGAATCTCTCTCTCAGATTCACTCAAGTTGCATCTTCCTTGCAGTCACTCACCATTTAGGCTCCGGCATCCCCTTCACCAATCCACGGTTCCATCGAGCAATCCATCATTTTATTATGATTTATTGCACAAGAAGAGCGTCAAATCATCAGACTTATTACAAGGGCATCCCACTAGCAACCCTCAACATAGCATAGTTCATGGCGATCAAACAAATCATAAGGTTTCCATGCCATTATAGTAGCATTATTTCCTAGTTTTAAACAACCTTTATATGTCCTCAGTAGATAGATCTATCATCTCACATGTATTACACACATAAAATTACCACGAGATGACATCATAATAATTTCAATAAAAAAATTTCAAATATGTTTCATATGGAAACCAGATTTTGCAACCATGAGGTCCTCCTCGTAAATTTAATCTAGAAATTTTCAAATATGTTTCATATAGAAACTAGATTTTCCAAACATGAGGTCCTTCTGATGTTGTTTGGCTCTTACAGGCCATAGCTCATGATCTTCAAGAAATGTCTCCTTCAATTCATAAACAATCAAACAATCAATAACATTAATAATCAAATTCAAATATGAATCTACAATTTTGTCTCCTATAGAGATTAGATTTATTTAACCATGAGGCCATCTTCATAATTTTTGGATTTTGTAAGTGGTAGCACTTTGTCCCTTGTGACTTTAAACTTGTTTCCATAACATGGAAATCCACCTACAACTTTTCCTCTTAATGCAATTTTAAGCCAACCAAACAATCATTAGCAAATATTACATAAAATTCAAATCTGGAATTTACAAATCTGTTCCCTATAGAAATCAGATTTCACAACCACGAGATCCTTCTCAAAATATTTGGATTTTGCAATAGTATCTTCCAACCTTTATTATGGACTTACAGTTACTGTCATATCTAAGACAATTCCACTTGCAATATGATTTTTTCAATCATCCAAACAAATTGCGAATACCCATGCATATAATATTTTCATTGCAATATTTACAACAATCATTCAAGTGATCTCAAAATTATAGCACACAATAATTCAAACACTATCAGTTGTTAATGTATCAAATGCAATGAACCACGTCTACTTTATATGCATCATTATCACAATAAAATTGCACAATATAACCACATTATCTATATAATCAAATAAAACTTCCAATACTCATGATTACACAATCATATCCTTTCATGCAACTCTGTCCTCCCAACAAAGCATATATGTATCCCACCAAACATGAATACATTCTCTATGAAATCCTTTCCTGGCGGCCATAGCAACTCATGAAATGATTTTAGAATTGTTAACAATTCTATCATTTTAGCTAACAACGACTTGCAATGAAATATATATCACAACCATGCATTAACACAATGTATCTTAATATATGTACCCACACATATGCATGCATAATCAATAAGATTTACATAACATTTTATGCACATTCACCTAATGCACCCATGCATTGATTCATGAATACCATAATGTCATGCCTTTAGACTCACACTAGCATACTCACATGCCAAACTACTCCCTTCACTACTTAATAGTCTCTTGGGAGCAAATGGAACCTATTGCTAATAATTAATTCAATGCACATAATTCACTTATTATCATGCACTCAATGCGCATAATTCACTTATAATCATGCACTCAATGCACTCCAACATTGTTCTAAAACATTTTTGTGCTTACACATTTGTCCTACCATGGTACGTTGGAAATTTTATCCAATGCTTTAACATAATACCCAACGATCTCCCCAATCACTTGGTTAACTATTTGGGCTCCTTACTTCTTCACCTAAACACAACATCGAGAGTTTAATCACTCCCTGCTTGTTGGAAAAGAGGTTTCATCCCAGATTAACAAAAATAGGGAGTCCATAGGATACTTGTGCAACACTATAGGCTTTACAACTAAACACCCTCATGGTCTCACACATGGCATGCTATTATATCTTATGAATGCATTTTACATTTTAAACAGTCACATGGTATAAGGATCCTTTCCCTTACTACCCCATACTTTACCATATCTAGTGGGATATTAGTCACATAAATGCATTCAATATCACATACATATCAATTTATGATGATTAAAATATGGTTGAAGGGTCTCTTACCCAATCCCCTTTCAACACTCATGCAATCAACACATATAAACCATTATCTATATGGTTGCCATCAACCTATTTGATGTTACCTTATTAGTTGGACTCTTACCAAGGACTATACAGTCCTTCCACCAGCCTATTGATCATATATTTGTTGCCCCAACTTTTGTCTCAAGGTTGTTCGTCATATGTAATAATATCATCAACACCTTCAACCATGCTTCTATTTTCTTTGGTCCTACAACCATTACCAACATCAATAATTTTTATCAACCACAACAATTATCATTAATTGTTTATTGCAAATGTAAAACCTCAATACTCTTGCCAATATGCAATATCATATGCATGCACAAACAAACTCAAATGCTATATGCATTATCTCTTAATGTTGCCCACTAGTCCATAGTCCATATGCATTTCAACTATCTAATCTCTTGCATTGCCAACATTCCTATACCAACAATTTATGTATATAAAACTTAGAAATATAATTATATCAATAAGAGAAGAGTTAAGGAATTCTCCCTTTCCGACTCCTCATCATAGCATGGAAATTCCTCTTCCACATCATAACCGATCCAATTCATGGCCTCTCTACCAAGCACACAAGGGACGATTAGCTATGATTTTCTCACCAAGTAGCAATTCAATACATATACACATATATACATGTATAACATTTATACTTGCTACGTTCCATGCATGTCATTTCTTAAGATATAAATAAAAATAGTTTAAGGTGAGGAATTTTCGTCTTTATCAATGTTTCCTTAAGGAGATTATTCTCCAATTTTTACTACAACCATTTAATCAACCTTTAGGTAGCTTTCCTTGTTCATTACAACAAGTCTCATTGCACTTTGTTCACATTCCTTGATGCTCCAATCACCACAAGAACCTCTAGCCAAGTCCACATTTTTTTTCTATGGAAATATTTGCCACAATTATGAACCACACAATTGATTCACACATGGGAATGCCTCATTCCTTGATTAGCAGCCTTTCATGGCCACTCTATCATTATCGTGAGCCACATGACCATCCACATATTGGAATGTCTTATTCCATTAGTGACAACTTCTAGGTGAACGGAATTTCTATACCCATTCTCATTTCTTACTCATAAATAACTGGTTCATATTCTGCAATATCCTGCAACTTCTCTTATCATGCATGCACTTGCCCATAAGAGTGATTTGCACATCACCCTTACAAGTTGCATGCCCTTTATCCATTGGATTATTTCATACATTAGTGGGCATTCACTTATGAAATACAATATTCACATCTGATAATTAAAAGCTCACATGGCTCTTCCTTACAATTCAAATTGTACATATTACTCACACTAATACATTGGATGCATTCTTATCCAAGGCACCAATGTCCATTGTTGGTCTCTTTTATCCTTTCATGATTAGACATGTCCATAACTCCTCAATAATGCATTTTACAACCAATTACTCTTAATAAGGGCTTCCACAACCTCTCTATTCAATTCACATTGCACATTCTGAACATAGAGATTGCATTGCATACATTCTAGCTAAGGAACCATCACTTCCTCTTAGTTCCCTTTCTTCCATCATGCATATTTATCAATTACAATATGCAACAGTGTAAACTTATCCACTCAAAATGTTTTCCCGCCCATTAACAAGAATTACCGTGATACCATCACTTGAATATCTCTGCTCATCAACAAAATTATCATGCTACCAAGCATCCAACTTTACTTGGTTTAGTTCTTCACATTGCTTGCTAACAAACAATTTTACCATGTTTGTTTTCCCAACTATGCCTCCACTCTATTGTGAGAACAACATTACCATGGTATGTTTATTGTAATACCCCAAATTTTCATAAAAAATTAAAAATTTTCTTGCAAATTAATGTTTAAAAACATCGGTAAAGAGGTTAACTTAACTGCTAACAGTTAAGATCCTAAAGGGTCTAATCTAGAAACTAAAACCAATTCATGTATTAATTTCTATAACTGCATACTTCACTATCTGCATTCATAACTAAGTATTGAAGGATTGATTTAGCAAGTAATAATCTGAAGTAGTAAGAGCTGAAAACAACTGTTTGTTTACTATGCACTAAGGTTTGTTTCGTATTTAAAAAGAAGGTACTTGAGTTCATGCCTGAGGCTTACTTAGCTCTTGAAGCTAATGCAGTGAAATAATTATTCTTGTACAGGTCTTTTTACAGGTATAACATTTTTTTTTCCAGTTTCAGGATCGAGACCAATTGTCTCAACTTGCAAAAGTAGAAAGCTAGCATAAATATTTAACTTAACGCCGTGTGTAAAGAAGGTATTATCAACCTGTTTCCTTTCCAACTCTTGAATTAGTTGAGTATTTGCAAAATGTTAGAAGTCTATGTTTTTATCCTATTCTAGGCATAAGTGCTTGAAATTATAAGCAAGGTAGAAACTTATGTTCTTAGCCTAACTATAATTATAGCTTGCAAAACTTATAAATTGTCCTATTGTTGGTAAATTAGATCTTACCCCACATGCTAAAATATAATATGACAATCTATAGAAAAATAATGCAAAACCTTATTTATTTTTACCAAAGTAATTTCATAAGCCATTGTATTAACTTGCACCATGAGGTTAACTTAAACAAGTATTAACCTAATGTCTATATATAGTTATAACTTTGAGAAAATGAACATAAGCATAAGAGATATAATGGTATATGCAAAGTTTTAAAATTGATTTTGCCAAGGTAAATAACATGTGTAATGTTTTCAACGCAGGTTCTCCCGAAGCCAACGGGACTGTAGAGAAAACTCTATCCAAACCCAAGCGATTTGACTCTTGGTGGAATCCACGTGGCTTCCAGTTTGTGGATGGGGTTTTGGTGTTGGTAAACCCTACTACTTAACCATTCGAACCCTAAAATCTCCCGTTGTTTACCATGCCTGCTGCTGTGAGAAACGCCGCCAGGCTCATGGCTGCATGGCCTTTGATGCCATCGTTTTGTCTATGTGGGTGACTTAACCTGCATCTCAGTCCAACTAAATCCTCTGAGTGATAGTAGTGTGGTCTCTGGTTCTAAAACTCATGGCTTACCTTGTGGAAATCGTTGACCGTAGGGAGCTTTGGTTTCATTGTGGCCTTTGTTGTTTGGTTTATCAATCTCGTTGAGGTTTTAACTTGTGTTCCTCCTGCCCAGTTGCTAGGGTATGAGGTTTCTCTGGCCAAAGTTACTGTGCAAACAAAAACATTGCGTGACCGAGGACAAAATCTCTCCAGGTAAACTCTTTTTAACCCTTTTTGCATTTGTCATGAAAATTCTTTATTGAAACAATTTTTTTTAGAAAGAACTTGAAATTTTCTTTTACATTCTTGTGTAGACTTCAGAAATATCTACTGTGAGCTGGAAGACACAGGTTACATCCGAAAAAGGGCTCCACGCCTCTCATATAACTTGGTAAGCCTTGGTTTCATGCCTGAGGTTTCTTCTGTGATGATGTGTGGGGTTTGGATGATACGGTCTCACCGAGATTCGAGCTCCCTTGCCGTGGCTGCATTTGAACAATGCTTTGTTTGGGAAGGTCGTGTGGCCATGACTTGAATGTTTTGAAGAATTACTTGTAAAGGTCATTTGGTTGTAGCTCTATTTTGTTGGAAAGTAAATTATGTATAAAGTAGGGTTTGAAATCTTATAAGTTTTTTATTTAGTTCTAGAAACACTCCACTGTATTGAAAACAAGAGTTTGGCACCGAGCTGTGTTTGAAGGAAGTCTATGGAAGACTTGGACTATAGGGTGTACTGTGTTGGATATTTTAGTTTGTTTAAGTTTAAAATTAATGAAATTTTGAAATACCTTGAGGTTATTTACTTGTATCTGGTGAATGATTGGATAAAAGATAATGCAAGGGTTTTGATGTTTGTAAAAGTCCATAATTTTTGTTTTGTTTTGTTAAGAACAATCAAAGGAGAAATTTCTCTTGGTTGTAGGGTTCGACCTCGTGACCTGGACTAGGTTATTATTATAATAAATTAATTTTAGTTGTAGGTTATTATTATAACTCTGTTTATTTTAAATATAGTGAAACATATTGTTCACTCTTATATAATTTAATACAGTTATAGATTAGTTTATATATATATAAACAGTAAAGTTTTGGATGCCGCTATACAGGTTACTTGTTTTTGGGTTTTGACCCATAAAAATATGGTAATTATATTTTTAACATACTTTGCATTGCTAGTTATTTTTACTATTAAATACTATAATATTTACTATTATATAGTATTACTGCAATTCACTTATATTTTGTTTATAAAACCTAATTTATTACCCAAATTTCTTTTTACTGTTTAAAGTCCGATGATACTCTATTTCTATTTGCATTAATTTCCTATTATGTATTGTTTAAGTGTTATATGCATATATATAATAGTTTGAAACTTAGAATTAGTTATTTTACTGTGTTAAAAGAACACAGTTACCAAACTGTGTATTGATTTTTAATAAACATTCTTTTGTGATAGTTTATATTTACAATTTTTACAGATGTATTTTAGCTAATGAAACTCTTGAAATAGAAGAACCTTTCCGCTAAACATTCATATAAAGATTTAACAGTAGAAAGTAAATAATCATATTCCTACATTTCTTGATTTGATTTAATCATAAATCTTAATTTCACCTACTGTACATGAGTACTACCTCTTCAGAGGTGTGGAAAAATACAGCCAGGTATTTTTATCCATCAGTAAATTTACACTAACCCTAAATCATTTATTATAATACATATTAAATCCAAAATCTATCTATCTTTCAACAGTAAAAGATTTCTCTAACTAATTTTAATATACAAATGAAGCAGCCATATAAATATATAAATTCCTAAATTCATACATTCCTATTCCTATGATTTCATAAAGGAAATCAAAATAATATTTAGAACCTGGTAGTATAGCAGAGGAGACAACAACCTAAGGAGCCTGTTCCTCCCAACCAACTCCTGAAGACAGCCGAGCTGCAAATCTTAGGATCCTCGAGCCTGTCTACTGGTCCACCTGGTTTAAAGCACTGGGTAAGAGAATAGGTTTAGAAACCCTTGCAACTCCATAGAGTAATCAACAGTAATATCTCTGCCTATAGATGTAAGAACTCAACTCAAAACAACTGCACTAGCTTAGGAAATCAACACTTTCCACTCAAACACTTCTGCCTGTCCCCTCCATTGAATTTCTTGTGCACCAATTTCACTCAGAAATTTCACAAGTAAAGAATGAGCAGCCTCAGCTGAATTCAATGGGTAGTTTTATCAGCATGCCTAGGTCTTTTGGGTTAGTTTTTCACTTAATGAGCCACCTGCTCTTGTTCCACTTTCTTAGGGAACATGACCACAAAAATAGGGAAGTTTCCTCCTGCAACAGCTAGAAGTAGTTTGAGGATGCTGCCAAGTGTCAATCTGCTCTCAACCTAGCCTATTCCACCAAGTGGCCAGTAGACACTCATTTAACAACCTCCTTAAACTGTTGTCTCATCTTTTATTTACTAATTAATTAAATATTCAGTAGATAAATACAATTATCCTTGACCCCACTTGGTCAATAATTACAAACTTTATAATAAAATTAAAACATAATTTCTCCTAAAACATAAAAGGTTTTTGCAATTTGGGGTATGTGACATACACACCCCCTTAAATATAACATCGTCCTCGATGTTATTTTATTCATCATCCTTAGAGTTGCCTTGGAACAAAATTGGATATGCTGCCTGCATATGACTCTCCAATTCCCAGGTGGCTTCTTCTAGAATAAGGTGCGATTCCGAAGCAAGATCTTCCTCCTGTAGAGGATATAATTCGATTCCACCAAAAAATCTCCTTTGGGTTCCACCTGCAAATCATTCCAATTTTTAACATGAGTAGCATCATGTACATATCTTTTTAAAACAGAAATATGAAACACATTATGAACCTTTAAATTTGACAGTAAAGCCAGTTGATATGCCACCTGTCCCATTCTGGATAGTATTTCAAAAGGCCCACAATATCGGGGTGCCAACTTAGCACAACTTCCTAACTTCAAAGAACTCTTTTTAGGCCTTACCTTTATAAAAACATGTTCACCCACTTAGAAATCTTTTTGAGTTCGTTTAAGATCTGCTTGACTTTTCTGTCTGTCTTGTGCAACCTTCAAATTACCTTGTACCTGCTTTACAATTAACTCCATCTCTTTTGATAGCTCAAGTCCTAGTACTAACCTATCAACTGGGTTACTCCATGAGATGGGGGTCTTACACTTTCTGCCATACAGAATTTCAAATGGGCTGTATCTTGCTGAAGCTGGGTAGTGATTGTTATAAGCAAATGTGTAAGTAATCCTCCCATTTACCTAGTTGTTCTCTAACATACATCCTTAGCATATCTTTCAATATTTGGTTCACTCTTTCAGTCTGTCCATCCATCTGGGGATGAAAAGATGTACTGAAATTTAAAGTAGTATTCAGGCCTTTAAATAGAGACTTCCAGAAATTGCTCGTAAACTTAGGGTCTCTATCCGAAATTATAACTTTCAGTATCCCATGTAAACAAAATATTTGTTTCATGAATATATAAGCAATATTAGCAGCCTTGTAGGTGGTCTTTACTGGTATAAAATGAGTTGCTTTACTGAGTTTATCGACGACTACCATTATCGAATCATTCTGATTCTGATTTCTAGGTAGACCTGTAATAAAATCAAGACTGATTTTTTCCCATTTCCAGCTAGGGATGGGTAATGGTTGTAGTAAACTGGCTGGATGCTGGTGTTCAGTCTTAACTTGTTGACATTCAAAGCACTTGGCAATGTATTCTACCAGTTCATTCTTCATATTTGGCCAAAAATAATCTTAGGTATAATTTTAGGTACATTAGGTATATATAGCCTGTTTTTGTAAAGTATTAATCCTTTATCATTTAAACTATACCGTGTACTTAAACTTTCAGTTAAATTTTCTACCGCTTTAGCTTGTAATTTATGATAATTTTCATCCAATTTTATTCCTTCCTCCAGCTGTTCTTCTAAGTCTGTTTTATAAGTGTTGATTGCTGTCACAAAGTTCAGCCTTACATTTCTACTTAGAGCATCAACGACCTTATTTTCTTTTCCCTTAATATGTTGGATATCGAAATTGTAATCGCTAAGGAAAGCTAGCCACCTAGCTTGCCTTGCGTTTAAATTTGGTTGATCCAACAAATATTTTAAACCCTTATTATTTGTCATTAGCATAAATTTTCTTCTGATTAAGTGATGGTGCTACATCTTCAAAGCATGTATGATGACAACCAACTCTAAATCGTAAGTAGTGTAGTTTTTCTCAGGAATTTTAAGCTTCCTAGACTTTTATGCAATTACACGTCCTTCTTGAGTTAAGACCCCACCTAGACCATCGTTGCATGTGTCAATGCATACGACAAAGTCCTTATTAGGATCAGTAATTCTTAAGATTGGTGCAGTATTTAATAATGTTTTTAATTTCTTGAAACTTTCTTCACACTTTTGATTCCACTCGAATTTCTTTCCTTTCTTCTGTAAAGAAGTTATGGGGTTTGTGATTCTTGAGAACCCCTCAATGAATCTTTGATAGTAATCGGAAATTCCCATGAATGATCGCACGTCAGTCACATCCTTTGGAACCGACCATTTTTCAATTGCTTTTATCTTTTCTGGATCAGCTGAGATCCCCTCTTTAGTTATTACATGGCCCAAGTATTGTATTTTATCTTTAAAGAAACCACACTTACTAAATTTAACATAAAGCTGATGTTCTCTCAACTCTTGTAAAATAATTTTTAAGTGCTCTTCGTGTTCTTCTTTAGACTTAGAATAAATTGGAATGTCATCAATGAAAACCACTACGAATTTATCGAGATAATTATGCAATACATTATTCATTAAACACATGAAGACAACCTGGGCATTAGTGAGCCAAAATGGCATGACAGCAAACTCATAGTGACCATATCTAGTCCTAAAAGTTGTTTTAAAAATGTCTTCATCTTTGATTCGAACTTGATGGTAATTAGATCGTAAATCAATCTTTGAGAATACAGTTTCTCTGCGCAGCTGATCGAACAAATCATCTATGCGGGGCAACTGGTATCTATTTTTAATGGTCATTTTATTAAGTTGACAGTAGTCAATGCATAAGCATAGAGTATCGTCATTCTTTTTAATGAAAATGATAAGTGCTCCCCAAGGAGACATGCTTGGTCTTATATACTTTTTATCAATAAGTTCTTTTAACTGTGATTTTAATTCATTTAGTTCCAATATATTCATCTGATAAGGGGCTTTTGAGCTAGGCACTGCACCAGGTACTAACTCGATAGTAAAATCTAATTCCCTTTTCGGAGGCAGTCCCATAATTTCTTTCGAAAATACATTGGAATACCCCCTCAGGATTGGAATATCTTCCAGTTTTAGTTTATCTTCATTATTAATATGTTCTTCGTTAATTATAGTCACAGCAAAGGCTTTACAATCCTTCCTAACAACTCTCTTTAATTGCAAGGCAGAGATTTGTCTGATAGTTGTTTTCTTAGGAATTCCTGTTATGGTTACTGTTTCTCCTTCATTATTTACTCATGTAGAAGTTTTATCAAAACAATTCAGAACTACTCTACGCTGTTCTAACTAGTCCATACCAATTAACATGTCATAAGAGCCTAAAGGAAGTACATTTAACTTCATAGAAGTTTCAAACTGATTCATAATTACAGTGCAGTCTTTTACAAAGGTAATCACTTTTCTTTTTGCTTCTGTAGCTAGTTGAACTAGCCATGACTTTGCAAACTTTTCTACTGATAAATTGCATTTTTCTACTAAATCAGGAGAAACATAACTCAGGCTAGCCCCTGGGTCAATTAAGATAGAAATGGGTGTTTGATTCAACTTACCTTCTACATCCACCATGGAAATTTGATAATCATCCTGCCTGTTTTCCAGCGCCACGTTGATCCTGGGCATCCCCCTTTCTAAGTCACCAACAGTCAACTCCTCCTGCATTGTATGAATGTTGCTGACAGTCTTCTTTCTGTTAGGGCAGACTGATGCAAAATGAGGTCCGTTACAATCCCAACACTTTATTGGTTCTTTACGTTCATTATTCTTAATGTAGTTGATGTGATTATTAGCAGGTTCTTTATTTCTAGGGCCATTAGGGGTTGACTGTGAGTTACCTTTATTTACTTGGAAATTCTTATTAGGAAAGTTACGTGTGTTATTATTCCTAAAATTGTGGTTAGATATGAAACCCTTCTTCATATGTTCAAAATTATTAGACCTCTTAGCCTTCCAGTTTGGCATGCTTTCCCTTTTTCGGTTCTGCTCATAGCAAAAATTTGCCTTTCGCATAGCCTCCTCAAGGGTTTTTGGATTATCGTATTCAATTCTGTCTTTAATGTGAAAAGGTAAACAACTTAGAAACCGCTACACCTTAGGCTTCTCATCCACAATGTAAGGCACGTAACATAGTAAACTTAAAAATTTACTTTTTAATTCCTTCATGTTCATAGTTACCAACTTTAGTTCATAGAATTCTTTAGCTCGCTCTTCATAATATTGTTCCGACAGAAACTTCTTTTTAAAGTTTTTTTTAAAGGTACTCCAGTTAATGTTCTTTTCCTTAATACCTTTTACTCGTTTAAAACCCTGCCACCAAATATCTGCCTTTCCAGTTAAGTTGTAAATGGCCATTCTTGCTTCTTTTTTTATTATTATAACAAAAACGATTATTTTTTTATTTTATTTATGAGGAGGGACAATGGTTTGCAATGACAAATGCCATGCCACTAAAAATACAATTGATGCCGGAATCATCCAGAGAATCAACATTTATACAAAAGATTACAAATAGAGAAGAACACTCTCGGAGGAGTAAGATTGCAGCTTGATGGAGCACCATTACGGGATCGGATGGAAAAGAGTGGATTTTCCATCAATACATAGAGTGCCTTGAGAGAGAATGCATGCTTTATTATCCATTTCATCAACAATAAAGTTGTGTTCCTGGAGAATATGAATATATTCGACATCTTTGAAGATACTCAGGATTTTTCGAATTCGAAGCAATATTTGATTCAAACCAGAATTATTTAAATGTCCAGCTGAGTTTAGAACTTTGATCAGAAGCTCAGAGTCACCGAAAATATTAATTACTTGATAGGCTTTATCCTTTGCTGTTTGACAGGCCATTAGAAGACTGTAACATTCGGATTGATTACTGGACATGGTTCCCAGCCCCTAACTGAAGCTGGTTTCTATCCAGCAATTTGGGGAGAAGATCGTGCCCCCAACTCCGGAGATTTTGGGGTTGCCCTTACAAGCACCATCAAAGAATATTGTAGCCGAGGGAGAACCCATCCATTTTTGCTTGAGAGCATCAACAAAGCCACGAAAACGCCAAGGAGAACTCACCAGCCTAGCACATACCAATTTTCTTTTGCCATATGAAGAGGGGCCCATCCAAGACAGAAACGTAGAGGGCAGATTTGAGAGAGGGGTACAACCGGCAGGCTCAGTGATTGCCAGTTTAATCTTTCTAGCCATGATATGCGGGGATGATGTCTGATTGCTGAAGATCAATTCGTTCCTGGCAAGCCAAATTTTCCACCACACGCACTTAGGAATGAGAATCTAGATCTTGAAGAATTCAGAATTTTTTGCATTCAGTTTAGGACAGCTCTCAATCCAAGAGAGGAAGAACGTGACAGCTGAAAAATTGGCTGGTGGAATTCTTTCAGAACCATTTAGAACCAATGCCCACACCGTCTTTACGAATTCACAACCCAGTAAAAGGTGATCAGCTATTTCAACAGCTAAATTGCTAAGGCAACAATGATATGGACCAAAAAAACCACGTTTAAGCAGATTGTCTCCTGTTAACACTTTATTATGCGAAATCAACCAGGAAAAAAAATTAATCTTGGGGATACAAGGAGCTGACCATACCGATTTCCAAATTGTTGATGACAGGCATGGTGGAAGATGGACACGTAGCTCAGAAAATCCTTGTGCAGCCGTGTAATAGCCAATCTTACCCCAGCCCCATTTATCTTTGAGGGAGAGATGCACTAGAGCCAGACTAGCTAAAAGGGATATTAAAGAAGATTTTTGAGAATTAAGATTGAATGGAAGATCTGGAAAAAACCAGCCAGCCCAATTTCTAGCCCCATCCCATAAGCAAATATTGACCAAACGAAGCAGTCCTTTGTTGGTGAGCCAATTCTTGATCTCTTTCAAAGACAGAACAATAGAAAGAGGTGGCTTACCAGAGATGTTATCCTCCCATAGAAGGATACTCTTACCATTTCCTAGTATTCGGTATAGGTGTTGCTTGAACTTGTCAATTCCTTTTCGGCAAGAATTCCAGATAGTTGTTCCTATGGGGGCGCTGGAAGATGTTATATTTCTCAATGAACATCCTTTAAGATATTTATTCCTAAAGATATTGCTGACAGGGTGTTTTTTATCCACAAAAATCTGCCAGAGGAGTTTTCCACCCAACGCCAGATTGGCCAGCCCGGGATCCTGGATTTGAAGGCCACCAGTTGTCATAGGCCTTGTGAGGATGTTCCAGCTAACCAAATGAATCTTGTTCTGATTACCTTTGCCTCCATTCCAGAGGAAATCTCTCAAGATTTTAGAGATTTGAGCTGTAACATACTTTTGGGCAAGAAGCAAGGAAGATTGAAAATTCAGATAGGCTGAAAGGACTGCCTTAATCAAGACCATTTTTCCTGCCCTGGTTAACCACTGACCACCCCAATAATCTATTTTGGATTTTAACTTTGCTATTACATCGATCCAGAGAGAAGGAGGGATTGCACCAAGGGTTAGGGGAAACCCCAAGTATTTTATCTTTTCCCACTTATCATAACTAGGAAATCCCAAAAAGTTAGCAATTTTGGTTATTGTCAAATTGTCCACATTCTAGCCATACACTGCACCTTTTTTTTTTGATTCGGGCTCCAGAAATATGACAAAACTTTTGAATGATATCATTGAAAGCATGGGCTATCGTCAAAGAGGCCCCTCTAATAAGGATATAGTCATCCACAAAAAGTGCATGATTAATTGAATAAACTCCCCTAACAATCTTTATGCCCGGAATGTAACCAACATCCTTATCAACTAAAAGCTTTCTGCTGAGGGTTTCTGCCATTAGAATATACAAGAAGGGAGACATCGGGCAACCTTGACGGAGGCCTCTTGTGGAACGAAAAAAATCAGAGGGTCTACCATTGATTAGGGGGGCTATCCAAGCCCTATCCATGCAGGCTTTGATCAATTTTACAAACTCAGCACTAAAGACAAAAGAAAGAAGAATTTGATAAAGGAAGGGAAGGTGTACTCGGTCAAAGGAATTTTGCATGTCCAATTTAATTATCATTCCTTTCTCTTTTTTTAGACAACCGAAGTGAATTGCTTATTGTACTAGGATAACATTATCAACTAAATGCCTACCTTTGACAAAGCCTCTCTGAAGAGGGGAGATCAGCTTGCCCGACAGAGGATTAAATCCATTGGCTAGCAGTTTGGCTAAAATATTGTATGAGGCATTACATAAGGAAATAGGGTGGAACCTATCAAAGGAAGAAGGGTTTGCTTCCTTAGGAATAAGAGCTAAAAAAGTAGATTTCGAGTACCCGCTAACCTTAGCTTTTTTTTAAAATGAAGACACCATTCGGATCAAATATGGTTTGACGATATTCCAACAAGCTCTATAGAAATGGAAGGAAAACCCATCTGGCCCGGGAGCTTTGTCCGACTCCATGGCCCAGATGACATCTAAAATTTCCTTTTCGGAGAAAGGTCTCATTAGATCATCATTGTCCTCTACTGAGACAAGAGAGGGGACATTATCCAAGAATTCTGCAGTAACTGCTTCATTGGGAAAGCCATCCTCCTGAAAAAGAAACTGAAAATGCTCAGATGTAGCCTGCTTAAGTTGTTCTTGACCTTCAATAATAACTCCTTCTCCAATGGAAATATCTGAAATATGATTCCTAGACAATCCTACTCTACATTGATGGTGGAAATACGTAGAATTTCTATCCCCTGCCTCTAACCATAAGCATCTAGATTTGAAACAAAGGTGCTCTTCCTCCTGGAAAAAAGAAAGAGTGGTGTTAGATTGAGCAGTTTGTTCCAGGGAAAGCTAGGGCTTTGTAACTTCTACCTCCTCCATTCCCAATTGTATATCAGAAAGTTCCTGAACTCTCTCATGCCTGAAAAAAGTTCGATTCTAAAGAGGTTTTTAAACCCAACATTTCAGAGCAATTTTTGTGTTTTTTAATTTATGTTCCCATACAAACCCAAGAGACCCAGCAACATACTATGACCAAGCTTGGTTTACAGTGTCCCAAAACCCATCCCTCTCGATCCAGAGAGGACTGAATCGATATGGAATAGGGCCAAGGTCGACTTCTATTTCAAATTTCGGCGAAATTGGGTGATGATCAGAAGCGATTTTGGGCAGAATACTAATTGATATGATGAGTTTCCTGTCCATGAATGAGCTATGGAGCAAGAATCTATCAAGTCAAGTGGCTATATTTGCAGATCCCACTCTGTTGTTTGACCAACTGTATCTTCCAGATTTTGGTTTGAAATCGTGAAGATCACGAGCAGTAATCAGATCTTCTACCATAACTTGGAAATAATCCTTGCCGCACACCCCTCCTTTTTTTCATTTGGTGATAGTGAGATATTAAGATCTCCAATGACAATGATATTTGATGGAGAGTTGGCTTCAATGAAGTCGACCAACGTCTTCCAACACTCTTTTTTTTTCCATGAAATTCATTGGAACATAAAGATTAAAAAGAGAAACAGAGATATTACTAGAGATGTGAAAAAGCTCTGTGTAAATCTAATGTTGGGTGATATGACAACGATTTAAATTAATTTTGTCTTCACTCCAAAGGGTAGCAAGACCTCCAGAAGTGCCTCGAGCACTAACAACTTTGCCGGTTTTCAAAGGCCATTTGGATTTGGTTAACAAAAGTAAAGCCTCCTCCTCGATCTTTGTCTCTTGAAGCAGAAGGATGTCAGGGGGGACACTTTTCAGTAAGTCGTTGACCAAATATGCTTTAGAGATGCTCCCCAACCCCATGTAGTTCCAATAAATAGCCTGCATTATTTACCTGGGAGTGAGGGAGTAGAGACTCCCTTAGAGGGTCGGTTCCTTGTTCTTCTTCCAAACAACATTTCGATGGTGGATTGACTGCCCTGTATCTTTAGTCTGTCTGCTTCATCTTCACAAACTTCCTTATTATATTTTCTACCACCTTTCTTTGAAAAATGTTCAATGGAGCCATCATCCGAGGAGCAAGAGCTGTAGGTTGATTTCTTTTTTGTTATTTCTGCGTAGGAGGGAGAAGACTTTTCTTTGATTGGGGACAGGTCATCCTGTAGAGTTTCACCCCCACGAGGGAGGTCTGGGGTAACTTCTCCAACATGTGACATAGATCTAGGGATAATTATCGAGACAACTTCCTGCTCTTCGATATGTTGAATCTCCCTTCTTCAAGAATTGGGGCTTCAGAAGAACTTAACACTGCAAATTGATTGGATGGTGCAATGGATTTTCCTACTGTCTTGATTCCAATAACAATGACTCCTTTCAAATTCTTTCCTTCTTGAAATTTTTTCCTACCATTTTGGTTAGAGGCACCTGGTTTCTGAGCTTGAATCCATTGATCATCTTTCACCTCATTAAGTCCCTCTTCTACCGATTTTTTACAATTACGGGCAAAGTGTCCATAACCGTGGCAGAAATGACACTTGAAAGGTATATGCTCATAATCCAATTCCTGAAGGTAGGACCAGTCGAATACTGTTAAGTTGATAGCCTCTGGCAATCCAATCTCCAGGTCCACCTCCACATAGATGCGAGCACATGAGTATTGATCTTTCCGGTCTGCCCTGTCAATGTATTTGCGAAGCTTGTTCCCAATGGCTTCTAAGGAGTATGTATTCCAGTAATGTAAGGGTAAGTGTGGTAGCCTTACCCAAACAAGGACTGCGGATGGAACATCTTGGGTAGGGTTGAAATTAGGAGTCCATTTATTCAGGTAGAGCCCTTGAGGGCCCATGAAATAAGGACCATTTCGAAAGATGAGATCATGGTCTTCCACTGATTCAAACACGAAGACAAAGAATCCTCTACCAACAAAGCAATTGCTGATGCCTTTAGAGACTAATGACCTCCAGTTTCTCTGGACCTAGCCATCAATAGCCTTGGGGGAAGGCCAGAGGCCAGTGAATTTCTCGATCAGCCCACGCTCAACAAAGTTTAAGGCTGATCTGTGGGTCTGATCAGCAGGAAGCTCTAAAAAGGGGATATCCACCTTCTTAACAAACCTCTGCGAAGGACCACCTTTCCTCTTACCACAGGAAGCGACCAAACGATGGAAAGCTTCTAGTTCAGCTGGGAGAGGAGGAGGAAGAGTCCCACCAGCTTCCATTAGAAAGAAAACTTAGCTAGTAAGGCAAACGAGGATTACCTGCAAAAGACCCACCGAGAGGAATAGAGCACCGCAGAGTTCCTGAATAGATCCAAAATCAACCTGCAAAATGTGACAGGAGCCGAGAATGGCTTCCTGGAATACACATATATCCTGAGCAGAACCAAAAACCACCTAAAAAAGAGCTGAGATGTCTTCTTGATTCCCTGAGGAGCCATACTAGCAACATGCACCAAAAAGAACTGAACCAGGCATGCATGCACTGTGCAGATCCAAAATCAACCTGCAAATGACAGGAGCTGAGAAACACAGATATCCTGGGAAAAATAAAAAACAACCCGAAAAGTAAAAAGTAGGAACCGAGAAGCCTCGAGTCAACCCCTTAAGAGCCAAGCTCTAAAGGCAACGAAAACCGCCAAAAGAAGCTGAACCAGGCACACAGATAGTGGATCGAGCAACCAGAAAAAATTTGAATTCTTGAAGCGTGGTTCTTGGAGTGAAAAAGATGTAACTGCCTACTATTTGTTTACGAATCGTTGACCATTCTTTCTTTTAGCTGGTTGGAGTAATTATAGATTTGGAAATACTTCTTCATTCCAGACATCCATGCTTCGGCTTCCTCCCCTTTCTCAGTTTCACCGTTGAAAGTTAATGGTTTTATCTTCTTAAATTCTCCCGGAATTTCCTCATAAGGCTTAAATTTTCTTTTTTCTAGAATGGTAATTATCCTCACTGCTATCACTAGAGTACTGACGATTCTTCCTATGTGAGTCAACATAAATTTCAGAGGACGAACTACTTTCAATTTTAGACTATTTGGAATTTTTACTTTTATGTTGGTAGGACGTATTTTCAGATCCTATCTGTTTATTTTTCCCTTCTCTCTGAAAATTTTCCATCAGTATCTGGTTCAACTCCTCTTGAGCCCTTAGAATTCTTTCATTCTCTTTTTTAACTGTTTCGATTTCAGTTCTCAATTCTTTAATAGTTTGTAATAATTCTGAAGAGTTGTTAGTTATTTCTTCCTTAACCGAATCTCTTCTAGAACTACTTTGTTCGTTTAACGGGGACCCTTCATCTATGTATTCCTCGAGTCTTTCCATACCTGCAGTTCTAGCTCAGAAAAATTTTCTGGTAATAACATTTCAAAAAAGAAAAATAATAATCAGTATGCATGCATTTTATTTACTGTTTTTCTATGCAGGTTGAGCCGCATTCAGGCCTAGTGTCTGAACATGTGCTCTTATACCATATGTAATACCCAAAATTTTCATAAAATTTTAAAATTTTTCTTGCGCCAATTAATGTTTAAAATCATCGGTAAATAGGTTAACTTAACTACTAATGGTTAAGATCCTAAAGGGTCTAATCTAGAAACTAAAACCAATTCCTTTATATTAATTTCTATAATTGCATACTTCACTATCTGCATTCATAACTAAGTATTGAAGGATTGATTTAGCAAGTAATAATCTGAAGTAGTAAGAGATGAAAACAACTGTTTGTTTACTATGCACTAAGGTTTGTTTCCCGTTTCAAAAGAAGGTACTTCAGTTCATGCCCGAGGCTTACTTAGCTCTTGAAGCTAATGCAGTGAAATAATGAGTCTTGTACATGTCTTTTTACTATTAAATAATATAATATTTACTATTATATAGTATTACTGCAATTCACTTATATATTGTTTATAAAACCTAATTTATTACCCAAATTTCTTTTTACTGTTTAAAGTCCGATGATACTCTATTTGCATTAATTTCCTATTATGTATTGTGTAAGTGTTATATGCATATATATAATAGTTTGAAACTTAGAATTAGTATTTTACTGTGTTAAAAGAACACAGTTACCAAACTGTGTATTGATTTTTAATAAACGTTCTTTTGTGATAGCTTATATTTATAATTTTTACAGATGTATTTTAGCTAATGAAACTCCTGAAATAGAAGAACTTTTCTGCTAAACATTCCTATAAATATTTAACAATAGAAAGTAAATTATCATATTCCTACATTTCTTGATATGATTTAACCATAAATCTTAATTTCACCTACTGTACTGGAGTACTACCTCTTCAGAGGTGTGGAAAAATACAGGCAGGTATTTTTATCCTTTAGTAAATTTACACTAACCCTAAATCATATATTCTAATACATATTAAATCCAAAATTTATCTATCTTTGAAGAGTAAAAGATTTCTCTAACTAATTTTAATATACAAATGAAGCAGACATATAAATATATAAATTCCTAAATTCATACAATCCTATTCCTATGCTTGCATAAAAAAAATCAAAATAATATTTAGAACCTGGTAGTATAGCAAAGGAGACAACAACCTAAGGATCCCGTTCCTCCCAACCAATTCATGAAGAGAGCTGAGCTACAAATCTTAGGACCCCCGATCCTGTCTACTGGTCCACCTGGTTTAAAGCGCCGGGTAAGAGAATAGGTTTAGAAACCTCTACAACTCCATAGAATAATCAATAGTAATATTTATGCCTGTAGCAGTAAGAACTCAGCTCAAAATAGCTGCACTAGTTCAGTAAATCAGCACTTTCCACTCAAACACTTATGCTTGTCCCCTCCATCGAATTTCTTGTGCACCAATTTCACTCATAAATTTCACAAGTAAAGAATGAGCAGCCTCACCTAAATTCAATGGGTAGTTTCATCATCATGCCTAGGTCTTTTGGGTCAGTTTTTCACTTAATGAGCCACCTGCTCTTGTTCCACTTTCTTGGGGAACATGACCACAAAAATAGGGAAGTTGCCTCCTGCAACAACTAGAAGTAGTTTGAGGATGCTGCCAAGTGTCAATCTGCTCTCAACCCGGCCTATTCCACCAAGTGGCCAGTAGACACTCATTTAACAACCTCCTTAAGCTGTTGTCTCATCTTTTATTTATTAATTAATAAAATATTCAGCAATTAAATACAATTATCCTTGACCCCACTTGGTCAATAATTACAAACTTTATAATAAAATTAAAACATAATGTCTCCTAAAACATAAAATGTTTTTGCAATTTGGGGTATGTGACATTTATCATCATATTTACTCACTTTGAATCGCTTTCATCTCTAGTACACTTTTGTACCACTATACAAAATTTTTCCAAAGTTTTGGGGTTACTTTGGAAGTCACGCACATTAATAATTTATTACTCAATCAATCCCAGGGTCTCTGTTTTGCTTTCTTTTTGAAACAATTAGAAACATGTTTAAAAAATAAAAACATTCTATTTTTATTCACCCTTGGATAAGTTACAGGTTATCAAATTTGTCGATTTCACCCAAGTCTACACTTTTCCTATGAGTCCATTTAGTTTCAGAGGCCAAATTTAGATACATGTAGCAAAAAATATAGAGAGAACAATAAAAAAAATTATATTGTTCCTGATAATATTCATGACAAGGATTTCTCAACATATTTTTGCTCTCCGATCTAATCCTCTAGTCAATTCCTATAGCTTTCTGGAATTTGCTACTTTTAACTTTTTCACTTTCTTTAGACTTGGAATCTTTTAGTTTTTTTTTTGTGTTCCCAGTGACACACTTATCCTTGATTTAATGGCGTAGTGCAACATTTTCATTCTAATTAGTCTTATCATCATCACAAGGAAATTCTCAAACTCCTCAATGTCTCAGGGTGGGAATGACAAGGGTCGTGGGGGATTGCCCTCTTGTGACTTCCTTAGGTTACCGCAGGGTAGGTCGAGGGTAATGCCCTCATTTTTTTTTGTAAATCTTTCGATTTCATGAAATCTAGCACATAAGATCGATGCCATTTTTTGATTTCTAGCACCTGAAATCAAATTGTGGAAAAACCTGCTCTTAACATGATTTGCACCCTTAAGATGCCATCCCACATCGCATCACCACTTGTTAGTCATATGCAAGTTTAGGATCCATGGGGTAGTGGTTTTGTTAAACTAATTTTATGTGCTTTAATGCACGAGCTATTGACATGCCACCTCAGTGGTTTTCATGTTAGTCTCATGCTAATTAATTAACCCTCACACATCTTAAGGAGCTTGAAGCACTGTCATTCATTGATTTCCACCACGCCCGACGATTATATCTCCATCCACCTTCGAATCTCATGCGAACACCTATGCACACAGATCTGATCTTATCATTCCCCATCACACCCTCTACACATGTGGCTCCTCGACGTTGGAACTCCTTCCGACTATTAAACTTGCACAGTGATCTAGGGACTAAACACAAGTCTCATCAAAGATTAATAACAAATAACTCATGAAAATGGTGTAATCGGGCTACGAAATGAGTAGCCACTCTGTATATTCACACAAAGAATGAGTAATTACTTACAATGTCATGCTAGAAGCATGAATGACAAGCAATTCAAATTCCTAAGGAGGTCATTCGAATTGAATGAGTGAGTCTAGCTTAACTAAATGTAAGCCACAGTCAACACTCAAGTTAACCACTGATCAAAACCCTAATTGACTCAACTGAGCCCTAACTGAAGTCGGAGTGCAATAAATGACTGAGTCTCAACTGAAAGAGATCAAACACATGTCACAGCAAGCCAACCATCAAGTGGTAGCGCTTCAATGACTCCAATGAACCCCGATGAGGTTAACTGAAGTGTAACTAAACATCAGAAGTGGTTGGAGGCGCCCCTGTTGACTCCAGTTCATTAAATAATCATTAAATAATCAATTTAATGAAGGGAGGCACCTTCACTGCCCTGCTTAACTGAATGTAACCATCAGTTAGCAATTAGGTGCATTAATATCACTCAGATCACCCATGGAGTGCTCCAGTTAGTCTTCCCGAATTTAAGAGAAGTCTAAGTTAGCCTCCTTGACTGAAGGTAGGCGCGGATGTGATCTAGCTGATGACATTTAATGCTCCACTGATGTTAATTAAGTCAATAATACTTAGGATAGTGGGTTAACTAGGCCAATTTGGCCAAAAAGAGTGTGTATGGTGGTAAATGTCTCCAACACCGACGTGGCCCTTCCACGTTACCCTACCATGTGACATGGGTGGGGCTCATTATAAAATTCTCATATTTTTGAAATTTCGTAGCTATGCAAAATTTTAAAGTGACAATAAGGGGATTATTTCAAAATTAATTCAAAATTGCTTATGGCTCTTTATCTGTCACTTAACAAAACCTAATTTTCATAGAACCATTCTTTATTTGTTCCTGTAAGTTTGGATTTATGGCCCATATAGCTCTGATATTGCAACCAAAAGCTCTGATACCACCTTGTCATATCCCCATCCATTAATCTGACCAATAAAGGGGGACATGAACTAATTATGAGCTTCTAAGATTTTCCCCACAGTAATGTTACGAATTCATAAAAATCAAAATACATATGCAAATGTTAAGATTAAAATGGTTATACAAGATCTAAAACATTAAGCATCATAACATCATAACCATATGAAAAAGGATCACTGAAATAAATACAAGCACAACCACACAAAAGAACACATAGATTTATCCTGGGAAACCCTCACGGGGAATAAAACCCAACAAAACTTCCTTGATATAGAATTTGACCAAGTACTGTGTATGACCCAAAGAAGAAGACTCATGAAACCCCCAGGATAATCTTGGACTGCTCCTTCTCTCTCTAGCGCAACTGCTTGAGTGTTCTGCTTGTCCAAATGAGGGAGGTGCCTCTCCTATTTATACTAATCAACTGAGAGGCCTAATAACCCAACTAGGCTGACTTCTCCTCGCTGCCAGGGCTGACTTGCCTTGGAAGACTCAAAAATACATTTTAATAATACTTTTGTGGGTACTACTGACTCGACTTACAATGAATGGTTTACCTCAAGACTTTACATGACCAAATACATCAATGACATCCTTAATGGGAAGAACAACATCTCTGAAAGGGGTAGTAACAATAATAATACAAAATAGAATATCTTCCGCAGTTACATTTCTTTAACACTCCCTCTTAATGAGGAAGGTATTCTACAACAATACATATGTACTACTGACTGGTGAATCTATATGTCATAGGAAGTTTTCAAAACTACATCAACACCATCATCATCCATGGCACATCATCATCACGAATGTCTGGTATCATCTCGATCATCATCATTTTCTAGCGTCATCTCGAGCATCATCATCTCTGGCATCATATTGAACATCATCATCTATGGTATCATCTCGAGCATCATCTTTGCCATCATCTCGAGCATCATCATCTTTGACATCATCTCGAGCATCATCATCTCTGGAATCATCTCGAGCATCATCATCTCTGGCGTCATCTCAAACATCACCTACATTATCAATATACAAATACTGAGCTAAATCACCCACAACATAATTAAATGCTAGAACATCATCATATGCAATTGAATGCAGGAACTCATCCACAAGTGAATGCAGGACCACTCTCCATATGAGAGTACTATCGTTCGCAAGACCATCCTTAGTTGATAAGTGCTAGGACCACTCTCAACAAGAGAGTGTTCTTGTTCGCAAGACCATCCTCAAGTAGGATACTACCATCTGCAACTGAATGCAAATCTCATCGACAAATGAATGCAGGACCACTTTCCATGTGAGAGTACTATCGTTCGCAGGACCATCCTCAACCGGTAAGTGCTAGGACTACTCTCAACAAGACAATGTTCTTGTCCACAGGACCATCCTCAAGTAGGATACTATCCTATGCAATTGAATGTAGATCTCCTCTGCAAATAAATGCAGGACCACTCTCCATATGAGAGTACTATCATCTGCAGGACCATCCTTAGCTGGTAAGTGCCAAGAACACTCTCAACAAGAGAGTGTTATTGTCCGTAGAACTATAACTTGTTGGGATCTTCCTATTTGAAGATACGACCAACTTTCTTGGGATCTTCCTTCTTAGGACACCACCAACCATGTTGGGATCTACCCTTAGTGATACGACTAGTCATACTGGGATCTACCCACGAAGATATGACCAAGCTCTCTATACAATGACTAGATCAATGGGGCTCATCATTCTTTTCTTGTACAGCCACAAGTTCATCAATATATTTAAGCATAATGGCCTTCTTTGTACTAGCATACCATTACCATCTCATTCTCTTATCATCACTCCCTCTTTTTAGGGAGGTCCTTTCAGACTACACCAAGCTTGTCTCGAAAGTGTTCAAACTTTACACGAGATAGAGGCTTAGTTAGCACATCAATAAATTGTTCCTATATAGGAACATATTGGAGCTTCACGGCTCCTCTCTACACTATATCCTGGATGTAGTGACACTTTATCTCTATATGATTTGAATTATCATGAACCACCGGGTTCTCTATTAGCTTGATGCAACCCTAGTTGTCACCATAAATATCAGTTGCATCTATCTCGACATCAACAATAATGCCAATAGTTTGCACAACCATATTGCTTTGCTACAAGCTGAACATGCTGCAATATACTCAACCTCGGATGTACTGAGGGAAACACTGGCTTGATTTTTGTTAATCCATGATATCATACCCAATCCCAAACAACATCCCGAGGTGCACTTTATGTCTTCAACACTTCCTCTTTGTATCTACAATGAGTCCGTCCTCTTATGTCAGGTCATCGACATATACCAGTCTTCTGCATTCAACCTTAAAGTAAATATTGGAACCCACTTTACTCGTGGTAAATCCTAAGTCCATTAGGAATTTGTCCATCCTGTCGTACCATGTCGAACTCAGAGATCTTCTAGATTCACTCCCTCTGAAGTGGAGCATCATCCTCCCTCTGCATTTTTTACTCTATGTATCGAAACATTATGTATTGGAGTGATAGGTAGCATCCTTTGTTACTAATCTTATGTATCCATCTCAAGTCACTACATATCAAGATCCTTTATCTTGAACTTTGTTGAAAAGTTCCTCTTGCACCTATTTGTGAGCTTGTTGTCTTCTATAGGCTTCCGTCTTCAAACTTTAGCAAAGGTTAATATATTCATCGCTCTAGCCGATCTTCAAGTTCCTCATGTAACTAGATGTGCTTATCCATGGGTGCATTTTGATCTCGTACAGATCCTTTGTGCACATGTGGTTCTCTATTCTATATACAGTTCTACTTCATTAGAGAAGTGTGTCTGGTCAATGGAGTATGTCATGCCATAGTCTACTCCCTCTTTCTGAGAGAAACCACGAACCTTGCTTTGTATCCCTCGATGCTGCCATCTACTGCATACCTGATCTTGTAGATCCACATGGAAGACACTATGGAATTCCCTTCAGGTATCAGAACCACATCCTAGACATCATTCCCCATGATCAACTGGAATTCTTTGAGCATAGTCTTCTTCCATTTCTCTTTGGCTACGTATTCACAGTTGGAAGGATCTGAATCAATGATGTCACTCAACGATGCCACATAATTAGTGTGTATATGAGTCCTCTTACTTTTGTTGGAAGTCTCGTCATACTTTTCTTCATCTTGAATTGTCTCTCATGCCCAAGATGGTATTCATCTCTCAAGGTGGATCTACTACTCTCTTTAGGTCATATCATGATTCTTATATTCTTCTGAAGCTCTTTCTTTCACCACAGTGTCTTTGACCCTGGGAGCTTTAGGTTCATCTTCATGTATGTCTATTGGAGTGAATCTTCTAATTGAATTGTCGTCACTTGTTCTTCAAAACAAGTCTCATCCTTCTTTTCTTTTAGGTGATTGTACACGATCTTTCCTACAAGTCAAATTCATTTGCATGGTGAGAAACATTTCATAATGACAAATTATTATGCATAAAGATTTAATCATGCAACTATTTTAGCTAATACAAAATTCATCCATATCCCATATAAACACATAAGCTTTCTAAATGCCTTCCATCTCTACCATAACATTATTGAGATTGTGCACTAATGCCAATATGTCAGTAACGAGGTTTCAATCTAGATAATTATAAATGGAATGTTGTATAACACCATAGGCCACTTACCCATCACATGCATATTAGTAGCATACTGTTCATTAATGGAAACATTCTATCATGCATAACACATTTCCTTGAACATAGATATGTACACAACTAAAAAATGTCATTTAAGCAACTATATTTATAGGAAATGGCAATTCAAATACTTATCTTTGTTTGTTTGGTAGACTCCTTCGTGATCCTTATGTCCTTGCAAGAATAACTAGAGCCTTCTACTCCATGATATGATTCTGGGAGCCTGTGTACTGGTTCTGAGTGTCACTGACTGCATTTCTTCTTATCCAAATACTGAAATGGACAAGAGTATGATCTTTGTATTCACAAGTAGAATTCATATTCCTCATCAGGAATCTTCCTTTTCTTCTCTAAATCTTTTATTAGTTGGTTCATCATCTTCAACGGTGTGAGCATGATATCTTTTCTTGTCGGACTTCTTGTTGAAGGAGCCTCTATTTTTGGGACAATCTCTGGAGTAGTGTCCCTTCTCATCACAAGTGTAGCATCAGATGTTTGGAAGGATCTCTTCTCAGTTCCTTTTGTCTTCTGTTGTGATGATGGTCCTCCTTCTTTCTATGATTTCTTCTGGAGTGAATTGTGAGAGCTCCCATCTTCTCTTGTTATGATCATAGTTTCTTCTTGTTTGCATTCTTCCCATAGTCTGCTTAAAGAGATCAACTTCATTCTTGCACATATTCCTTGAATGAATGAATCCCATGAGCTTGGGAGCCCATTCAAGGTTTTGATTTTTGCTTTTCTTTCTTCGACATTGTCTTCAATGACTTCTAGTTGCTTCTTGATTTGAGATATATTTGAGAAGTAAGATTGAACGCTTTCTAACATTTGCATCTTCACATTCTTGAGTTTAGTTTTCAAGGTAGTATTCCTGTTGATATTTT
This sequence comes from Pseudotsuga menziesii, assembly GCA_001517045.1. NCBI lineage: Eukaryota > Viridiplantae > Streptophyta > Pinopsida > Pinales > Pinaceae > Pseudotsuga > Pseudotsuga menziesii. The sequence goes on from LPNX011113524.1 coordinate 287,417, forward strand.
TTCCTTCATACAAGATGGTCATTGCATCGAACATATCCTTGGGAGTCTTCAGGAATGATGCATGCGAGATGAAAAATAATCCTCTTGGCTTTGACTAAGTCCTTCTTGTGCTTTGTCTTCATCTCCCTTTGGATCTGCAACTTCTTCTTTGTCATAGTTCTCCAAGTCATGCTTCTTCAGGTATGAGAAGCACTCTATACTTCCATTCTTGGGAGTTCATGGATCCTTCAAGCTTGTCCTCAAGCTTGGTATTGTTTGTCATCATGGTAAAAAAGTGAATCTCAAATGGAAATAGAGAGGATAGAACTTACTCATGAGATTGATTCAACTTTATGTTTGTTTGAAATCTTTCCTAGAAGACTGCTTCTAGTGGACCTAGGGTTTGATAGAGAAACCCTAATTTTTCAAGTTATGTATCTTTCATATATGATTCGATATAAAGATGTGCCTCTTCAAGGCGAGTTGAGCAGCATACTCATTTTCCCAAAACTATGGACAAAACTACAAAATATTTGATGCTCTATTTTTCCATGGCAGTAGTGTTAGGTCAAAAATTGAAGATCCACAGAATGAGAATCTTCTTCCATAGACATATGCAACCTCCGAATGTGAGTTTTATAGTCCTCCTTTTTCAATTGATCGATGGAGGGAAGTCTCATGTCCCCAACCCTTACTCGGTGGAGAGGACGCGACAACATCTATCAACCCAGGCAATCTAAGCCCCCATGAACCGCAATACAGATATAAAAATGCATTGAACTTAAATAATATAAATACACAAATGCATAATAAAATGTACATGATATATACAACAAAAGCAAATAATTTTTGTAACACATTCATGCATTTAACACGTTCATGATAATTTCATAATAATTCATAAGCAAATACAGTACTTATCTTTGGAGAAGCTCGTCCTGCAACGAGCTATGTCGCTGCAACGTTCCACCCAACCATAGGGCACTGTGCTCTTTAATCTCTTAGCAACACTGCCACCCTCAAGTTGGGCATGATTTTACCCAAGGAATAAGGAACACTAGCAGACTTTCCCCATAGCCAAGGAAACAATAAAACTCAGTCAAGCCAACACAGTTGGGTTTATCAGACTTACACAGGCAATGGTTTACACTTAGCCTAATTCACATGAGACACAGCTAGGCCAACAAATGGGTTTATCAGGCTCCCAACCAAGCCATCCTTCCAGTTGGGTTTATTAGGCTGCCAAGGAGGTGGAAAGACTGACTGCTAAGCCAGTGAGCTCAACCCCAGAGCTATGAACACCCACACTGGATCTAGCTTGATTTCTAAACAATTACACACCCAACACAAGGAAGCATTCCCTTCTCTGCTACACAGTCCCTCAGGCCATGCCTTCCCTTCCAGTGCTATTTAGGGCATGCAAAGAACAAAATCATCCCTCTAGATTGGTCTGTGAGGTTCTTTCACACACTCGGTTTATCAAGCAAGTCTAGAATCTATTTCCATTCCTTCAATCAATTCAAATGCCAAATGTGGATGCACACATAGTGATATCAGTCCTGGGATTTATCAAAACGTAGCAAACGCTAGGGATTTCATACATACACAATAATCAAGAATTTATGAACATTGTTGGAGCCATACCGACTGCTGCAAAATACCAAGATGAAAAACGTTTGCCGGTCTTTCAAAACAAAGACACAAAATTGGATTCAAGGAAATCGTGTTCAGGAAAACAACTAGCAAGCATGAGAAAACGTGAGAGAGAACAATTTCAAAGAGGAAAAACCAAAATTGTGAAAGGAAACAGATTGCCAAACATGGGAAAATATTGAAGGGTTCAGACTCAGAGTTGTTTTTGCTTGCTAGCCCTTGTGTGAATGCCCAATTCATTTTCCCAAACCGTTTTTCCATTCCAAAATTGTGAGGGAAGGTGAAATGCTGCCGCATGAGGGAAAGGTGGACGTTTTTGGTGTTTTCTTGCCCAAGAAAATTTAAAAATGTTTTTTCCAGAAATGGTGCTCTACCCATTTTGAATTTCTTCCCCCCTTCCAATCCCCCACTCCCTCATCCTTAGGAAAAATCATGCCCCCATCTCATTTAGTTGCGTTGACATAGCCGACTGTGGGTTTTTAATTAAAAATTGCAATTTAACATGATGTCTAGCTTTTTAATGTTTAGCTAGCATAAAATACCATCAGCTCAACCTTAATTGTCGAAACATAAACACTAAATCAATGGTGGGGCTTTTGCCTGGCTCCACACCATGATTATTTACATCATTTATTTAAATGCAAACGGGGTCAAAACGGGGTGTTACAGGAAGTGCCCGGAACGTGAAGACCTACTTTTCTCTAATTTCTTCTACAAAATTATCTGATATTGCTTCTATTGTATCTCCAAAATTGCTACTCCTCCAGTTATGAAACTTCGTCTTCAGATATCCTGATCTGTCTTCTTTCCAAGATCGTAGGTTAGAGTAGAATTGGATTTACCAAGTGGGACTGATGCAAAGTTTCCCAAGGTGACTTGTTTGAGGACTTTTCAACACAACAAACTTGTACAAACTACCATGTGTTAATGTTTCAACTTTGGGATCTAAAACTCGAACCATAGAAACTAAAGTTTGTTTCCTATCTGTAAAATCTTGCGAAATTTTATATGGACCTTCCTAGCTTGAGATATAGCAATTCTCCCTATGTCTCATGTTTGAGACTAGATTCCGGAGGAGGCTCTGTCCAAGTTTCAGCTCTTGATCCTTCTCCAATCTCGAGTTATAACAAAATTCCCAAGATGACTAGATTTTGTCTTCTAGGGTTTTTAAGCATGAAACCTTAATCTTTAGCAGTTGCCATTGTAGCAGTATTTCGGCTGTATAAAGACTTCTTTCGAGGTGGCTCTGATACCATGTTAATATTTAAATGGTTATACAAGATCTAAAACATTTAGCATCATAACCATATGAAAAAGAACCACTGTAAGAAAGACAAGCAAAACCACACAAAAGAACACAAATATTTATCCTAGGATACACTCATGGGGAAGAAAACCCAACAAAACTTCCTTAATATAGAATTCGACCAAGTATAGTGAAATACCCAAGGAATAAGACTCATGAGACCCCAAGAATAATCCTGGATTGCTTCGCCTCTCCTAGATGGACTACTCATTCTCTCTTTAGCGCAACTGCTTGTACAAATGAGGGAGGTGCCTCTCTTATTTATACTAATCAGTCGAGAGGCCTTATGACCCAATTGGGCCGAATTCTCCTTGCTTCCAGGGTTGACTTGCCTTGGAAGACTCAAAAATACATTTTAATAATACTTTTGTGGGTATTATTGACCTGACTTACAACAAAGGTTTTACCTCAAGGCTTTACATGACCAAATACATCAATGCCATCCCTAATGGGAGGAACAACATCTTTGAAAGGGGTAATAACAATAATAATACGAAATAGAATATCTTCTGTAGTTACATTTCTTTAACAACAAATGCATAATAAAAATACACAACAAAATAAACTCCATCCATACACACAACACATGCATATACCAAGATAATCATTACAAACATCAAATTAAAACATTGTAGATTCAATACAAAGAGAATACATATCTATAAACAAAGAAGATCCAAGCAACTGGATGTGTAAGAGTGCTTTTCCACCCAACTATAGGCATTTTGTCTGACACATACTATTTCTATTGAGTGACCACCCCCAAGATGGGCTATGAGGTCACCAAAGCGAAGGAAACAACTACAAGATTCTCTCTCTCAACCCACAACTTGTCTTGTTCTCTATGCTTAGCCAAATGCTCTTCTAGAGCTCTATAAATATTTCAACCAACCACCACAACCATGACACTTATTCCAACTGCCCCACATAACACAAGAAAGGAATTTCCCTACACTGATCCAAACTTCACTCAGGAAATACGACTCTCACAATGCTTACCAGTGTGTGCAGTAAGAGCCCAATCTATTGTATGTTTTTGGAGAACCTCCTATAGCATAAATCATGGCTTCTCAAGCATTTGTGAGTAACATAACTCAATTGGTAAGGGTTCATAGCTTTCCAAACCTCTATGCTCACCTACAACCATCTATTTTCCCTTCTTGCAGCTTTGTCTATCAATTCAAATTTTTGGGTTAGACAAAGTCTGGTAACAATCATGAACAACCATAGGGAACCCTACATAATGTATATCTGTAGGAGAGAATGATAGAATGACTGTTGATTCCCAAGGATACAATATGATGGTAAAAATACAACTGACATAGATTTTGACCATAGAAGAAAAGGAATGTTGACAGTTACAGAACTGACTTCATGCACCTGACAGAATTGTCACAAAATTGTAGTCAGTCCCATGCTTCAATAACCACAAGAAGGGACTTTTCCCACCAACCTCACACATGCATTCAATGATTAGGTTCAATAGTCAAAAGGAGGTAATCGGCTTATTCAAAGCACATGGCAGAAATTTGGATGAGTTATAAGGTTGACACTTGGAAACAAAGGATTTAGTCTCCCATAGGCCCCATTTCCTCTTCCCCTTTGGTGGAATCATAGCACCTATAGTGCTCTTTACACAACAGTATTGGACCATTTTATTATTTTTCCGACATAATATTTACATAGCTTTTGAATTAGATTGACAAGCCAACCATACGGTCCAATTAAAAATGTTTACATCACATGTGCCTAGCCATTCACTAGTCGGACGTTGGTCTTGAGCTTTGCACAAGGAATCCATACTAACATATTTACACCATTTTCAAAATCTAATCGAATACATTACGAGGGTCAAACTAGGGGTGTCACAACAGCTCTGTAACCTCATGGGCTATGAAGTAAAGACATGCATTGTATTCCCGTCTTGCCAGAAGAAGGTAATTTCAAATTATGGAATGACTCTACTTTTTCCATCTACTTGTATTTTTGTGTACTAGATGTGAGAGTGGTTTGGTAGTTTCATTGTGCATGAGATTTTCTTATAATTTTATGTTTATTTCCATATTCTAGTTAATTGGGCATAAACTTGAGTTTCATAGTTTGTTGGAAGGAGGTATGCACACATAGATCAAGCAGGTGCTTGGCCTTTCGCATGCATCATTTTTCAATTCATATTTTATATATATTTTATGGTTGTTCATATTAATCCTGTGGCAATGCAAGATTTTGCATGCAACTATTTGACGTAACTTATTTTACAAATTGCCAAATTATTTGTTTGAATCTCTCATAGAGAGCAAATCTTAGTGGCTAATATTTTGCAAGCAAATTGATTTATCAAGTGATAATTTGTTGCCTTTATCAGAATTGGTTGTTTCCAATTTATTTATGCAAATTAATATCCCAAGTATGATTATTTTTCCCTTATTGACGACATTAGTTGTGTGTTCAATTTATTTGTGCAAATAAATTTTGCAGAGTTGAAATTTTTGTTCTCATGGACATTATTTTTGTGTTTTTCAATTCCATTTTTCAAAGATGAAATTGTTGCCCATTCTAGGTATTGTTTTGTGTTTGATTTTGGAAAGAAATCAATTTTCCAAGGGTGAAAATGATGCCCAATTGGGGCAATGTTTTCATGCTTGGTTTTTGGAAAGTAACTCTATTTCCCAAGGGTGTAATTCTTGTCTTTTTTTGGGCATTATGTTTGGGGTTTAGATTAGGCAAGCAAGTGGAATTCTTAAAGGATAAATCATTGACCCTTATATGAAAACTATTGGTGTCTAATTTATGTATGTAAATCAATTTTAATATGTTGAAGTTGCATTCCCATACTGCATTTGTGTTTAATGAAAATATTGTTGGCAAATAGATCTAACAGAGGCAAGATTGTTGCCTCTTATTGGGCACTTTGTCAGTTAAAACTATTATGTGTAAATCAAGTTTTTAAAGAAAACATTACTTCTTTGAAGACAAATATTTTGAGTTGGAAACTTGAGCAAATATTGTAGATAATAGTAGCTTGAAGTTTTATTTGGCATAAATTCCTGAATGTAGTTTGTTTCATAAAGTGATTTTTCATGGTGGAAATCCATAGCTTATGTGAGAGTGATTCTGGATTTGAATCTCCTTATTTCCAAATCATTGGGCTTCATGAATCATGAATAAAATCATGCATAAGATCAATGATCAACCATACTATTATTAAATGTATGTAAAACTATGCAAAAACCATAATTGAAGAGCTACCATCAAATTAGTTGCCTTTGACATAGAGAGTTTGCAGCCATGTTTTGAACATTGTTTTGAGGTGAAATTAGATAGCTAGCCAACTTCTTCAGATAGGATTTACCCCCAAAATTAAAAGGAATGTGATTATCTTAAGCAATAGTGAAATTATGTTATGCAATACAATCAAATGTGATTGCAATTTTCAATACAAGGCTGGAAGTTTGTCAACCGACTGTTGGGAAGGATGCCTTAATGAAAAATGCATAGTATCTTGTTGGTTGCATGATTGACATGTATCGTGAGATTCCCATCAATAACCTACTATTGCTATGTGAACAATTGTGTTAGTAGATATATGTTTGTGTATGTTTTTGCAGAATATATGATATGGATATGCAAGTAATGATATCTTTGCATTTGTAATTTCTTATGAAGATGTAATAACTTTAGTTAAATTACATTAATATAATCTTAATACTATTGAGTACATTAGCATGCTTACTTGAAGAGACATTCTTGTGGGTAACTTGGGTTGTTTTAATGAAGGTCGTGCTAGCAATTTATGTACAAATATGACTCCCTAAAACATAAAATAATTTGGTAGCATTCTCAATACGGGGCACATGCTTGATCTTTTACTATGTGCATACTCTTTTAGCTTGAATTCTTGGTTGTGCATAAAGATTAGTTCTCCTAGATCCGATTTTAGTATGGTAAGAATTTCATGAAGTATGCCCATGCATGAACATACTAATTCTAGAGTTTATAAGGGAATACATCCATTGAAAATGTGCATGATTGAATAGTTGGAAATGGTATAAATTTGAGTAGAATACAATGTCACTTTATATTAATGTGGTATGCTGGTGTAACACTCTATAGAGTTAATCTAGGTAACCTGAATGTTTAATGGTTAAATGTTGTATAAGAAATGGATAGTCTAAATATGGAATTAGCATGACAATCATTCATTGTAAGTTATATATTATTTATATGAGAGTGTTTTCTTTTATATGAAGTGGTGAGTGATGCTAATATATGCCAAGCATCTTGTCTTTTTATGGTTTCCTAAGTATGCCACTTCTGTGTATGTAATGGCAGGGAGCCAATGCATCTCTTATAGATCTTTACATTGATCCCTAAGTGTGCCACTATAGGGGAAAAAATTTGGAAGTACAACATTTTTCAAATTTTAATTTATCCACATTTTGAATTTTGTACACCTTACTATATTTGCAATTTTTGAATAGTGAGTTAGAATGTTTTTTAGTTTGAATTTGTCAATACCATTTGCTTAAATCATGAGAAGGGAGTTCTAATGTTACGAGCTGTAATCTCCAACTCTCTTCTGGGATGTCCAGTTTTTGGATTATGCAGGTCATGGATGAATATGAGGAGCAATCAAGGGTGACTAAATGCTTAAAAATCAAGATCAATTCATAGGCGGATCAATAGATTTAAAGGACTTCAAGCTATGCTCGGGAGTCGTAGGAATAAATAAATGCATTGCTGAAGATACGAAAAAATCCTATTATTTGATATCCAACAAGAGGTTGTTGAAACTATCCTATATCACCAGCTGCTCAAGTAACATAAAGAACATTGTCGGTAGTCATACATGTATAGAGACAATTGTGTGTTGTTTTGTTGTGTACTAAAGGATTGGGTAAGAAATGTCTTCTATTTATGATTAATTAATAAGTAATAACGTGGCATGTTGATTGAATACATGATGTGATTAATGCCTAGAGGAGGTATAAATAAGTATCAAATCTTGTGTGTATGATGAGAATATTAAATTGTTGGATTCATCCAAATAATAAATCATGTTATTCCTAGTTAGTTATAAGATAAACTTGAAGAAAGTCTTGATAAAATAATATGTGGATGGCAAATGAGTTAGCCTTATTTTAAGACAAACTATGATGGATTTTGGAAGGTGTGTCGTACTGCCAAGATATCCATTTGTCCTTGTTATGTTACATATGTACCCAACGCACCTTCAGGTGTACCCAAGGGAGAGAGGGACAATTTTTTCAACCAAGAGGGGTGTTATCGAGCAATGGTGGTCATGGATGGGTCCTTTGGTCATCCTTTAGGCTTAACATGTATTAATGGCACTGTTGGCTTCCCTTTATTGGGGTTTTTAACCCCAGGGTTTGTGTATAGGGCCCGTAATGGCTGACCACGGGGTCACATGGATCCATACCCTGTTTACGTGCTCTTGTGGCCTCTGCTTCGGCAATGATACATTTGTCTCCATCTACAACCACTTATGACACGCTCCTGGACCTTCAATTAGTGGGAACCTGCTCTCCCTATACTTATCTCCTCAAGGGAAGCAATCCTTTCTGACACGATTTTTCATACTTTGAGGAGGGCGTTGAGGGATTTTACAACATTCTAGGGGTTAGACGGGGTATAACACCCTCCCTCCAACTCATTCTAGCCTTTCACTCAAAGTGATTAGCTTATATGAGCGTATTTTGGCGCGTGGGGGTACAAATACTCTTGGTAGCCTACCTTGAGCCTACCTTGAGCCTACCTGAGTCTATATTTTATTATTATTTTCTTTTAATTTTTAGTTGACATTTTATAATTTCAAGTTGACTTACTTTAAGGCATGTAGTCCTGGATATTTCATAAAAAGTGAGTGTGAGATCATATAAATAGATCTCCTCACATTTATTTTAAAGACAAAACTTATGGGATAATACACTATGCAGCTATTTTACCTTTGCTAGGGCTCTTTGGATCAATGCTCTTCTCTTGAGGAAGTTTTTCTAAGTTAATGCAAGTTTTTTTTGGGTAATTCTTTGGTGAATTTATTTGCTTTGTGATGTTTTGATTTGTTGGATGAACATGAGCACAAAAAGGTCAGGCTTCTCATCTTTTTGTTTGAATGTTGGTGGATGTGCATGTTCAAGTCTTAGTGGTAGTCCTAGCACTTTGCTTTTTCCGAGGATAGGCCATTACCTTCCATTCTTGTCACCTTAGAAAACTGAGTCATGTCTCCTTGTGAGGACGCCCTAGGGTTTATCCTTTGCTTTTCTAGGCTGGTTGCTTAACCTAGGAACCCTTCCTCGCTAGGTTAGCCATCCTCCCTAGAAGCCCCAGGTTGGGTAGGGTTTCCCTTGGGTTTTCACACTTTTTCTACTCCAAAACTTAGGTTGAGTCTTGGTTTAGCTTAGTGTTTAGGTTAGTACATAATTTAGGTTAGGGTCATTTTACCCAAAACCTTGCTTCCCAAACCCCCGTTGCTCCCTCATCTACCCTCGCTACTCCCATTATAGCCCTCACTATCCTAATGCAAACCCTCACTACCCTAGGGTAGACCTAACAGTTTGTTGCTGCTACCTTTCTATCACCCTTAGTCACTCCTTCCTAGCTACCAGCACCCTCTCCCTACCTCTCAACAACTTGTTCCTCATCTTCCCCACCTTCGTTGTTGCTGCTTCCTTCTCGGGTGCCCTCCATTCATCCCTAACAGACCTCAGGTATGTCCTTTAGGATATCCCTAAGGTTGATCCTATACCTAAACTTTCTCCTAAACTCCTCTCTAACCCTTGTTAAGCTAGTACCTACCCTCGATGCCCTATTTTTCCTCTTGCCCTGCTTCCTTATTGCCACTATAGGAACCCATACCACCCTTGGGTATCCATTCTTCCCTTTCTTTACCTCACATCTTGCTCCTTCCTTCCTCGACTGCCTATTCCTATCCTCTCCTTCCTCGCTGCTGCTCCTCTCACTCATAGGCCTGTCCTTTAGGACACCCCTAAGACTGTTCCTCACTCCTTTACCTCATTCGGGTCCCCTTTCTTAATCCTTTACAACTTATGTTCTCCCTTGTGACAATCCCTCCAATCATGTAGGGATTCCCTTACAGTGGCAACCCTCCATTTATCTTTTGTTGCTCCTAAGCTTTCATCTTGGTCCTCCATATTTGCATACAAGCTAACAAGGAAAAGGTTAAGAGGTTAGTAAAAGTGGATCATTATCAAACTTATCATATTTCTATAATCACTCAGGAATATCTCTTTGTTACTGTACTTACTTCATACATACACAGTATGAAAAGTACCACATAAATACAAGTTTGTATATGCCTATATTATGGATAGTTAGTAAATGCAAAGTTGGTTGAACGATCATATTTGAATGCTTCTATACTTAATACATACTGAGGGTGCATTTAATACATTTACAATTTCATACCTCACACTGATGCATGTTATTGGATGTTTCCATGATATAGATACACAAATGATACGTTGATTATACTGATAATATTTTGATGCTGCTATAAATACTTTGTACATGACTGAAACACATTGTATACACACATAAAAAGGAAATGCTTTTCCACATACCAAATGGCGATTATTTCAAGTGATATATTAACGGATATTGCTATCATAAATTGCTATTAAAGATGTATGCCTGATATTTACAAAGTTGCATAAATGGTTGTTTCTCTAACACTTGGAAGGAGGTTTGACACACACACACACGTGTGTGTGTGTGTTTTCCATTTGGATGTGATTACTTAGTTGGATATGCACGAATGTATTACAACTATTGTCCCTATAACAACTAAACTAGACTAGTATACTCCATATACCCGCGTAACTCTTTGAACTGACTCCATTAGGAACTGATTATTAACAACCTCGAAAGAGAATAATTTGTCTTAGTATATTTTCAGTGTCATAATAGGGTTCTCCCTTAGGAGGCTCAGGCTTTTGAAGCAGTTGGGAGAAGTTGAATAAGGTGAAAGTGGTCACTTCATCCTCACACGCTTACCAATGGCTCGAATTTCCATTTCAACTGGTAACATTTTGGTGCCATTGCCGGGGACCTCAAATTCATTGAGGTGATTTATTTGGGAAAGAACGACACTTTGGTAAGTCTTGAAGGCCTAATTGTATATGATTGCATACTTTTTTGAAAATACTAACCTACAGGCTTACCTGGTGACTCCACAAAGAATTCAACCCGCTCCATCAATCAGGTACACCCTTGTTTTGTTTAGTACTTTGGTGATATTTGTTTAACTAACATGGCAGGTCTCTCCTGGTGAATCCAATCAAAGAAAAATAAATAAGTTCTTTTCAAAGACAAGGAATCATGACGAGATGGAGTCTAATTACGAATTGTGGATGGATATATTGGATTTTTTGCACATTCTAGGATTTCCACACAAATATTCCATTCAAGATGGTGGGAAGGTACTTTTTCCATTATTCTACCAGTATAAGTACCATGCAACGACACATGTGTAGGCGTTCATTCAATTCCTCTGGGTAAGAAACATTGAACATGAAGACATCATAATGATGCTCTTTCTACTATCTCTTCACTTAGAAGACAACTTGGTTGTCGGGAATTGGTATGAGGGTTTTCCTCGCAAAAGTTTTTCTTCATTCAGGAAGTTCATCGATGCATTCAACATGGATTGGGATTACAGTATCGAAGAACAGGAAAGAAGGCCATGATCGAAAATATATGGGAAGAAACACTGGGAAGCAACTAGACACAATATGATTCGAGCAAAGAAATCAAAGATGATGTTCTATTTGAATTTAAATATCTTGGTAATCCGAATGCTACCGAAATGGAAATAGGTTTCACTCATCTTGATTTATCAAGCTTCCCAAGATATTTAGATGAGTTACCAGAGATATTCTGGCATGCCTTCAAGAGTGACCACAATAATGTCACACATCATATGGAATGGTTTATGACTTTGGCTTCAGAATATGGTATTAAAGAAGAAGAAGGAATTTACATGTGATCATTTGTTCTTCACCTAAGAGGAAAGGATCTCACTTGGTTTGTGGGCCTAGATAAAGGAATGATATCATCCTTTGCAAAACTGGTGGAATCATTCTGTAGCCATTGGGATTTAGGGAGACATCACAAATGGATATCTCATGTCAAGCATGCAAGGGACTTGTTCAGTAAGGAATCCCAAAACATCGATCAGGTTGAAGCACCCATTGTCCAAGGCCCAACTGATGATATCTCAATCACGATAGATGAAGCTTCCCAAGCAGACGAATATGATGATGGTCTTATATTTGAAGATCAAGAAATCCTAGCCAAAGAAGCTGAAGAAGAAAATGATAGGGAAATTTCTCACTTCCAACATACATCGATTCCTTATGACATATCATATCTCTGGGAACATAATGACAGGAATTTTGAGGACGATGGTTATTAGAAATTTATGGGTGGACCTTCCTATGATTCCTTGAGACCAAGTAGCATTGTCTCCATACATTGAAATAAGGAAGAACAACTTAATGAAGTTACTTAGGTTGAGCCAGAATTTGACACTATTTGGGATGAAGAGCTTTCAGTCACCTTAAGTAGGGATGATGAAGACATGATTTATGAAGACCCTGTGGAATGAGATATGATTGTTCCTTCTAATTATGAGGCTAAAGATGAAGAATGGATCAACCCTTTTTCCATTAAATTTGAAGATGAAACATCGCCAAAACTTGCAGATAGTATTCATATGTAGATGGTCCATTATGATGAAAATTTCAAAGATTTGGGACCCCGTATCTCTGGTGATTCTTCCATGATGTCTCCATCATACTCATCCTGCAGCAAGGAAGCATGTTGCACTTGGGATTCTTTTGCAGATATTCAACATGTGATGATCCTAGGTATCACTCTTAGTGCGATGCTCAAGAAGCATTGAATAATTTGTTCAACCCACTCTACCCTACATCGGTAAGCCCTTAATGATACATCTCAACAAGACCAAGGAAGGTAGGTGGACAAGTATGATTTTCATCCCTCAGTTTCATAATATTTATTATTTATCTTTTCATTTGAAGCATGAAGGTATGAATTATATTGTTGACAATTTCAAAAGTTCAAGGATTACTGGGGTTACTAACATGATTATGGAGAAGATACGCAATATACTTGTATGTCCAAAGAAATGCTTGAGTAAATGCAGAGACAAGTAGCGGCTCACATATGAATATTTTGAGATCCGACTCTACGAATAGCCTCCCAAGTTTAAGATTTATGGGCGAATTTTAGGAATAATTTTTTCTTAGAAGATATGTATGATGAAGGTGTCCCATACATAAGTCCACTAGAAGCATGGATCAACAAATATTCCCAAAGCGATGCTTCTCCATGGCACCAATTTTCAAGTCTTCCAGGTTCTTATGAAGGTCTGCTTTCCTACACTCACCAAGATAAAGATCCTGGTACAAACTCAACATATCATCAATGATGTATTGTCACAGATTACACTAAAGGACAAAGGTAAGACATCAGGTATAAATTTCTTACTCAGATGGTTACATTGGTGGTATGATTTACCTAACCTACTTTGATTTCCAGGTTTAGGGTAGGTAGGGTTAGTTGCATTAGGCATATTTATGTGCATAGCATTTGGTGTCTTTTCATTGTTCTTAGTTTGTTTTCCTCATCTTGAGAACATGGTAGGATAGAAATCTCTACCCTGAGATGCTTTTAATCCTCTCGGACATTTGATATGCATGTAGGTCTATAGGTACCAATAGATTCATAGGTTCTCGAGCACTCTTGGGAAGAGCACTCGTCCCACAGTGGGAGCTAGTGTTACATTGCACCTGTACCCAACGCACCTTCAGGTGTAACCCAGGGAGAGAGGGCCAATTTTTCGACCAAGAGGGGTGTTATCGAGTAATGATGGTCATGTATGGGCCCTTTGGTCATTCGCTAGGGGTACTATGGCTTAATGACATTGTTGACTGCCATTTAGTGGGGTTTTTAACCTCAGGGTTGGTGTCTGGGGCCCCTAAGGGTTGACCATTGGGTCACATGGATCCATACCCTATTCACATACTCTAGTGGCATCTGATTTAGTAGTGAGATATTCATCTCCATCTACAACCATTTATGACACCCTCCTGGTCCTTGAGTTAGTGGGAGCCTGCTCTCCCTGACCTTATCTCCTCAGAGGAAGAAATCCTCCCTGGCAGGTCTTTTCATGCTTTGAGGAGGGTGTTGAGGGATTTTACAACATTCTAGGGGTTAGATGGGGTATAACACCCTCCCTGAAGCTCACTCCAGCCTTTCCTTCAGAGTGATTCACTTATTTGAGCGTATTTTGGTGTTTGGGGGTAAAAATACCCAAGTTCGCCTAGCTTGAGCCTACCTTAGGCTATATTTTATTATTATTTTGTTTTTATTTTTCAATTGACATTTTATAATTTCAAGTTGACTTATTTTAAGACATGTAGGCTTGGATATTTCGTAAAAAGTGAGTGTGAGATCATATAAATAGATCTCCTCACTTTCATTTTATAGACATAACTTATGGGATAATACACTATACACTTCTTTTACCCTTGCTATGACTGTTTGGATGGATGCACTACTCTTGAGGAATTTTTTATGGGTTAATGCAGGCTCTTTCCGGGAATTCTTTGGTGAAGTTCTTCGCTTGGTGATGTTTTGATTTGTTGGATGAAAACGGGCACAAAAAGGTCAGGCTTCTCATCTTTTTTCTTGAATTTTGGTGGATGTGCACATTCAAGTCTTAGTGGTAGTCCTAGCGCTGCGCTTTTTCTGAGGATAGGCCACTGCCTTCAATTCTTGTCACCTTAGCACACTAAGCGACGTATCCTTGTGAGGGTTCCCTAGGGTTTCTCCATAGTTTTTCTACACTATTTGCTTGAACTAGGAACTCTTCCTCAATAGGTTAACCATCCTCTCTAGAGTCCCTAGGTTGGGTAGGGATTTTTTTAGGATAGAATTTCCCTTGGGTTTTCACACTTTTTCTACTCCAAAACTTAGGTTTAGTCTTGGTTTAGGTTAGTGTTTAGGTTAGATTTTAGGTTAGCTTCTAGCTTAGTTTAGTTTTTGGTTAGTAAATACTTTAGGTTAGGGTTAGTTTACCCAAAACCTTGTTGCCTTAACCCTCGTTGCTCCCTCAGCTACCCTTGTTGCTCCCATCCTAACCCTCGCTACCCTAGGGTAGTTCTAACAGTCTGTTGTTGCTACCTTTCTATCACCCTCTACCACTTCTTCTTAGATACCAACACCCTTTCCCTACCTCCTAGCAGCCTTTTCCTCATATTCCCCACCATCGTTGATGCTCCTTCCTTCTCAGGTGCCCTCCATTTATCCCTAACAGACCTCGGTTCTGCCCTTTAAGAAATCCCTAAGGTTTCTCCTATACCTAAACCTACTCTTATGACTCCTCTATAACCCTCGTTAAGCTAATACCTACCCTCACTGCCCTATTTTTCCTCTCATCCTACTTCCTTATTGCTGCTGTAGCAGCCTGTACCACCCTTGGGTAACCCTTCTTCCCTTTCTTTACCTCACAACATTTTCCTTCCTCCCTTTGCTACCTATTCCTATCCTCTCCTTCCTTGCTGTTGCTCCTCTCACTCATGGGCTTGTCCTTTAGGACAACCCTAGGACTCTTTCTCGTTTGGGTCCTCTTCCTTAAGCCTTTAGAACTCATCTTCTCCCTCGTGATAGTCCCTCCAATCCTGTAGGGCTGCCTCCCTTTATGTTTTGTTGCTCCTAATATTTCATCTTAATCCTTCATACCTATGTATAAGCTGACAAAGAAAAGGTTAGGAGGTTATTAAAAGTGGATCATTATCAACCTTTTCGTCTTTCTATAATCAGACATGAATATCATTTTGTTAATGTACTTTCTTCATACATACACAGTCTTATAAGTATCACATATATACAAGTTTGTATATTCCTATATTATAGCTAGTCGGTAAATGCAAAGTTGGTTGAATGATCACATTTGAATGCTGCTATACTGAGTACTTACTGATGGTGCATATAATACTTTTACAATTTCAGACCTCACACTGATGCATGTTATTGGATGTTTCCCTGAATATAGATACACAAATGATACAGTGATTATACTAATAATATTTTTATGATGCTATAAATACTTTGTACACGACTAAAACATGTTGTGTACACACATAAATAGGTCAAGATTTGGCACATAACAAATGGTGATTATTTCTACTGACATATTAACGAATACTATTGTCATAAATTGATATTAAAGATGTATGTCTGATATTTACAAAGTTGCATAAATGGTTGTTTCTCTAACACTTGGAAGGAGGCTTGACATACTCTACATATTTATATGTGTTTGGCATTTGGATGTGATTACTTAGTTGGATATGCATGAATGTATTGCAACTATTGTCCCTATAACAACTAAACTTTACTAGTCTAGTCCATATACCCGTGTAACTCTTTGAAATGACTCCATTAGGAACTGATGATTAATAATCTCAAAAGAGAATACTTTGTCTTAGTGTCTTTTCAATGTCATAATAGGGCTCTCCCCTAGGAGGCTTAGGATTCTGAAGTAGTTTGGAGAATTTGACTAAGGTGACAGTGGTCACTTCATCCTCACAAGCTTATCGGTGGCTCAAAATTCCATTTCAACCGGTGACAGTCCCCATACTTGTGTTAACATTTGGGACTGAAACCTTCATGCCAACACTAAAAGCACCATTGAGGAGGAAAAGGTTCCTAAGGGGTTGCTTTTCAGAGAAGAGAATTGGTTTCTAGTACGCTTGAGGTATTGTTTAGCAGTGAAAGGGTATATTTTCGATGCTACATTGGTCAGAAGAGGAAGGTGTATAGATGGTTAACAAGATTAAGGAGATAACTAGTTTGAGTGTTGAGTCATCTACTCAACCACTTCATTGTGATAAGGTTGAACATCATGACTGTGATGTCCCTGAACCTTGAGATAAGTCCAAAGGTGCTAAAATTAAGACTAACTTAAGTTTAAGAACAATGGATATAGATAAATTACTATTGATCTCACTAATGATTGTCCCAAATAAATTAAATCTTTTAATTCTAGAGATTGAATTATAACTAAAGTTTGCGACACTTAATTATTTAATTACGCCACTTAATTAAATAATTAATTGTGACACTCAGTTAATAATTTCCAAAGTGAAAGCTAAAGGTCATTATTGAAACAAGAAAATCAATAATACATGATAAACATCATATTCAGTGTGAATAGCTAATTTATGTATTTTTGGTTTGTTTGATAGCATAGTTTATAAATAACCAAGTATTGATGTCATTGATTATTTGCAAATCAATATACCTTTTTTGGTGATGTTATGTGTGTGCTATTAGTGAGCATAAAAAGTAAGGAAAACCACATGTCATGGAACATCCATAGGCTGCAATCTATAGCCACACCGAAACCATAGAAAACAAAGAACATCGGTTGCAATCACAACCCTCAAAATCGGCTCCCGATGACTCTCCCCTACAGTCATCTCTCACTAATAAAAATAATATCGTATGGCTACCACCCTCCAGCCATCGATTAATTTTAAATATAGAATACATCTCTCATGCTCATATATAAAATAATAACAAATATGCAAACAAATGATTTACAATCAAATGACAGGTGCACTCATCTCGGCACCAGAAAGCTGTCGGATCAAAATAAACATATCTTGGTCATCCATAAATCTTTTTCAATGAAATGAAAGGTGTTTTTCACTTTAAACGCTGCTATGGATGCAATGGAATAGGTCTAACAACACATAAATGAGCATATATGGTCGAACCATATCATATGGTTGTGCCTCTCTCAATAAAATAGAGCCAAAATTACACTTTCAATGTCCCCAAGGTGAAACATAGGAGACCCCTAAGGTGAAACACTGGTCCTTATGTAACCTTTCTTTAGCTCCTCTAACTGAATTTGTAATTCCTTTAACTCTTGAGTAATCATTATATAAGGTGCCTTAGATGAAGGTATTGTTCTTGGCACCAAGTCGATAGAAAAATCGATGTCCCTCTTAGGAGGTATTACTAGCGGTTCTTGAAATATATCTGCAAAATTTTGTAGTATTGGATAATCCTGTAGCTCTGGATCTTTTCCTTCTTTTGATTTTTCCACATGAATTGCATATAATTGGCATCCCTTTCTAAGAAATTTCTTCAATTGTAGAGCTGTGATCTGCCTCAGGGATATGGGTCTAGGTATTCCTTTTATTGTCACTTGGTTTCCTTCTTCATCCAAACAAGTATAAGCTTTATTATGGCAATCCAAAATTGCATGGTGTGCATCCAACCAATCCATGCCAATCAATACATCATATGGCCCCAAGGGTATGATGTTTAAGTCTTCAAAGATTTTCATTCCATTCATTTCTAAAGGACACACTTTTACAAATTCAATGATTTTCGTCTTGGCTCTTGTAGATAACTGTACTCGACTTGCTATTTCAAATTTATTTTTCTTCAAATGACATTTCTCAACAATATTAGGTGAAATGTAACTATTGCTAGCTCCCAAATCAATCAAAACAGTTTTGGTTTTTTTAGCAATCTTACCTGCTACTTCAATCATTTGGGATTGGTGGTCAGCTTGCCTCCCATCTAGGGCTGCATAGATCCTTTGAACACTTCCACCTACATATCCAACATTTGAATCCTCTTGAATGCTATGAAGGTTATTTTTCTTGCGCGGGTAGTGACTAGCAAAGTGATTTTCCTTGCATATACAACATTCCACAGGTGGTATTTTTCCTGAAGGATATTCCTTGGACTGTCCTTGTTGGTAAGAATTATCGTTTTTGATCTTTGAAGGCTGGAAACCTTTTTTTCTCTACTCCTACTTGTTCCTCTTCATATCCTTCTAATTCTTCTGATATGGGGCCTTGCTCTTATTTTGTTCATATAAGTGTTTTTCCTTCCAGATGGCATCCTTAAGGTTCTTTGGTCTACCATATTGGATTTTATCTCTATAAGATTCAAGAAAGCCACTTAGGAACCTTTGAATCTTTACCTTCTCATCTTTGATGAAGTCTGCATAGTTTAAAATTTCTAGAAACTTTTTCTCATAGTCCTCCATAGTCATGCTTCCCAACTTAAGATCAAAGAATTCCTCCATCTTCTTTCCATAGTAGTGCTCAGAGAGGTATTATTTTTGAAAGTATTTCTTAAACTTCCTCCAAGAAATTTTTTCTTCATCGATGTCTTTCAACTTAACCAGTTGATCCCACCAGATAGATGCTTTACCTTGCAGATGGTATATGGCTACTCTTGCCTCCATATTAGGTGTATACTAATGCAACTGGAAGAATTTCCTAGGTCTTAGAAACCATGCTTCAACATATTCTCCTTTCTTTACTTCTCCATCAAAAGTTGGGGGCTTGATTCTTCTCAACTCTCCTACCAGTTCATCTCTAGTAAACCTCCTCTTCTTGTATCTCATTGGAGATCTTCCAGGACTGGTCTCTGTACTGCTTGATGCATACCCCTTCTTTCTCTCTAAGTGATAAGGTCTCCTTGAAGATGATCTATACCTCACACAACCTCTTTTATGACTCTTTTCAGTGGATCCTTGGATGGTCTTCAATGATTTTATATCATTGATAATTTGCTCTTGGATATGAATTATCCTTTCATTATCCTCTCTACACTTCCTCACTGAATCCTCCAATCTTAACGCTTGGCTGCTCCTCTTATGTTTAATTGACCTTCTTCACTCAACAAACTCCTCTTCAGGACTATATGGTCTTTGTCTTTCCTCAAGATCCATCCCCAATATCTGACTTCCTATTGTTGAACTTTTACTTATTGAATATTTAGTCTTCATAGGTTTGATTAAAATATTAGTTGTAGTGGTCACACCGCTTTCTCACTCAATCACTAGGAACTACAATGTGTTCATTATTAACATTCTATTAGTAAACTACACATTAGTATAAGTTCATTATCATTAAAAAAATACTTTTCTTCTTGTTTATAAAGTAATTATCCAACATTTCTAAGTTACAATCTACCTAGTTGACAAGGGGGGCAGAGGGGGGGAGTGGGTAGAAATCCTTCCAAGATTTCTCCTTACTGGATGAACTTTAGGTCCACAACCATCCCAATCTAACAGTTTAATTTAACCAACTCACATGTGAAAATATATTAAGGTGCATGCATCCAACCTATCTAATGCAAATACATGTTTACAATGTGACTTGAAACTTTGTTGAAGGCCCAACAACCGCAGTGTTGAAACTTTAAGCTCTGATACCACTTGTGATGTCCCCAAACCTTGAAATAAGGCCAAAGGTGCTAAAATTAAGACTAAATTAAGTTTAAGAACAATGGATATAGATAAATTGCTATTGATATCACTAGCCATTGTCCCAAATAAATTAAATCTTTTACTTCTAGAGATTGAATTATAACTAAAGTTTGCGACACTTAATTATTTAATTACGCCACTTAATTAAATAATTAATTGTGACACTCAGTTAATAATTTCCAAAGTGAAATCTAAAGGTCATAATTGAAACAAGAACATCAATAATACATGATAAACATCATATCCAGTGTGAATATCTAATTTATGTATTTTTGGTTTGCTTGATAGCATAGTTTATAAATAACCAAGTATTGATGTCATTGATTATTTGCAAATTAATCTACATTTTCAGTAATATTATGTGTGTGATGTTAGTGAGGATAAAAATTAAGGAAAACCACATATCATGGAACATCCATAGGCTACAATATACAACCACACCGAAACCATAGCAAACAAAGAACATCAGCTGCAACTACAACCCTCAAAATCGACTCCCGATGACTGTCCCCTACAGTCATCGCTCACTAATAAAAATCAGATCGTATGGCTGCCACCCTCCAGCCATCGATTAATTTTACATATAAAATACATCTATCATCCTCATATTTACAACTAAGAACAAATATGCAAACAAATGATTTACAATCAAATAACAGGTGCGCTCATCTCGGCACCAGAAAGCTATCGGAACAAAATAAACATATCTTGGTCATCCAGAAAGATTTTTCAATGAAACGAAAGATGTCGTTCATTGGAAACATTGCTACATACATAATGGAATAGGTCTCACAACACAAAAATGAGCATAAATGTTTTAACCAGATCAAATGGTTGCACCCCTCTCAATAAAATAGAGCCAAAATTACAATTTCTGGTTAAGACGAAGAAGAATAGAAAGAAGGTAAAGAGAATAGAAACTCAATTCCATATTATATGAGATTCATCCTTCCTCCATGCAGATCCTGACATTTATACATGAACACTCAAACAACCGATCATCCATCATTGCACATATACCAAATAAAATAATGTAATGAAAACATAACATAAGAGAAATACTTATCTCAAAATATGGGAAATTGGATGTAGCATGATAGCTTTCCTCCTAGCCGTAGACACCGTCAAGCCTTCCTCGCTTGAACAGGTCACCCCCGAGCTGAGACCATGGATCCACGGGTAGAGGCTTACTTATTCTTACTACTATCGAAACTATCTCTTGTGAGAGACAATGCTTCCCACTACTACTTTCTTTTCCATCTCCACTGTCTATGGGATGTGACCTAGCTTGCCATTCCTATTTTCTGGATTTCCGTGTGAGAACCTGGACTAGTAGAGTGATATAATGGATGCAAAGGGAAACAAATAGAATCACTCTAAGTCTCAACAAACTCTCAATAATATCAACATTCCAACACAGTTAAATAGCATAAGTCACATGGTCCAAAGCTCAAGATTAACTTCAACAAGGAGATGGCATATGAATTTATAACATAAGGAGGACAAATCTAACCCAAAGGAATCAACCCAAATTAGAGATAGGTAAGGTTTAAGATTCATAATAGATAATTAACTTGAATTAGTGGAGTGGTGGCTTAGCGGAAATATTCCCTTTCCCGAATTAGCACCATGAGGAGGAGTTACCCAAAAACTAAGGAGTTGAGCCATGAAGAGCACATGGAAGCACACTAATGCATGAAGGGGGTTACAAAACATCAAGGAGGGAAAAATAGGTGAGAGAGGGCATCCAATAGGGTCATAAATATCACGGAAGCACAAAAATAGGATCATCAATACATGGTGTAATGGTGGAATCTAGAAAATAGCTTACAACCCCTAAAAACTAGGAAAAGGGCTCATAAATGACAATAAACACATAAATGTGAGGGAATCTTTTACCAAGGAGGGTGCCCTAGGAAAGAGTGGCCCACTAAGGTGTGCACAATATAAAATATTAACTCTATAGTTCATAATTATTGAGAATAGGGGTCATTGTACAAGGTTTGGGTGACCAACATTATTAATCTCACCAAGGTGCAAATATTAATTGGGATGGACAAAGTTAAGTCATCAACAAGTTATAAGGTGCTAGGGATGTCCCCATTACCCCTCACTTTGTGGAATCCATGGTCTCCCATAATCTTTTAGTTTCCTTTGCTGAGTACGATGTTTATTTAATCAATGATTACCAACATTCAAAGATAACATAGATGCTAGTAATAACATTAACATTAATAGTAGTGCCAAAGTCCAAAATCATGTTATCAAACATTAATTATAAGCCCTTAATCAAATTAATCATGCAAAGGAGCATAATTCCACAATCATATAAAATATCATAAGTCCATAATGAAAAAGAACATAAGTCACATGAAGGATCATAAGTCTGGGGCTGAACAACTGGGGTATTATACCTCCCTCCCCCTTAAACAATGCATTGTCCTTGATGCATATTACATACATGATGCAAAATTTAAAAATAGATGAGGTTATGCTTCCCTCATGATATCATCTAGCTCCCAAATGGCATCCTCAGGATTGTAATGGGTCCATTGGACCTTTACCTTCCTGATTTCTCGATTCCATAGCAGCTTGACCTTGTTGCCCAAAATGGCAACAGGCTGTACCGAAAAATCCCCTTCCGGTTCCACCTAGATCATAATCCATTCAATCAGATTATTAGTACCATGTTCATACATATACATATATCAATAGATAAAAACAAAAGCACTCTAATCACCTGGATCACATTCCAATCAATTACATAGTTAGTATCATGTATATACTTTTTCAATAAAGACACATGAAACACATTATGTACTCTAATACAAGTGGGTAGGGACAACTCATAAGCAACAGGTCCTATCTTAGCTAAGACCTCAAAAGGTCCACAGTATCTGGAAGCTACCTTGGATCAATTTCCCAAGTTTAAGGAACTCTTCTTGGGTCTGACTTTCAAAAACACATGATCCCCAACTTGAAACTGTCTGGCGGTCTTGTTCTGATCTGCATAACTTTTCTACCTGTCTTGAGCTACCTTTAGATTTTGCTTTATCTTAACCATCTGATCCTCCATATCCTTTAATAATTCTGGTCTAATAATGACTCTATCTATTGGGTTATCCCAACTGATGGGTGTATTGCACTTCCTTCCATACATGGCCTCGAAAGGACTGATATTCAAAGATGAATGATATCCACCAAGTGTAAATAATATTCCCACTTAGATGGATGATCCATCACATACATCCTTAACATATGTTCAATTACTTGGTTAACTCTTTCTTTTTGTCCATATGTCTGAGGGTGGTATGTTGTACTCATGTTTAGACTTGTACCAAACCCCTTGAACAATCCTTTCCAAAAGTTAGAAGTAAATTTTGAAACTCTATCTAATACTACAACCTTCAGAATACCATGCAATTTGGCTACTTCTTTCATGTAAATATTTGCAATGTTAGTTGCTTTGTGAGTTGTCTTTACTGGAATGAAGTGTGATGCCTTAGTCAACTTATCTACCACAACCATGATCACATAATTTTGAAAGACCGTCTTAGGTAACTTGGTGATGAAATCCATCATCACTATATCCCATTTCCATTCTGGTATAAGAAAGGGCTGCAACAATCCCGCTGGATGTCGATGCTCAACTTTAACTTTTTGACATTCCATGCACCTAGCTATATATTCTGCAACATCATTCTTCATCCCTGGCCAATAGTATTGTTTCCTTATTGTTGCTATTGTTTTTTGATAACCTGAATGTCTGACATAAGGGACATCATGTGTTTCCTTCATAACCATATTTCTAATATCTCCAACATTAGGCACAAAAACTCTTTCTCTGTGCACAAGTATCCCATTTTCTTTAAACTTATACTTATCATATTTCTGTGGAATTTTTTGTTGTTTCAACCCTTCTTTCACTTGCTGATAAAGTTCATCTGTAACACTGAATTTAATGATGTTATCCTTCAAATTTGATGTGCTAGTGCCGATAGCTGCTACATGCATCACATGTATCTTCCTCCTAAGCACATCAACTACTTTATTTTCCTTACCTTTGATATGCTTGATGTCAAAGTCATATTCACATAATAACGCCATCCACCTCCTCTATCTTGCATTCAAATTAGGCTGCTCAAACAAGTATTTTAACCCATCATGGTCAGTTCTCAATTCAAACCTTTTACACATTAGATAATGTCTCCACATCTTTAAAGGATGGATGATAGCTGCAAGCTCTAAGTCATGGGTGGCATAGTTATGTTCATGTTCCTTCAACTTTCTAGATTCGTAACTGATCACATGTCCATCTTGCATTAATACTCCACCAATGCCTTGCTTGCATGCATCCATGCATACAAAAAAGTTTCCTTTGGGGTCCACAATTTTTAGCACTGGTGCACTAGTAAGCATTTCCTTAAGTTTTTGAAAATGATCTTCACACTTAGAAGTCCAATCAAACTTCACACCTTTCTTTTGCAAAGATGTGATAGGATGAGCCAACTTCAAGAATCTTTTGATGAACCTTCGGTAGTATCCAAATAACCCCATGAAGGATCTGATTTCTGATACATTCTTAGGTTTTGACCATTCCATAATGGCTCTTATCTTCTCAGGATCTACTGTAACACATTCTTCATATATGTTATGCCCTAGGTAGTGGGTTCTTCCTTGATAAAAATAACACTTGCTTAATTTGGCATACAACTGATGTTCTCTAAGCACTTGCATTACTAGTCTTAGATGTTATTCATGCTCTTATTTTTTCTTGGAATAGATAAGGATGTCATCAAAGAATACAATAAAAAACTTATCTAAGTACTTTCTAGAGACTCCATTCATTAAACACATGAATACTACATGTGCATTTGTTAAACCAAAAGGTACTACTATGAACTCATAGTTTCCATACCTTGTTCTAAATGCTGTCTTACTGATATCCTCATTCTTAATTCTAATTTGGTGGTATCCTAACCACAAATATATTTTTGAAAACACCTTGCCTCCTCTCAATTGATCAAACAAGTCATAAATTCTTGGTAAGGGGTACTTGTTTTTAACCGTTTCTTTGTTCAATTGTCTATAATCTATGCAAAGTCTTAGAGTTCCATCTTTCTTCTTCATAAATAACATAGGAGCTCCCCAAGGTGAAACACTGGGCCTTATGTAACCTTTCTTTAGTAGATCCTCTAACTACATTTGTAATTCCTTTAACTATGGAGTACTCATTCTATAAGGTGATTTATATGGAGGTACTATTCCTGGCAATAAGTTGATATAAAAATCATTGTCCCTCTTAGGTGGCATTCCTGGCGGTTCTTGAAATATATCTGCAAAATTTTGTAGTATTGGATAATCCTGCAACTTTGGCTCTTTTCCTTCTTTTGATTTTTCCACATGAATTGCATATAATTGGCATCCCTTTCTAAGAAATTTCTTCAATTGTAGAGCTGTGATTTGCCTCATGGATATGGGTCTAGGTATTCCTTTTATAGTGACTTGGTTTGCTTCTTCATCCAAACAAGTATAAGTTTTACTATGGAAATCCAAAATTGCATGGTGCGCATCCAACCAATCCATGCCAATCAATACATCATATGACCCCAAGGGTATGGTGTTTAAGTCTTCAAAGGTTTTCATTCCATTCATTTCTAAAGGACACACTTTTACAAATTCAGTGATTTTCCTCTTGGCTCCTGTAGCTAACTATATTAGACTTGTTGTTTCAAGTTTACTTTTCTTCAAATGACATTTCTCAACAAGATTAGGTGAAATGTAACTGTTGCTAGCTCTCAAATCAATCAAAATAGTTATGGTTTTATTAGCAATCTTACCTGCTACTTCAATCATTCGGGATTGGTGGTCATCTTTCCTCCCATCTAGGGCTGCATAGATCCTTTGAACACTTCCACCTACATCTCCAACATTTGAAGCCTCTTGAATGTTGTGAAGGTTAATTTTCTTGCGCGGGCAGTGACTGGTAAAGTGATTTTCCTTACATATCCAACATTCCATAGGTGGTCTTTTCCCTGAAGGATCTTCCTTTGACTGTCCTTGGTGGTAAGAATTATTGTTTCTGAACTTTGAAGGCTGGAAACCTTTCTTTCTTTGCTCCTGCTTGTTCCTTTTCATATCCTTCCAATTCTTCTGATATGGGGCCTTGCTCTTATTTTGTTCATATAAGTGTTTTTCCTTCCAAATGGCATCCTTAAGGTTCTTTGGTCTATCATACTGGATTTTATCTCTATAAGATTCAGGGAGGCCACTTAGGAACCTTTTAATCTTTACCTTCTCATATTTGATGAAGTCCACATAGTTCAAAATTTCTAGAAACATTTTCTCATAGGCCTCCATAGTCATGCTTCCCAACTTAAGCTCAAATAATTCCTCCATCTTCTTGTCATAGTAGCGCTTAGAGAGGTATTCTTTTTGAAAGTGTTTCTTAGACTTCTGCCACGATAGTCTATCTTCATCGATGTCTTTCAACTTAACCAGTTGATCCCACCAGATAGATGCTTTAACTTGCAGATGGTATATGGATACTCTTTCCTCCATATTAGGTGTATACCGACGCAACTGGAAGAATATACTAAGTCCTAGCAACCATGCTTCAACATCTTCTCCTTGATTCACTTCTCCATCAAAAGTTGGGGGCTTGATTCTTCTCAACTCTCCTACCAGTTCATCTATGGTAAACCTCCTCTTCTTGTATCTCATTGGAGATATTTCAAGATTGCTCTCTGTACTGCTTGATGCATACCCCTTCTTTCTCTCTAAGTGATAAGGTCTCCTTGAAGATGATATATACCTCACATAATCTCTTTTATGACTCTTTTCAACGGATCATTGGATGGTCTTCAATGATTTTATATCATTCGTAATCTTCTCTTGGATATGAATTATCATTTCATTATCGTCTATACACTTGCTCAATGAATCCTCCAAGCTTAGCGGTTCACTGATCCTCTTATGTCTAATCGAACTCCTTCCCTCAACAAACTCCTCTTAAGGACTATATGGTATCCATCCTTCCTCAAGATCCATCCCCAATCTCTGACTTCCTACCGTTGAACTTTTACTTGTTGAATATTTAGTCTTCACAGGTTTGATTAAAATATCAGCTGTAGTGGTCACACCGCTTGCTCAATAAATCACTGGGAACTGCAATGTGTTCATTATCAACATTCTGTTAGTAAACTACACATTAGTATAAGTTCATTATGATTAAAAAAGCTACTTTTCTTCTTGCCTATAAAGTAACTATCCAACGTTTCTAAGTTATAATCTACCTAGTTGGACAAGGGGGGGGGGTGGGTAGAAATCCTTCCAATATTTCTCCTTACTGGATGAACTTTAGGTCCATAAACATCCCAATCTATCAGTTTAATTTAACCAACTCACATGTGAAAATATATTAAGGTGCACGCATCCAAGCTATCTAATGCAAATGCATGTTTACAATGTGACTTGAAACTTCGCAGAAGGCCGAACAACCGCAGTGTTGAAACCTTAAGCTCGGATACCACTTGTGATGTCCTCGAACCTTGAGATAAGGCCAAAGGTGCTAAAATTAAGACTAAATTAAGTTTAAGAACAATGGATATAGATAAATTACTATTGATCTCACTAACCATTGTCCCAAAGAAATTAAATCTTTTAATTCTAGAGATTGAATTATAACTAAAGTTTGCGACACTTAATTGGATAATTAATTGTGACACTCAGTTAATAATTTCCAAAGTGAAAGCTAAAGGTCGTAATTGAGACAAGAACATCAATAATACATGATAAACATCATATTCGATGTGAATAGCTAATTTATGTATTTTTGGTTTTTTTGATAGCATAGTTTATAAATAACCAAGTATTGA
Source organism: Pseudotsuga menziesii (assembly GCA_001517045.1). Classification (NCBI taxonomy): domain Eukaryota; kingdom Viridiplantae; phylum Streptophyta; class Pinopsida; order Pinales; family Pinaceae; genus Pseudotsuga; species Pseudotsuga menziesii. The sequence goes on from LPNX011113524.1 coordinate 315,603, forward strand.
TGTCATTGATTATTTGCAAATTAATCTACCTTTTCGGTGATGTTATGTGTGTGTGTTGTTAGTAAGCATAAAAAGTAAGGAAAACCACATATTATGGAACATCCATAGGCTGCAATCTACAGCCACATTGAAACCATAGCAAACAAAGAACACCGTCTGCAACTACAGCCCTCAAAATAGGTTCCCGATGACTGTCCCCTACAATCATCTCTCACTAATAAAAATCAGATCGTATGGATGCCACCCTCCAGACATCGATTACTTTTACATATATAATACATCTCTCATCATCATATCTGCAACTAAGAACAAATATGCAAAAAAATGATTTACAATCAAATGACAGGTGCACTCATCTTGGCATCAGAAAGCTATCGAACTAAAATAAACATATCTTGGTCATCCGAAAATATTTTTCAATGAAACGAAAGGTGTTGTTCATTGGAAAAGCTGCTCTGGATGCAATGGAATAGGTATCAAAACACAAAAATGAGCATATATGTTCGAACCATATCATATGGTTGCGCCCCTCTCAATAAAATAGAGCCAAAATTATAATTTCTGGTTAAGAAGAAGAAGAAAAGAAAGAAGGTAAAGAGAATGGAAACTCAATTCCATATTATATGAGATTCATCCTTCCTCCATGCAGATCCTGAAATTCAATACATGAACACTCAAATAACCAATCAGCCATCATTGCACATATACCAAATTAAATAATGTAATGAAAACATAACATAAGAGAAATACTTATCTCAAAATATGGGAAACTGGCTGCAACATGACAACTTTACTCCTAGTCGTAGACACTGTCAAGCATTCCTCGCTTGAAAAGGTCAAACCCAAGCTGAGACCATGGATCCACAGGTAGAGGCTTAATTAGTCTCACTACTCTCGAAACTACCTCCTCTGAGAGACACAATGCTCCCCACTACTACTTTCCTGTTCGTCTCCACTGTCTATGGGATGTGACCTAGCTCGCCATTCCCATTTCCTAGATTTATGTGTGAGAACTTGGACTACTAGAGTGATATAATGGAAGCAAAGGGAAACAAATAGTCTCACTCTAAGTCTCAACACACTCTCAATAATATCAACATTCCAACATGGTTATATAGCATAAGTCACATGGTCCAAAGCTCAAGATGAACTTCAACAAGGAGATGTCATATGAATTTATAGCAAAAGGAGGACAAATATAACCGAAAGGGATCACCCCAAATTAGAGAGAGGTAATGTTTAAGCTTCATCATCGAGAATTAACTTGAATTAGTGGAGTGGTGGCTTAGTGAAAAGATTTTCTTTCCCGGATTAGCATCATGAGGAGGAGTTACCCAAAAACTAAGGAGTTGAGCCATGAAGAGCACATGGAGGCACACTAATGCATGAAGGGGGTTAGAAAACATCAATGAGGGAGAAATTGGTGAGACAAGGTATCTGATAGGGTCATAAATATCGTGGAAGCACAAAAATAGGATCATCAATGCATGGCGTAAGAGTGGAAGCTAGAAAATAGCTTACAACCCCTAAAAACTAGGAAAAGGGTTCATAAGTGACCATAAACACATAAATGTGAGGGGATATTTTACCAAGGAGGGTGCCCTAGGAAAGAGGGTCCCACTAAGGTGTGCACAATATGAAATATTAGCTCCATAGTCCATAATTATGGAGAATAGGGTTCGTTGTACAAGGTTTGGGTGACCGACATTATTAATCTCACCAAGGTGCAAATATGAATTGGGATGGACAAAGTTAAGTCAACAACAACTTATAAAGTTCTAGGTATGTCCCCATTCCCCATCACTTTGTGGAATCCATGGTCCCCCATACTCGTTTAGTTTCCTTTGGTGAGTCGGATGTTTATTTAATCAATCATTAATAACATTCAAAGAGAGCATAGATGCTAGTAATAACATTAACATTAATAGTAGTGCCAAAGTCCAAAATCATGTTATCAAACATTAATAATAAGTCCTTAATCAAATTAATCATGCAAATGAGCATAATTCCACAATCATATAAAATATCACAAGTCCATAATGAAAATGAACATAAGTCACATGAAGGATCATAAGCCCTGGATTAACAACCATGGTATTACAATGACCATGTAGAATAATTGTAAATTACCTATGAATTTGAATTAGAAGCACAAAACAAGATTAAGTGCACACTAATTTTATTTTAAATAAATGTTCTTCCGTTATACATCTAATAACTCGTTATGGAGGTGTATGCATATCTTGATGACTATGATAGGTATTTCCAGAATGACAAAGAATTTGAAGATATGTCCAAATCACAAATAGAGTTACAGTATTCAAGAAAACAAAGGTCATCTAGAGCAACTGGAATTGAACATAAATTCCCAATTGATGCTGATAAAAGAAAAGAAAAGAAGTGCTTATGAAGATAAGTATTGGTTGTTAGCATTTTGATTTCTTGAATTTCTGAGATGTTCATGTATAAGCTTTGGTTATAATTTGGAAACACTATAAGAGAATAAAAATAAATAAATCATGATATATTGACTTGCTTGTTTCCTGAGCAAGGATTGTTGGATGTAGAGCCTTGGAAAGTTTTTGAAGATGTGTTGGGACACGTAGCTATCCTTGGAAAGTTCAAGAAGTAGTGTCTGGAAATGTAAAATCAACATTGATGTTCAAGCAAGAAAAAAGGCAAGAAAAACAGAGTTTCACTGTTGACAACAAAGATTGCTATAACTAGAGCAAAGTTAAGAACAATGAGCAGGGTGTTTAAATTAAGGGGGAGGGGAATGTAACACCCTTATTCCCTCGTCTTGTGATGTAAGCCAATATGGCATATGGACAAGGTCTTAATGATGGTGTAATGCAATATCAACAACTTAATATTAATAATTAATCACTATTTATGTACGATAACACTACGAGATGGGGGACTATGGATCCACCAAAAGGAATGCTAGTGAAAGGCCAAGAAAACCCTGGGAGAGTCGATTCTATTTAACATGCACAGTGGGTTCTGCTGAACTATGTGTTGCTAAAAGGACTCTTAAAACCTAAGGGATTCTCTAATTAAATTAAGATGAATATTTAAATGAATTATGCCTAAGTCTTAATATTGGCTTATAGACTAAAGTCATGAGATTTCAAATGAGCAACGTGGGAATTGGGGAATGGCACGTGGTTCCCATGCCCCCTTCATCCAAATGCTTAAAAACTTGGAGAGGACTGTAGAGAAGGGGTTGTTCCAAGCAATTATGCTTCGTGGAGAGGTATTGGAAGTTATGTTTTCAATGCAGAGTGATGATAATAGAAGTTTTGTTCTATACGCAAAGTGATGGTAGACAAGAGTTCACTCTGGTGGGTTCATGGTCTCATCTCAGGAGAGGCAGTTTTGCTAAAGGAATGAAGATCGAAACCAACCAAAGGCTGGGTGGAGCATTTTGTGTCCATATCTTGTTGGCATTGTCATGGTTTCCATTAACAACTAAGTATTCAAGAATCCCGTGTTTGCAAAATTGTTGTGAAACTTGTATGTTCGACTCATGTGTTCAAATGAATTCTAGTATATGCTCCTTCTAGAGAATTATTGCATTCCTTGAGTCCAAATTTCGGTGTAAAAATGTAAAGAAAGTCCGTGAGTTAATTTGTGTTAACCATATTTGTTGATTTGTGCGATTAGAAGAGTAGTCCTTTAATAAATTTGTGGGTTTCTAAATGTTGTTGTATTTAATTTACTATATACATGTTGAATTTTGTTGAATTTCTACCATCAAGGAAGCGAAAGAAAAAGAGAAAATTTACTATCTATCATCTTTGAATTTTAGTCGTTTGGCATAGAGTCTGTATTCTCCTTGCAGTTAACTGGGCATGAGGAAAATTGCTCCCTTAATTTGTTAGGGTATGGGCATCTCTAGAAAAATTGCCCAATTTTATATTCCTGCAAGAGATTGAGGTAATAATTCCATGTAATAACCACATCACTGAGAAAATTGAGTGGAAAAAACACCCAGCTTCTCTCTTTAATCATGTAGGGAATGAAGCAAGTATGTTCCGTAGCTAAAACATGAGCATTAGCATAGAAAATTGCCTAACTATCTTATGAAAATCAGAAAGAGTCTGAAGCATGCAAATTATGTAATAAAACACAAGAAGAAAATCTTCTAAAATAGATGTAGACCTTGTTAGAAGATATGGAATATATTTTCGATGGTCAACTCTTAATCAAATATAAGGGAATATTTCCTAGCTATTCTAATTAATCCTAAGGAGTGTGAAGAATCACCCTCACAAAGTATGGATAAGTCATTAGTTACATTGCTGCCCATGAGCATGATCTAGAGTTAAATACATAAAATTAGATAATGACTTTTTAATATAAAACTATTGTTTTGTAGGGAATGGATTTGAAAATGTGACTCGTAGGTGGAAGAACAATTTGTATTTGGATACAACAAAATGAACCACTGGTACAAAGTATGAATCCTCGTTGTCAAATGTTTTGAAGAATTGAAAGGAACATTCCTTATGCAATCTGATTGGGTATCAATTGTATTTTGATTCTTCATTCTCTATATATTTGGAAGATAAAATAATCACTCATTGGAGCAAAACACCTCTGCTTAAATACCCTAGAGACTAGAAAACTGAATTTCTAATATTTTCTTTGACTATTGCCGAGTGTTTGCAGAAATACCTAAACCAAAAGATTTATGTACATTTTATTGTGTAAATAATGTCATAAAAATATTACAGATAACTATGTCCTGGAATGCAAGCTCTTAGAGCGTTAATTGAACGGAATTTTAGTTGTTGAACCTAGCATGCATATGGTAGTTAAATTTTATGAGCTGTTGTGTTGTTAATAACCAGACTTACCTTGCTTTTAATTAATATCCATGTTTTCCTTCATTTGGCTTGCTAGGTTTAGCCATTAACATCACCCTTTATATAACGTTGGGAATATATAAAAAGAAGATCATAAACATCTCTATTGACAATTTATCATCTTGTGTGCACATTTCATCATCAACTAGTGAAAACCTTGGATGCAGATGTTTTAGATAGGTGTTGTGTGGTGTTTCCATATGCTACTTTCACTGCAATGACTCTCCAATAAATGTCAAATTATTGAGCTTTCCAATAGATCCTTGGTTGTGAGAGATGGATTTCTTGGGATTATTTTTCTTTTGATATGGTAAATTCTATTAGTTGCATCCTCAATTCAGGAGCTTGTTGCTATCTACCCAAAGAAGTAAACTACTAGAGTTTAATTTCAAATTGGGTCAGTGTCAAACAACTCTAATACAAATTTTAGTAGATGATTGAAAGGTAATGTTACATAAAGGAAACACTAACCACCCCTACAAAACTTGCCTCATTTTGAGTGTTGTCTTTCGCACGTCTTTGACTTTAACCCTCACTTGATGGTCACCTGACTTAAGATCCATCTTTGTGAAGAAATTGGCATGCTGCAGTTGGTTCAACAAGTCATCAATTCTTGGAAAATAATATATGTTCTTGATGGTGATTTTGTTTGGGGATCTATAGTCAATTCACATTTTCCAACTCTTGTGCTTCTTTTGCACTATGATCATGGCTGATCCATAAGGTGACATACTAGGTTTGACAACTCCTTGCTCCAATAATTGTTGTCACCGCTTCTTGACTTCATTTTCTTTGATAATGGAATGCCTATAAAAACCGATCTTAAGAAGTGGTGATTTCAACGACAACTAAATCTCAGGATCTACCTCTCATTTCAGTGGAAGTCCCCAAGGCTCCTGGAACACCTACTTATAGACTTCAATTAGTCGTTGGTGACAATTACCACCACATCTCTCCAAGGATGTTCTCAACTCCACCTCTTTGTGATTTAAAATTGGATCCAAATAACAACGGATTCAAGTGCAGGCTTGACAAAGATCGACAAAGGGAAGGCTCAGAGCTAAGGATGAGGTGGAAGATATAGTGGTGGAATGAAAGGCCCTATGCCACTACTAATGGTGTTTACTCCTACATAAAGAAAATGCTCCAATGTTAGAATGTAATATCGCATTCACTTGTTAAATAGAAGTCACACATAGGAATATATTTATCTTGTATGTTGAATAATATAAAAGGAAAAATTCATCATCAAATATATGAAAGGGAGAAAAGACAAGAGGAAGATGATTGGCTAGGGGAAGTTAAAGGGCTGGGGACACTTGGTTTCTACCTATCACGCATGCTAGCTAGCTCTCCTCCTATTTACTTGCTCCCAAGAAGGAGAGAGGGGTTCTTTGCCATAGAATGGGAGTGGTATTGTCCAAGTTCCCATGAATAGAAGATAAATTGATCTAGACAACCAAATTGTGTGGCAAAATGAAAGAGTAGGTCGAAGCCATTGAATGTTGGTTTTCCCATTTGGTTTTCCAAGGTGAATAATGTCTTATTAGCCATCTTTGTTGAGTGTAGGTTTGTTTTATGCAATATTTACCTTCTATGTTGTTCAAGAACTTAGTGTGCTTTGATGGATCTAAATTAGTGAGTAGAATAGATGTATGAGCGAGTTGCGAGTTTAATGGAGTTATTACTGCATTTCTTCTTGGTTTGTTGATCCATGGAGTTCAAATAACTAGGAAATCTATCGTGGATGCCCAATCAAGCTCATAGATATATGGTATTGATTTTAGAGATATTGCTATTGGTTGGTCATTGTTGGGAACTGTTTCATAGTTTTCTTGTCCTATGAGACCCATATAACCAATTTATCTCCTCCATATTGGATCATATGGTACCTATTATCCTCAACCATTCTTTGGATTGTCCGTTGCTCATAAGGTGAAATAATTTTTATGTCGTTAGGTGTTCCTTTTGAGGGCACTTTTGTAAATACTGTAGCAATGTTAGTCATCCATCTGACAATTATGTGATCAACACCCATTCTCTGTCCTGCCCAACCAACATACAAGCATCCACCGTCCTGCCCACTACACCTTCCACGTGTCCGCTCCATTGTCCATGTTGTAGGGTTTGGGTTTAATTTTGTGCTTTATTTCACTCGTCGTCACCGCAGTCTAGAACACCACATTGTTGTCATGTGCCTTCACAAAGGACACATTTATTTCCCTTTTTACGGCCAAGAGTTAGGCGGACACTGAGACGCTTGTGAATCGGAGATGAGTTTCTCTGTTACACTAGATTTAACGGTGGGTTTAACAGGTGTTATTGACAAGGCGATGAATGGATGTGACTGATTCCTGAGCAAAAATAAAACGAAATAGAATCGACCGGTTGCGTTTGTGCTTCCGCTTGGTGTTTGCATTTTGTTATGAGAAATCGAAGTTTTAGACGCTATTTTGTGAACAAATGCAATGTCTTCTGAAATGAGAGGGTTTTGGCGTTCTTTTCCATTTTTTTCCGCTGAAGGTTTGGAGAAACAAGTGACGAGGATGGGGTATGTGTATATGTTGTCATTTTCATGCTTGCATTGGCTTCGATATGTGGACTGCGGCATTATAAATTTAAAAATTTGGCGTTTCTTCAATGGAATTCGCAAAGGAAGGACTTTAGGTGCGTATGGTTGGATTGTGTCGAATATGCATTAGGTTGTTTTTCGGTTAAATCTGGAGCTATTAGCCCCATTTTTTCGCCAAATGCACTTCACGAGGGATGGTTTGGGTAGGGGTATTTTATTTCTTGTGCAAAGAGGCAAACAAAGCTAGAAAAGAACTAGAAACTGAGAAATGTGTCGTGTCTATGTTTATTTTTAAACGATTAACGAATTCTGAGGTTAAATTAAAATTCTTCTTAACTTTTTGGTGTAGATTTACATTATGTTTGTAGAAGAGGACCTATAACTTTTTGGTCTATATTTACATTATGTTTGTGTAATGTTTTGTTTTAAAGGATTGAATTAATGCCTTGTAAAGATGAAGTTAACTTGGTGTTGCAATAATCTAGAGTATTAATATAGCTTCTAACATATAGATGTGGAAACATGGAGATAGGATTCAATATGTTATGTAAGAATAGACTTATATTTAGTGGATAGATGAACATGATTATGAGTATATGAACAAAGAGAATATTATCCCAATTTAGTTGTGTTTAACTGTGGGTTATATATAAATAAAATATGGTTTTATAAGATATTAGTTTGATGATGTTATATTGTGATTCTTCAGATGATATATTAGTGTATCAATTAAATATATTTCTATGTGTATGAATATTGAGTCGTTCTTTATTAATAGTGACAAATAGTCATTGGCACTAACATTCTTGGTAGTTTAAAATATATGTAACAAATTTTTCTATACCCCATTTCCGGAAAAGGTGGTCAGGTGGAAGTAGGGTATGTTACACAGATATATGGAATAAGTAACACCCATCCAAGAATCTGAGTCAGCAGTTGTTTTTGTTGAGGTAGCTTCCTATTAGTTGTTCGTCATCCTATGTTCTGTATTTGAAATTTTGATCCATTTTGAAATACTAATACTTTTGTGTACAAATATTTTCAATTATACCTTTCAATGTAAGCGTGTACAAATATTTTCAATTACACCTTTCCATATAATTGTGTACAAATATTTTCAATTACACGTTTCCTTGATAAATTTTATTTTGCATAAATTTCATAAGTTTATAAAATATTTAACATGATTTCTAAACAATAAGTGTTGGAATTATGCTAGGTATTGAAATCATATGGAAACAAATCATATTGTGATATGGTTGTCATTGATGGCAAAACATAGAATATGATCCAGATAAGAAGAGGACTCAGAAGAATAAGCAAAAGACTCAGAAGAATCGATGGTTTGTACAGAGATATGATGGTCAGGAGTAAACCTGCAAAGTTTGAAAGAAAATCTGATGAACAGATCCGACGGCCAGGAGTGAACCCACAAAGAAATCAATGGTTCAAAAGAAAAGCGGAAGGTGGAATGCAGAAGAAGAGAAAACAAAGTATAAAATAATATGGGTTTCCGCATCCTGGAATCTACTAGTGGAATGCAGAAGGTGGAAATCGGAATGCAGAAAATGGAAGGTGGAATGCAGAAGATGAAAATCAAAGTCTAAAATAATATGGGTTTCCACAACTCGGTGTCTACCAGCGGAATACGGAAGGTAGAATGCGGAAGATGAGAAATCAAAGTCTAAAATAATATGGGTTTCCGCAACCCAGTGTTTGCCAGCGGAATACGAAAGGCGGAATGCGGAAGATGAGAAATCAAAGTCTAAAATAATATGGGTTTCCACAACCCGATGTCCGCCAGTAGAATGCGGAAGGCAGAAATTGGAAGGTGAAAATCAGATGCCAAGATCCTCTTTTATGCAGTCTCTACGTCGACTGTCACAAAATTTAGTCGGTTCTAAATTTAGTAGAACCACTAAATCTAACCAACCCGGCTAGTGTCCTAGGCAACGCTCAACAAAGAGCAGACTCCAATTTTGTGGTGAACTAGATTTCACAGTAACTTCACGTCCAACCTCCGTGTTTAAACTATAGCTATTTCAAGGAGCGAAATCATCCTCAGGCGTTGGATATTTTCCAACTTCAATCAACGACGGACTCCAAATAGAACAAAACTAAATTGCATTAAAATTTCGCTCCCATCTCCACCGTGATCTTACCTACTAGTTGAATTTTTGGAATAGCTGAGGACCGTCAAATCGAGATCGACGGTGGACCTCAAATATCATAAGGAGCATTTGATATAAATTTGGCGTACATCAGGATTTTATTAGTCCATGCTAGTTCTCCCTGCGAAATAACTCACAGTCATTGATTTGTTTGGGTGATTAATCTCCTTCGTCGATCTTGATCCTAATCCCAACGATTAGTTTCAGATTTCACAACTCGAATTCCCTTTTATCCTCCATGCTATTTCACCAACAAAATTCATTTTGGCTGTAGATCTTCGGCACTATCATATCTCTACCACACTATCTACACTCGCGTGGAAGATTTAATTTTGGCACTATTGGGTTATCTCAAGAATCGAATGGTTTTGACCAGTTATGAAAATGAACAGTCAAGCATACGAACATGTGAAGGGTTCATAGATTGATAACTATAAGATGATGAAGGTGAAGAGAATTGTGTGTGCTCTTTGCAGGCAGAGAGCTAGTGCATGGACCATCGTCGAAGTGGGGATTAGGGAATGAAATAGGACTCTGAGTTCTTTCAAGAATATCTAAAACTGAGACAATGAGGGGAACAAAGGTGCATAAGCAAATCCAGAAGTAGATTAGAACAGAGTTGGTATGCATTGTTATATCTGTTTTTCTACATATTGTAATGAACACATTTAAATCTAAGGAACAAGGGCGGTAGGGTGGTGCTAGGAAAAACATGTTGTCTTCTCTGTACAAGTGGAAGTTGGTGCTTCCATCCAGTAGTAGCTAGAGAATGTTATTTTAGTGGGTGCTAGGAAAAACATGAGGGTTGGTGCTCTCTGCAAGAAGGAATTTGTAAATAGAGGTTGCAGCCTCATTTGAGTAGGTACTCAAATAAAGATGAATATTTGTCTGCCTCTATCATGTGTGTGTGATTGATGATCATCATTCCTTCTGTTATACTTGTTGCATTATCATAACTGTAAATTTGTAATCAATAATAATAGTTTAAATATTGAAAATGTTTTAAGCTTTAGAAATAATTGATTCACCTTCCCTCTTAGTTATTTGAATAATTTCAACAATTGGTATCAGAGTGGGTTCATTTTATTTAAAGGTAGATCTGTAAGCTTAAACATGACAAGTTATGAAAGGACTTCATCCAATAAGGTTCCTTTGCTTGATGGAACAAAATTTTCCTTTTGGAAGGTTAGAATGAGAACCTATATAATGTCCTTAGGTGCTGATGTTTGGGATGTAGTAGACACTAGCTATGTAAAGCTAGTTGTGCTAGCCTCCGGAGATGACAAGTCGGAATTTAGTTTTAATGCAAAAGCAATGAACGCTATCGTGAGTGGTCTTGCAAAGGCTGAGTTTGTTAATGTGATGCATCTTGAATCTGCGAAAGGGATGTGGGATAAACTTGTAAGCAATTATGAAGGAAATGTGAAAGTAAAGGATGCCAAACTACAAACATATAGACTAAAATTTGAATAGCTAAAGATGAATGAGGATGAGAATATTAGTAAATATTTCTTAAGAATAGAAGAGATTGTGAATGCTATAAAGGGTCTGGGTGAAAAGATTGATGAACCATCCTTAGTTCAAAATTTTTTAAGATCTTTGCCTGAAAGATTTAATCCCAAAGTTTATGCAATAGAAGAATTGAGTGATCTTAAAACTCTGCCTATTGACCAACTCCTAGGTACTCTACCCCTATGAAATGAGGATTGGTAAAGATAAATCCACCACTAGAGAAGCATCCTTTAAAGCAGATAAGAACACTGATTCTGAAATGGATGTGACTGATGCAAAATTTGTAAGGAGGCTGAAGACTCGGATCAGGTAAATACAAAGACAAGATTCCCTTTAAATGTTTTAACTGTGGTAAAATAGGCCATTTTGCATCAAAATGTCCCCACAAGCAAAAGGGGCAGACTTCTGATGATGAAGAAAACTATACAGTCAATAAATACAATAAAGAGGCTAAATATAAAAGGAAAAGCTTGTGTGTAAATGATGTTGATTCTTTAGAAGAAACATACATTGATTCATCTTGTGAAGATGAATTGAATAACTTTATGCTTATAGCCATAGAATATTTTGGAAATGAATATACAGGAAGTGACCTGAATGATGAAGAAGCTATGGTTGATATGGAAGGTTAACTAATTAGCGCTTTGGAGGAGATTGACAGACTTAGACTAAAGAAGAGTAAACCAAAACAATTACTGATGCAGTATGAAAAGAATGGTAAAGAACCAAGTGGATATATTTCCTTGTTAAAATTGGAATTAGAAAAGGCAAAGAAAATAGACGATATTCTAAAACAACAATTAATAGAAGGGAAAAAGAGATGTGAAGCTTTGGAAGAAGAAGTAGTGACACCTAGGAAAGAATTGGAGAAATTTAAAGCTCTGTATCACTAAAATATGTCAAGTATTAAAGCTTCAGAAGAACTGAACAACATTCTGAGTAAGCAAAGGTTCCCATGGTTAAAAACAGGTCTTGGCTATGAAGAAGGTTCAAGCAACAAACAATCAGAATGCAAACATACTATGTAAACAAAAGGAAATGAAACAAGTACCATAATAAAAAATTCAGATCAGAATTAACAACAAAGGATTGCTTAGAAACAAAGTCAACAAAAGGGAAGACAACCAAGATTCAGGTATCAAAGCTTTTTCCATGGTTGCAGTTATTGTTGTTCTAATTTTGGCCACAAAGATGCAAAATGTGCATTTAATTTTAGGAACATGCAATCAAAGAACGGTCACTTGATGCAACACAGACAAGACAACCAACAAGTAAACAAGAACAACATACAACTCAGTTCACAACTAAAGGAATAACCCATGATAGATATAACAATTATTTTGATCTACTGTACAATGAGCCAAAATGTTATGTTTGTCATAATTTTGGACACAAGGCTTCAAACGGTCATTTGAAGGACTACAAAACAACCCAAGAGTGAATTACTTTGCTGAAAGTGATAAATTTTGGAAGAAGAAAGAAAATAACAAATATGGCTTAGTGCTTTCTGTTCAAAGGCAAAAATCTCCCTAGTATATTGACAGTGGAGGTTCCAAAAACATGACTGGTGATAAAAGTAAGTTTCTGTCTCTAAGTGAAAATAAATAAGGAAATGTAACTTTTGGAAATGATGCTCCAGGGAAAATCAAAGGAAAAGGAATGGTAAAGTTGAGTAATGGCAAAGGGAAATCCCAAGATGTGTTGTTTGTAGATGGACTAAAACATAATCTTCTTAGTGTCAGTCATGTTTGTGATAGAAGATGTGAAGTTGTTTTCACTTATAAAGATTGCAAGATAAAATTTGTCCCTCGGGACAATCGGTTGCAAAAGGCATAAGAACAAAAAACAATGTCTATGTCTTGAAAGAAGGAAAAGAAGAATGCCATCTAAGCAAGTATGATGAAATATGGCTTTGGCATAGGAGACTTGGACATTAAAAATTTGATCATATAATCAACCTTGTGAACAATGGGGCAGTAAAAGATCTTCCAAAAATATCAAAGCCATATGACTATGTTTGTAAACCTTGTCAAATGGGAAAATTGACTCACACACAGTTTAAATCCAAGAAGTTCACATCAATAGATAAACCACTTCAGTTAGTACATATGGATTTCTGTGGACCATCAAGAAAGGAAGGCACAAGAAGAGAAAGATATTTTATGTTGGGCATTGATGATTATTCTAGACTCACATGGGTTGCTTTTCTGAAAGAAAAATCTGAAGCATTTGAAAAGTTCAAAAATTTCAAGGCTCTAACTGAGAATCAAATGGGAAAGAGACCGAAGGCAATAAGATCTGATAGAGGAGGAGAGTTCAGTTTAGGAGACTTCAAAGAGTTTTGTGATAAACATGGAATTAAAAGAGAATACACTATTCCAAGGACTCCATGACAGAATTGAGTAGTTGAGAGATAGAATAGGTCAGTACAGCAGATGGAAAAATCAATGATGAATGAAAGGAATATTTCTCAGACATACTGGGTAGAGGCAATTCACACAGCTGTCCACATTCTTAACAAAGCTGACTTAAGGCCAAATAGTGATAAAGCTCCTTATGAACTATGGTTTGGAAGACCTGCTTCTATCAAACACTTTAAAGTCTTTGGAAGTAAATGTTATATTAAAAATAATGATGAACATCTTGGCAAATATGATGACAAGGTTGATGAAGGTATCTTCTTAGGATATGCTACAAACAGTAAAGGATACATTTGTTATAATATGAGGCTGCATAAATTGGTTGATTATATTGACATTAAAATCGTTGAAGGAATCCCTGTAAAATATATTCAAATAAGCAGTGTTGAACCAAATAGAAGATACAGTTGAAGTTAAGGAATAATAAGTCCAAGAATAAGGCAGATTAAAGACAACAGACAGCAAAAAAAACCACCTTCCAAAATTGTTCAGAAGAATCATCCTGAAAATCAGATAATTGGTGATAAGAATAAAGGAGTTCAAACAAGAAGGAAAGTGGGTGTTTAAAAAAAAGATGAATGAACAAGGACAAATTGTGAGGAGTAAAGCCCGATTGGTCTGTAAGGGGTATGCACATGTTGAGGGAAAAGATTTTGATGAAATGTTTGCACCAGTGGAAAGATTGGAAGCTATCAGAATGTTTCTTGCCTATGCCAGTCATAATAACTTCAAAGTGTATCAGATGGATGTTAAGTCATCTTTTCTCAATGGAGATATAGAATAAGAAGTCTATATAGAGCAACCTGAAGGGTTCCAACTGACATACAATCCTGACAATGTCTGCAAACTGAAGAAGGCTCTATATGGATTGAAACATGCACCAAGAGCCTGGTATTATAGACTGGATAAATATCTACAGGACAAAGGATTCAAGAAAGGTAATGTTGACAATAACTTGTATATCAAATCTAAAGGTGATAATCTATTAGTTGTTTTGGTGTATGTGGATGAAATTATTTTTGGTTGCACTGATGATTCTCCTGTTCAGTGGTTTGAAAATGCCATGCAATCTGAGTTTGAGATCTCAATTATAGGAGAATTGTCGTTCTTTCTTGGTCTTCGCATTATTTAGAGTTCAGAAGGTTTATTTCTCTCCCAAGAGAAGTATTTGAAGGAGACGTTGAAGAGATTTCAGATGGAAGATTCGTGATCTGTTAGCACACATATGGTTGTTGGTTGTAAACTTAGCATGGATGATATATCACATGATGTTGATCAAAGAACATATCGGTCAATTATAGGAATTCTCTTATACATCACAACATCTCGTCCTGATATAATGCAAGCTGTTGGAATGGTAGGAAGATTTTAGTTTGCTCCTAAGCAAAGTCATTTGGTGGCTATTAAGAGGATATTTAAATATTTGAAGGGCACAATGACTTATGGTCTCTGGTATCCTAGAAATCATAATTTTCAGTTAACTACATATTTAGATGCTAATTGGGAAAATTGTTTGGATGGAAGAAAGAGCACAAGTGGAGGTGCATTCTTATTGGGTGATTCTTTAGTTGCATGGATGAGTAAGAAGCAAGGCTCGATATCTTTATCCACTACAAAAGCTGAATACATTGCTGTTGGAATCTGCTGTACACAAATAATATGGATGATCCAGACACTGGTAGACTTGGAGGTAAAATATGTTGATCCCATTCCTCTCCATTGTGATAATACTAGTGACATTAGTATGTCCAAAAATCCAGTCCTTCATTCCAAGACTAAGCACATGCCTATTAAGTATCACTTCTTAAGGGAGAAATTTACAAACATAGTGGTTCAATTGAATTTTTGTCCTTCTATAGAACCAATTGTTGATATCTTCACTAAACCCCTACCAAAGACACAGTTTGAGTATCTACACCAAAATATGGGCATCATATCTTATTCCAACTAACATGTCCACTTTGATAAGGGGAGCTGTGCTATATAAATCTTCTTTGACATTGATGTCAAAGGGGTAGAAGTTGTTTTTGCTACATATGATAAACAATTGGTGATTACAAGTACAACACACATCCAGAATTTGAAGGTTTTCATCAATTCCAAAGGGGAAGATTGTTGGAATTATGATAGGTATTGCAATAATATGGAAACATATCATATTATAAAATGGTTGTCATTGATGGAAAAACATAGAATATGATCTAGATAAGTAGAGGGCTCAGACGAATAAGCAAAAGACTTAGAAGAATCGACGGTTTGTACAAAGATCCGACAGTTTCTATAGAGATCCGATGGTCAGGAGTAAACCCGCAAAGTTTGAAAGAAAATATGATGAACATATCCGACGGTCAGGAGTGAACCTGCAAAGAAATCAAGGATTCAGAAGAAAAGCAGAAGGTGGAAAGCGGAAGGTAGAATGCAGAAGATGAGAAATCAAAGTATAAAATAATATCGGTTTCCACAATTCGGAGTCCGCCAGTGGAATGCGGAAGGCGGAAAGTGGAGGCAGAATGCGCAAGATGAGAAATCAAAGTCTAAAATAATATGGGTATCCGCAACATGGTGTCCGCCAATGAAATGCAGAAGGTGGAAAGCTGGAGGCAGAATGCGGAAGATGAGAAATCAAAGTCTAAAATAATATGGGTTTCCACAACCTGGTGTCCTCTAGTGGAATGAGAAAGGCGGAAATCGGAAGGTGAAATTAGATGCCAGGCTCCTCTTTTATGTACTCTCTACATCGACTGCCACACAATTTAGTCAGTTCTAAATTTAGTAGAACCGCTAAATCTAACCAACCCAACCAGTGTCCCAGGCAATGCTCAACAAAGAGCAGACTCCAATTCTATGATGAAATAGATTTCACAGTAATTTTGCATCCATCCTCTATGTTTATAGGCTTTGGCTATTTCAACGAGCGAAATCCTCCTCATGCGTTGGATCTCTTCCAACTTCGAGCAATGACGAACTCCAAATAGAACAAAACTAAATTGCATTAAAATTTCGCTCCCATATCCACTATTATCTTACCTACTAGTTGAATCTGCGAAATAGTTGAGGACCATCAGATCTAGATCGACGATGGACCTCAAATATCATAAGGCGCATTTGATATAAATTTCATGCATATCAAGATTTTATTAATCAGTGCTAGTTCTCCCTGCGAAATAACTCACAACCGCTGATATGTTTTGGTGATTAATCTCCTTTGTAGATCTTGACCCTAATCACAACGATTAGTTTTAGATTTCACAACTCGACTGCCCTTTTATCCTCTGTGCTATTTCACCAGTGAAATTTATTCTTGCCGTAGATCTTTGGCTCCTTCAGATCTCTACCACACGATCTACAATCGTGGGGACGATTTAATTTTGGCACTGTTGGGTTATCTCAGGCATCGAATGGTTTCGATCAGTCATGAAAATGAATAGTTAGGCATATGAACTGGTGAATGGTTCAAAGATTGATAAGTATAAGAGGATGCGAGTGAATAGAGGTGTGCATGCTCTCTGCAAGCAAAGAGCTGGTGCATGGATCATCGTCGAAGTCAGGATTGCAAAATGAAAGATGACTCCGGGTTATTTCAAGAATATCCAAAACAAAGACAATGAGGGGAACAAAGGTGCATAAGCAAATCCAGAATTAGATTAGAACAGAGTTGGTATGCATTGCTATATCTATTTTTCTACATATTGTAATGAACGTGTTTAAATCTAAGGAAAAAGGGTGGTTGGGTGGTGCTAGGAAAAATATGTTGTCTTCTCTGTGCAAGTTGGAGCTTGTACAAGTGGAAGTTGGTGCTTGCATCCAGTAGTAGATGGAGAATGTTATTTTAGTGGGTGCTAGGGAAAACATGAGGGTTGCTGCTCTCTGCAAGAAGGAATTTGTAAATAGAGGTTGCAACCTCATTTGAGTAGGTGCTCAAATAAAGATGAATATTTGTCTGTCTCTATCATGCGTGTGTGATTGATGATCATCATTGCTTCTATTATACTTGCTGCATTATCATAACAGTAAATATGTAATCACTAATAATGGTTTAAATATTGAAAATGGTTTAAGCTTTAGAAATAACTGATTCACCCTCCCCACTCTCAGTTATTTGAATAATTTCAACAATTGGTATCATAGCGGGTTCCTTTTATTTAAAGGTAGATCTCAAAGCTTAAACATGATAAGTTATGAAGGGACTTCATCCAATAAGGTTCCTCTGTTTGATGGAACAAATTTTTCCTTTTGGAAGGTTAGAATGAGAACCTATATAATGTCCTTAGGTGTTGATGTTTGGGATGTAGTAGACATTGGCTATGTAAATCCAGTAGTGCTAGTCTCCAAAGATGACATGTTGGAATTTAGTTTTAATGCAAAAGCAATGAACGCTATCTCGAGTGGTCTTGCAGAGGCTGAGTATGTTAAGGTGATGCATCTTGAATCTATGAAAGAGATGTGGGATAAACTTGTAAGCAGTTATGAAGGAAATGAGAAAGTAAAGGATGCCAAACTAAAGTCATATAGACTAAAATTTGAATAGCTAAAGATGAATGAGGATGAGAATGTCAATAAATATTTCTTAAGAATAGAAAAGATTGTGAATGCTATGAAGGATCTTGGTGAAAAGATTGATGAAGCATCCTTAGTTCAGAAAATTTTAAGATCTTTGTCTAAAATATTTAATCCCAAAGTTTCTTCTATAGAAGAATTGAGTGATCTTAAAACTCTGCATATTGACCAACTCCTGGGTACTCTGACATCCTATGAAATGAGGATTGGTAAAGATAAATCCACCACTAGAGAAGCATCCTTTAAAGTGGATACAAACACTAATTCTGAAATGGATGTGATTGAGGCAAAATTTGTAAGGATGTGACTGTTATTGTTGTTCTAATTTTGGCCACAAAGCTGCAAACTGTGGATTTAATTTTAGAAATATGCAATCAAAGAACAATCAATTACTGTGACATAGAACAAGACAATCATCAAGTAAACAAGAACATCATACAACTCAATTCACAACTAAAGGACTAGCCCATGATAGATATAACAACTCTTTTGATCTACTGTACGATGAGCCAGAATGTTATGTTTGTCATAATTTTGGACACAAGGCTTCAAATTGTCATATGAAGGACTACAAAATAGACCTAAGAGTGTATTACTCTGCTGAAAGTGCTAAAGTTCTGAAGAAGAAAGAAAATAACAAATGTGGCTTAGTGATGTCTATTCAAAGGAAAAAAGGCCCTTGGTATATTGACAGTGGATGTTCCAAACACATGACTCGTGATAAAAGTAAGTTCCTATCTCTAAGTGAAAATAAATCAGGAAATGTAACTTTTGGAAATGATTCTCCAGGGAAAAACAAAGGAAAATGAATGGTAAAGTTGAGTAATGGCAAAGGGAAAGCCAAGATGTGTTTTTTGTAGATGGATGAAAACATAATCTTCTTAGTGCCAATTAGGTTTGCGACAGAGGATGTGAAGTTGTTTTCGCTTCTAAATATTGCAAGATAAAATATGTACCCTCATGACAGTTGGTTGCAAAAGGCATAAGAACATAAAGCAATGTCTATGCCTTGAAAGAAGGAACATAAGAATGTCATCTAAGCAAGTATGATGAAAGCTAGCTTTGGCATAGGAGACTTGGACATTTAAAATTTGATCATATAATCAACCTTGTGAACAACGGGGCAGTAAAAGATCTTCCAAAAATATCAAAGCTATATGACTTTGTTTGTAAACCTTGTCAAATGGGAAAATTGACTCACACACAGTTTAAATCCAAGAACTTCACATCAACAGACAAACCACTTCAATTAGTACATATGGATTTGTGTTGACCATCAAGAAAGGAAGGCACACGAAGAGAAATATATTTTATGTTGGTCATTGATGATTATTCTAGACTCACATGGGTTTCTTTTCTGAAAGAAAAATATGCCAGCATCTGAAAAGTTCAAAATTTTCAAGGCTCTAATTGAGAATCAAACATGAAAGGGACTGAAGGAAATAAGATATGATAGAGGAGGAGAGTTTAGTTCAGGAGATTTCAAAGAGTTTTGTTATAAACATGTAATTAAAAGATAATACACTATTATGGGGACTCCACAATAATGGAGTAGTTGAGAGATAGAATAGGTCAGTACAACAGATGGCAAGATCAATGATGAATGAAAGGAATATTTCTCAGACATACTGGGTAGAGGTAATTCACACAGCTACCCATATTGTTAACAAATCTCACTTAAGGCCAAACGATGATAAGACTCCTTATGAACTATGGTTTGGAAGACCTGCTTCTATAAAACACTATAAAGTCTTTGGAAGTAAATGTTATATTAAAAATAATGATGAACATCTTGGAAAATATGATGACATGGATGATGAAGGTATCTTCTTAGGATATGTTGCAAACAGTAAAGGATACACTTGTTATAATATGAGGCTGCATAAATTGGTTGATTGCATTGACATTAAAATCGATGAAGGAATCCCTATCAAAGATATTCAAATAAGTAGTGTTAAACCAAATACATAAGATACAGTTGAAGTTAAGGAAGAAAAGGTCCAAGAATCAGAAAAATAAGATTCAGAGTCAGATGATGAAAGTGCAAACATTCAGGCAGATTCAAGACAACAGACAGAAACAAAACCACCTTCCAGAATCGTTCAGAAGAATCATCCTAAAAAACAGATAATTGGTGACAAGAATAAAGGAGTTCAGACAAGAAGGAAGTTGATTAAAGCTGCAGAACAATCTCGGATTGCTTTCCTATATACGATGGAACCTAAGAATTTTGAAGAATCCAGTGAGGATGAAGATTGGATTTAAGCCATGAATGAAGATCTTGATCAGATTGAGAAGAATAATACTTGGGAGTTGGTTCATAGACCTGCAGATAAAAATATAATAGGATCCAAGTGGGTGTTTAAAAACAAGATGAATGAACAAGGACAAATTGTGAGGAATAAATCCCAATTGGTCTATAAGGGGTATGCACAAGTTGAGGGACATGATTTTGATGAAACATATTTTGCACCAATGGCGAGATTGGAAGCTATCAGAATGTTTCTTGCATATTCCAGTCATAATAACTTCAAAGTGCATCAAATGGATGTTAAGTCAACTTTTCTCAATGGAGATCTAGAAGAAGAAGTCTATATAGAGCAATCTGAATGGTTTCAACTAACAGACAATACTGACAATGTCTGCAAATTGAAGAAGGCTCTATATGGACTGAAACAAGCACCAACAGCATGGTATTATAGATTGGATAAATATCTAAAGGACAAAGGATTCAAGAAATGTACTATTGACAGTATCTTGTATATCAAATATGAAGGTGATAATCTATTAGTTGTTTTGGTGTATGTGGATGACATTATTTTTGGATGCACTAATGATTCTTCTGCTCAGTGGTTTGCTAATGCCATGCAATCTGAGTTTGAGATGTCAATGATAGTAGAATTGTCATTCTTTATTGTTCTTCGCATTATTCAGAGTTCTGTAGGTTTATTTCTCTCCCAAGAGAAGTATTTGAAGGATATGTTGAAGAGATTTCAAATGGAAGATTCGTCATCGGTTAGTACACCTATGGTTTTTGGTTGTAAACTTAGCAACGGTGATCTCTCACCTGATGTTGATCAAAGAAAATATCGGTCAATGATAGGAAGTCTCTTATTGTTATAGCGGATTTCACCACACTAGGTGAATCACACATTGTATGGCCTTCCCCTGTCCCACTGCAAACTCATTAGCCCCTATGGACTACTTTTTGTCTTTTGATGTGTCCTTGATCATCCTTAAAAACATAAGAAAAACGATATACGCGGCTTTTACCCCGATAACCGCGTACATACGCGGATATGACCCCTATAGTCACGTACAACGGGATGTGTGCATAGTCCAAATCCTTTTGGAGTTTTCCTTGACTTGGATCCGACTCATATGACTCTTGGCCTTCCATATGCCTTGAGATCGCACAGATTCGACCTTTAAGTATCCCTTTGAAAAGCTATATAAGGAACCCCTTGGTACATTGAAAGCATAAGAGAGAATTGAGAGCAACAAAACTAGAGTCCATTGTTGCCAGAACTTATGCTTGAGTCTGCATCCCTTTGTCCCTTGGAGCACTATTGTGTTCTTCCCAAGCTTTCCTTTTGCTAGTAAGCTTGCTATCTGAGTGATGGAGGATTGAGGTGGTGGAGGCCCAAGTGGGGGGTTCAGTTTCTCCGGTTCACAGACGTGCCATCAGAGGTTGTCACTTGTAATCTCTGATTTATATTAATAGAAATATCTTTTCCTGTCCAGTAATGTGTATTTGAATGAATATTGTATCCATTGGAATATGTCAAATGCTTTTACATTATTGATTATATATGCTAGAATAGATCTAACACCATGATATATAGTATGCTTGTATTGTTTACTTGTTGTTGAGGAAGTATTATATCAATTCAAGCTGAAGATTGGAAAGCTCAACGGGGATCTACTTCAACCGTCTGGAATAAGGTACGAGGTTTGATCCTTTAGTGTTAGATGTTTTTATTTCTATTGCATATTGGGAAAGATTG
This sequence comes from Pseudotsuga menziesii, assembly GCA_001517045.1. Lineage (NCBI taxonomy): Eukaryota > Viridiplantae > Streptophyta > Pinopsida > Pinales > Pinaceae > Pseudotsuga > Pseudotsuga menziesii. The sequence continues at coordinate 337,713 of LPNX011113524.1, forward strand.
ATTTCTGGAGTCTAGCTGTCTATTGTGGTACCCCAAGCCATAGGAATTTCTCCTCGTAACAGAATTGGCGACTCCGCTGGGGAGTTCCTAGTAGTTGTCCTTTGGGGGTTGATTTCTTGACATTCAATGTATTCGAATTGCTCTCTCTCTCTCTTGTTTCTGTGTCAGGTATGGGGGCATGTATGCCTGGTAGAGCCTGATTGGTGTGAATTTAGTCTCAGCCTGTCTATTTGCCTTGGATTTGTGCATTTTTTTCTTCCTGTACGCGGGTTTTGGTCTTACAGTCGCGTATACACGCGGTTTTCTCTGTGATTTCCGCGTATACACGCGGGTTTATTGCGCACAGTCGTGTATACCTTGGTTTTTACCTTTTTGTGGAAGATAGTGGATTGCTGGGTGAATTCTGTGAGTTGCTGAGTCTCCTTTGGCACTGCCTGAGTCTGTTAATACCCCTGTTTCTGACCAGAAACGTTTTTTTTTTAGCCTAATTTTTTTTTAGGAAAGTTCTTGTCATGGCATCTTTGATTTTTTGTTTGAGATTAGTGCATTAGAGTCCTTTTA